>JAFBJZ010000003.1:865000-942500 GCA_016785225.1 Psettodes erumei | reverse complement strand
GGTGTGTCTGCTGCTGAAGAGGGGAGCCAATCAGTACGCCGTGGACGAGCGAGGACAGGACCCGCTGGCCATCGCCGTGGAGACGGCCCACGCGGACATCGTCACCCTGTGAGTCGCCGCTGAACGTGTCGTCTCGCGATGTGTTTTTTTTTTTTTTTTTTTTTAATCGTTTTAAACTTGTCCATCGACATCGATCACGCTGATGTGGGTTGTCCTGTCAGGCTGCGGATGGCCAGGATGAACGAGGAGATGAGGGACTCGGAGGGTGTGTTTGGAGCCGCAGGTCAGTGCGTGCACACACACACACACACACACACACACAACATGCAGAAAACTCAACACACACACACACACACACACACTCGTGTCTCGTTAATCTGCAGGAGACGACGAGACGTTTCAGGACATCTTCCGCGACTTCAGCGACATGGCCTCGCACGACCCCGAGAAACTCAGCCGGCGCCACTTCGCCCGGGGAGGAACAGCGGGGGGGGAGGAGGAGGAGGAGGAGGAGGAGCGAGAGGAGGAGAAGAAGTGACGGACAGACCGTCTGTCAAGGTGGAGTCTCAAACTGACAAGACGACAGCTGCACTTACGAGACGTAGCGATAGAGCGTAATATATAAAACGACAGCGTCAGTACGCATAACGTACTTCATGTACAGTTACACAAAAAGTGTTAAGGAGGAGGAGGAACTACAGATGCAGCTAATGTTTCATTCTCATCACCAGTGTTTGATCCTTTCACAGGTTGTTTCATGACAGAGGTCTGAGGTTTAAACTGTATAAGTCTAAGTTGTGAGTGTAACTGTAACGTGCGATGGTGAGTCCGTCCAGGTTTGACTGCGTGTGGAGGTTTTGTTTACTGGCTGATTATATTACTGGGTGATTTATAGTGAAGTCCAGCTGGGGGGTCGCAAATACTCACATTAACTCACATTTAAAAAGTGAATGGCTGTCGATCGTGTTCCCCTGAGGATGAACCGGAACGTCTTGACATTTTAGTTTGTCAAATGAGAAAATGTCAAAAACTGTTTTGATGGTCCCATGTTTTACACATTTCCAATCTTTTTTTTTTTTTTTTGGTTTTAAGCAACAAATATTGTCATCAATAACGCCTCCTCCCTTCTGATTGGCTGACTGTGTTTTGAGTGACAGGCAGCCGGGCCAATCACGGGTTAACGATTGGAACCTTTCACCAAAGCTTGGTGAACGACGGTGGCGACCATCAGAATTAAGATGGTCAGACTCAATCGAAAAAAAAAAAGAATCTACTTCCTGTTCTACTGTAAGAACAGGAAGTTGGCGGTGCGGGGGATTAAAGGGCCAGTTTCTGATCATGACACAGTGTTTCTGTCATGGCAGCGTCTCCAGTACGAGACCTTAACTGAGATGAGACTGAAGTTCCTCCTGGCAGAGTTTCCTCGCCGTCGTCGTCACGCGTGCGGATTCAACCCGAGCGTTTGATTTAACTTTAATTTGGCGCGTTACTCGATCTGCTGTGTTCTCTAACCTGTGTTCAGAAAGGGATTTTAACGTGTAGCTGCTGTTACGTGTCGGACTGAAGTGTTTACTGTTACTTTTCTCAAGGAATTTAACCACTTTGTTATGGAGTTTAAAAACTGTTTAACTATTTCACTGTATTTAGACTGAGGTGGACCAACAGACTGTAAAGACAGAACCCACACAGATATTATTTAGAAACTTTTGTGTTTTTAGAGCTTCAAATCATTGCATTCCAAAATCATGTCCTGGGAGTTCAGGAGGAAGAGGAAGAGGAAGAGGAGGGGTGAATTCTGACTTACTGAGAAAACATTTCGTTCCACACTGTCGCTAACGTGATGCTACTGCTCAATAAACATGTCTCACTACACCGCGACGAGTCTGTGGTTTAACTCTGTCTCTGCAGATCCAACACACGTGTCTCCTTCTGTCCACATTCAGGTGAGAAACGGTAGCCGGACATCTGATTTATGATTTTAAAATAAATTTACAGTACTCACGAAAACTGGAGGCACTTCTCTGGTTTAATGAGGCCGACAAATAAAACGCTGATAAAGTAAATGGGAGTTTAGTCTCGCGTGAATCCGTCCCCGAGACAAAGCTTTTATATTTCATGTGTGACGGGCGGTGTTCAAATGTCCCACGCTCCGATCACACCTCAAACGCCCCTTAGTCTTGTCCCTTCTTTCTCTTCTTTTTGCTCTTCTTCTTCTTCTGCGGTTCCTCCTCATCATCCTCCTCCTCCTCTGTTGTTTTCCTCTTCGTCCTCTCCTCCGCCTCCTCCACTTGCTCCATGGCGTCCCACACCTCGTCCTCCTCCTCTTTCACCTCCTGCTCCGCCCCGTCCCCCTCTGTCTGCCCACCTCCGTCCTCCAGGTCCCGGCTGGCCAGCAGGAGGCAGTTCAGCCGGGACTTGAGGTAGACCTTGTGCAGGAGCTTGCGGTCCTCCAGACTGTGGATGCGGAGGAAGCGGTCCAGGCCGCAGGACGCCACCACGGGCTGCGAGGGGTGACACTGCAGCGACCGCACCCCCCCGGCCAAGCCCTTGAGACAGCCGCAGACGAGACCCTTCCTCAGGTCCAGCATGGCGATCTGGCCGTGGGTGTTGCCCACCACCACCGTGTTCCCGGCGGCGGACAGAGACAGAGAGGTGAGCGGGTACTCGCCGTACTCGGCCTCCAGGACGGGACGGCGCTGAGGGGAGGACGGGTCGAACACGTGGACCTGGTAGAGCGCACAGAGACATGTTTAAACCGTGGAGGACGGACGCTGAGAGACACAGTCCTGACATGTCCTGACCTGAAGGACAGATCATCTCTAATAGATACGGGATCATTTAAATTTGTGCTATTTACAGGTGTGTTTACTGCATTTGTAAAATACAATAATATTATAACATATTACAAGATGAACGGATTTAAATGGAGTTTGGACTCACCTGGTGGTAACCTGTGCACGTGACCACTTTGTCGGAGTCCGGGATGAACGCCATGTCTCTGACCCAGTGCGCCCGCCGGAGGTCCAGCCAGTCGTCCCGCAGGTTTTTCGCGGTGAACACGGGCGTCTCCGGCTTCTCCAGGTCCCAGATCTTCAGCCCGTTCTCCTTCCCGCCGGTGGCGACTTTGTGCCGGTGCACCGGGCTCTGGCGCATCCGGCACACGTTCTTTCCCGCGTCCACTTCGGTGACGGGCTGGCTGCTGTCCTCCCGCCACACCCGCAGCGTCCCGCACTCCACGCACGTGAGCAGCGCGGATTCGCCGAGGACGGCCAGGCCCGTGAAGCAGCCCTGCGCCGGCTCTCCGCAGCGCCGGGTCTCGGTGAAGGCGCCCTTCTCGGTGCTGAAGGTCTTCACGGTGCCGTCCACCGAGCCGACCAACAGCTCGCTCTCCGCCGGGTCCCCCCAGCACAGCGCGCGGACCTCCTGGTCCCGGCTCAGGTGACTCGTGTTGCAGAAGTTGAAGGCCTGTTTCCGGGACACGCTGACCCCCTTCAGGATGCCGGTCTCCGAGCCGAGCCACACGGAGCACAGTCGGCTCTGGTCCCCCATGGCTCCGGGGTTAAATACAACGAGAACTGGATTTTAGACCGGTCCTTTCGCGACTCTGGGTCTGGTCCTGAAAACACGCGTGGCTCCTCTACGGGCTATGTCGCGTGTAAATGACGTCACACTGCTTTAAAAAACTTTATTGATAAGATCTGAGTTCACCATCAAACCACTGAAACATGGATTACTTTTTTAAAAATACTCGTTATTCAGACTTCTCTTTTTAAATGTCTTCTAATAAAGTATAGCGCGATAAGTTGTAATTGGGTGATTTTGTAAACCACTTGTGTTGCCAATAAAGCTTGCTCCAACTCAGTGACGTCTTTACGCCGCGACCGCATGCGCAGACGACGCGTTTACACCATTTTGGGTCTCGGGCTTCGGGCTAGCTGTAGCTGTTAGCTCGGCGAGCGCGTCGTTACTTCGCTCGGGGTTTTTTTTCTCGTTTGTCCCGCTTTGGTACTGAGGTCGAAGGTGAACGAAGACTCGTCCCCCGCGTTCGGGTCCGATCCGAATCGTTTCTTCGTCTGGGGGAAATGGACGGGGAGGAGGACGACTTCGCGTCCGGGAGCCGCTCCGGTAAGAGCGCCGCTCCGCTTTGTTTCCCTCTTTTCTCTCTTTTGAATAACAAACCGGCGGCTGTTTGGTCACCGCGAGCGGGACTCGGGTGAAGTTTACCCGCATTAACAGCGATGAGCGGGATGTTATTCGGCCTCTACACCGAACTAGAACAACCAGGAAATGTCCCGCGTTACCGTCACTCAGGCAGCCCCCCCCTCCACCCCCGCGTCGTGTTTATCCGTTAACGATCCCGTTTGTGTTCCGTGACCGCGGGGGCTCCGGTGCGGGGCTCCAGCTCCAGCCCGTCGGTAAGCCGCCTCCCGTGCGGATGTTGGGGCTTCACCACGATGAGGCGTGGGTGGATCAAAAGAGAGATATCGTGGATGTGAGCGAACGATACCGGGGCCGAATTAATCTGCAGAACTCAAACATTAAATCTCCGTGTTTTGTTGTTTGTTTTTTAAATCGCTTTGTTTTTCATCCATGTGCTTTTTATCCACGTGTCCTGAAATACACGCTTTTGTTGCGCGGGGTCTGGCCTGGTGACGAATAATCGGAGATTATAACATGATATAATCCTATACTACATTTATTAACCGTGAAAAAAAACTCTTTTATGGTGACACTGTGTCAATCTGAAGTGACTCTGATTAAATATTAGTAGTTAACGAATGGAAATAACATTCAATCTCTGCAGAAACCTTTTTTTTTTAAATGTTTGATTTAAAAATGTTGTTTCCTGTCGCAGCTCTTCCTCCATCTCCGTCGGCAACAGATCTATTGCGATGGCCTTAAAGTACTGACTTGTGTTGTGTTGTGCGCTCTGCAGATGATGGCGGCGGCACCCCGGTTCAGGATGAACACCCGGCGTCAGATGGCGAGGAGATGAGGAGCGACAGGCACCCGTCCGAGGTCAGTGAAGGGAAGCTGGCGCCTGTGAGCGTGGTTCCGATCCGGCGGGCGGTGACTGACAGCCGTTTGTCTCGACAGGACGAGGGCAGCCACGACGAGGAGGCGCCCCACGCCATGGAGACCAGCGGGGCGGCCAGCGGCTCCGACAACGAGCTCCGCCGAGGGGCCGACAGCGACTCGGAGGCCGAGGCGCCCCGTCCCGCCGACAGCGACGACGACGACGACTCTCCGGTCAAGCGCCGGATGAGCGGCTCGGACAACGAGGAGGAGTCGCCGGTCAAACGCGGAGCTTCCGACAACGAGGAGGGGAGGGGTCGTCTCCCGTCAAACGCAGGGGGAGCAGCTCGGACGTGGAGGAGGGGGAGGAGCGGCCCAGGGCGGCCGCGGACAGCGACTCAGACAACGAGGACGCCAAACCTGCGGCGTCCAACCACTCCAACGCTGACAGTGACTCTGACACAGAGACGCCTGCCAGACGCAAGGCAGCACAGGTAGACTCTGAGGAGGAGGAGGAGGAGGTGGGGAAACAGCAGGAGCAGGCGGAGGAAGGAGGAGGAGGAGGAGGAGGGAAGTGGAAAGCTGTGATGCAGTCTGACAGCGAGGAGGAGGAGGAGGAGGGAAAGAGGAAGGCCGCGGCGGGAAGCGACGGAGAGCAGCAGGAGGAGAGGGAGCAGAGAGACGACAGCGATGACGAGAGGCCAGGTACTGACCTGAGATCAGTTCCTGGACGTGCGACACTAACTGAAGTAGTTTGACTGATTACGTGCCGTTGTCATAGTAGAGACTGAGCAACGTGTGTGTGTGTGTGTGTGTGCAGTGAAGAGGAAGAAAGCCATCCTGTCAGACAGTGAGGATGAGGAGGAGGAGAAGGAGGAGAAACCGGGTAAGAGAGTTCGGCCACAGATTGGAGGACGCGTTGATCTGTCCGCACGCTTCTGACCGTGACGTGTCTCTGAGCAGTGAAGAGGAGTCGGGCGGTGTCGGACGACGAGAACTCGGACAGCGACGCGGGCTTCGGCGGCCCCGACAAGACCCTGGCGGCCAAACTGCGGGAGCTGGGCTCGGCGGACAGCGGGAGCGAAGACGAGAGCTCGAAGGCGCCGGCGGGGAAGAAGGACGAGAAGGCGCTGTTCGGCAGCGACAGCGACTCCGGAGACGACGAGGAGGAGTGAGTGCCGGAGGATTCCAGATTTCACATTTAGGGATGATAATTGGTCATTTTTAGTTCTGGGAAACTATGATTTTTATTGATGAATGATTTGATTTGGGTGACTGTTTGATTTGGCCGGTAGATAAGGGGTGAAAATAATCATCGTTTGACCTTTGACCCCTCTGTTTCCTGCAGGAAAATGATCGCGGACATCTTTGGGGAGTCTGGAGACGAGGAGGAGGAGGAGTTCACGGTGAGTGGAGCTGGTTCTGACTCGTCCCGTCCCTCGTTTCTACTGAACGTCCTCGAGTCCTCACATCCTTACTCACACTCTGGCCTTTCCTCTTCCTTCATCCTCTCCTTCCTTTGCTCCTTCCTTCCTTCCCTTCATGAAGAGATATGGTAGGATAGAAGTTGGGTGTTCATCTGTTATTTTCATCTGGAAACAGAGGAGTCAAACAGTTGACCTGTGAGCAGAGCTGCCGTCGTCTCTGTGAAAACTAACGTGACCTAGCGTCCGTCTGCTCCCGCTGCAGGGTTTCAACCAGGAGGACCTGGAGGGGGAGAAGGAGGGGTCGAAGCAGAAGAAGCAGCTGATGGAGGAGGAGTCCGACTCTGACGAAGGAGTCGACCGCAGCGGCCAAGAGTAAGAGACGATCGTCGCTGATCTGTGGATGTTTTCCTCAACCATCCAGCGATGACAAAATCATTTCTTTGTTGTCGTGTCTCACACACGTGTGTGTGTGTGTGTGTGTGTGTGTGTGTGTGTGTGTGTGTGTGTGTGTCTGTTCAGCACCAGCTTCATGTCCGACTTCGACCTCATGCTCGCTCGGAGGAAAGCCATGAACAGCAGGAAGAGACGTCACCGCGACGGAGGCACGTTCATCAGCGACGCCGACGACGTGGTCAGCGCCATGATCACCAAGATGAACGAGGCCGCCGAGGTCCGCCCTCGATGCCGAGCACTTTGTTTTGTTTTGTTTTAACTTCCTGTCTGTAAACCCGACGCTGAACGTGTGTTTGCTCCAACAGGAAGATCGAACCCTGAACAGTCAGAAGAAACCAGCACTGAAAAAACTCACTCTGCTGCCGCAGGTCGTGATGCACCTGAAGAAGTAAGACTTGAAACATTTCATTCATTTACATCATGAGCAGCCGCTGCTTGAGCTTTATTCTGAAGGTCTCGCGGTGCCGTTTGTCCCTCAGACAGGACTTGAAGGAGACGTTTATCGACAGCGGGGTGATGTCGGCCATCAAGGAGTGGATCAGCCCTCTCCCGGACAAATCGCTGCCCGCTCTCAGAATCAGAGAGGAGCTGCTCAGGATCCTGCAGGAGGTGGGTCCAGGCGGCGTGTACCTGTATCCTGCAGGTCCCCGCTGCATCAGAGCAGACCCGGTTCAGTGTCTCCGCTCCTGTGTCTCCTCCTGCAGCTGCCCAGCGTCAGTCAGGAGACCCTGAAGCACAGCGGCATCGGCCGGGCCGTCATGTTCCTGTACAAACATCCCAAAGAGTCTCGATCCAACAAAGACCTCGCTCTCAAGCTCATCAGTAAGGACCGCCCGCTCGCGTTCATAATACAACATGTCACACCTGAGTGAAATGTTCAGCACTAAATATGGATCTCCGTTCTCGTGTGCAGACGAGTGGTCGCGGCCGATCTTCGGTTTGACGTCCAACTACAAAGGGATGACGAGAGAGGAGCGTCAGCAGAGAGATCTGGACCAGCAGATGCCTCAGAGGCGACGGCTGAGGTACGAACACACGGGTTTATTTTGTTCTTTAATGGTCCAAACCCCCAAATGAATTTGTGTCGGATACGAACAAAGCTGACACGCAGTGAATCTTCATTTCATTTCTGTTCTCCGGCTCTGATCCTCCATGTGTTTTGAAGAAGATGTAAAAACGGTGATATGGGTTTGTGGCGTAGCTGCAGGGAAACAAAGATCTGCACCAGAACGTTGTTTTACCTGCGTGGAGGTGCAGGTGTTCCTCAGGTCACGCCTGGTTGTTTTCATCCCACATGATCCATCTTCTCCTTCTCTTTATTATCTGATGTGCTGTGTCGGTCTTCTCACTCCCTCTCCCTCCTCGTCGCCGCTCTGTTTTCCCCCTTTCAGCCTTTCCTGTCCTCTCCTCACGTTTTGGTTTCATGTTATTTTCTGAGCCCTCTTCTTTCATTCCTCTTCATCCTTCCATCTCATGCCCCCACCCCCCACCCCCCCCACCAGTCAGCCTCAGAAGGTTGAGAGGACGGAGGAGCCTGACGTCTTCTCTCCACCGATCAGGTTCAGTCATGACATTGCATGGTTGCTCTGCAAGCCTCCGGACTCACTGAGGGTTTAACAGGGAGTCGGTTTCGTGTGATACAGTGAGGAGCTGAGCGTTGAGGAAGAGTCTGACCTTTGACCCGCATTGGCTCCAGGGGCACAGTGCTTACCGTGTGAATGAAAGTGTAGGCCTGACGTAGCGGCCCCAGTCTTAGTGCTTGACCCGTCGCTCAGCACAGTACACCTGAAGCAGGGACTGTTCTGGCACCAGGAACTAAATGTATTGGAGACGCAGGTAAGGTTGGTCACATGGTTCCCTCCCGGCCCACAGGTTACAGATGTGTTGAGCACCGACGCGCTGACTAACTGCTGTGAGGTGGAGAATGCTAATAATAGCATGGAGACTCTGCCGGTGGTTTTTCTACTCAGACATGTCCTGCTGCATTTAAACAGGTGCAAAATGTCTGGTTTGTGATGTCACTTCCTGTGCATTCATCCCGATGTAAACCAGTCATCTCTCACCTTCTCCTTTTAGCTCCGGGGGTCAGACGCCTCGCAGAGACCTGGAGAAACAGCTCACGGGGGAGGAAAAGTAAGTCGATATTTAACAGGGACACAACCTGAGTCTGAAGGCAGCGGTCCGATTTCTTTTCCCTCTTTAAAAAAATCCTGGTCAGCACAAACACTCACCCGGAGAGAGAGAGAGTCCAGCCCGCACAGCCAGACCGTCTTATTTTAGCCACTGCAGATTCAACAGGTGCCCCTCGGTTGTCATGACGCACAAAAAAAATGAATGTCCTGCTCTTTTTTTAGTTAGAAAGAAGCAAAATATATATAATGAGGATCTTTTTTTTAACTTAGTTGATCCAGAGAAATGATGCAATTAGCTGGATCCAAACCAAACTTTAGGTTTGATAGAAAATGATGAGCATAAACACGTTGATTCTGTTAGTAATGGTGCAGAAATTTCTTTAGACACACAAATAACCTATCCACAGTGGAATAATTCTGCAGTATAATCTAGTGTTACTATAACTGGGTTGTCCTGCCCCCGCAGAGCTCTGCGACCCGGTGACCCTGGGTTCTGCGCCAGGGCTCGCGTCCCGTTGCCCTCCAACAAAGACTACGTCGTACGACCCAAGTGGAACGTGGAGGGGGACTCCAGCCGGGTGAGTACATGGGGTGGGGTGGGGTGGGGTGAGTTTGTTTTCTTTTTCAGTCAGGAAGTCGGCAAGAGGAATCGAGTCTGTAGGCAAAATCAGATTTTCAGTCAGCATTTAAAAAAAAAAAAAACAAGAAAGAAAAATGTATTTATGAAAAATAACTTTATTCAAAGAACTGATACAAGAAATAATTTTGATAAACTTATACTATTAATGAACCACCAGCAATAAGCAGCAATTTTTAAATAAATTATTCTAAAGTTGTGGCTCTATTAAGTGTTTTATTACCGTAATAACGACACTGTTCAACCCATCATAAAATGATTTCTACACATCCGTTAATGAAAGAAGGACCTGAAGTATAAAAATGGTGAAAAGAATTGGTCCTGATAAAGGGGGGGGGGTCGAGGTCAGGAGCTGAGCTGTGATTGGTCCTCTGTAGAGCGGCTATAAGAAAGGCCTCAGCCTGCTGGAGAAGCACAAACGCCGCTTTGCCGAGGAGAGGAAAATGCGTCGCCCGCAGGGAGCCGTCAAGATCAGCATAGAGGGGAACAAAATGCCCCTGTAGCTCCTGCTGTTGACCTGTGGGGGGCAGTAAGTCCTTCTGCATGGTGTGCAGTGGTGGTGCGGCTGCGTGTGGTGTCGCCAAAGAGCCTCGCCCCCGACCCAGATGCGTCACTCTGTTTCGGCTTGAAAGGCTGGAGAGCGGAGCATCTGTCTGTCCGTCTGTGGGGAACCACCAGTTGGTTGGTTTTTGGTTCGTGAGCGTCACCGTGTACGACGCCCTCCGCCTCTTCACCTGTGGTGTTGAGCTTCTCGGTGACATCGCTCTTATTCTGATGGATGTGTCGGAGGAAGCTTTTTTTTTTTTTTTTTTGGGGCGAGCTAACCCGCTCGGCTTATCTTCCAGCTGACAGTGATGATGCCAGAGTTGAAACGATTAGCAGCTGATTTATTTATTTGACATGAAAGTAATACGTTTAAGCCACAGTTCTGATAATCACCGAATGGATTATTGAAGAATAATTTGCAGTGGAAGGTTCCAGCAGCTCTGTTGGACATGATGAAAACATGATTAATCGTTTCAGTTCTAATGACACTACTGTCATGGGTTTTAGCAATTCCTGTACATATTACACATTTAAAAGTCCACCAGCAGCTGCAGAGAGCCGAACACCTGCCTGCCTTGGTATGCTTTTAATGTGAAATATCTGCAGGAAGTGTGAGTGTAATGGACAATGGTGGAAGAGGTGCTCAAAACCTTTTCTGTGGCGATTCCCATTCATTCTGGTCATAGTGTCCAAAGGGTGTTGAAACAATAGGAGCTGCTCCAAGAGGCTTTTGGCCTGTTGGAGGAGAGGTGAAACATCTGCAGGAAATTCTACAAGTCCACTCGATTTTTGATTTAACGTCCTTTGGATACTCCAAACCTTAACTCAAGTAACAGTACACCGATGCAACTACTCCACGACGAGCAGTCATGCCGTCGCTTTTGCTCTTCTGTCTCACCTTTCGTAGGTAGAGATGTTTAAGCAGATCGTCTCATCCACATCATGTTGGAATCTGTTTTTAATTTCACGTTTCTGTGTGTTTCTTTCTTCAGGGTCCGATGAAGAAGGGTTTGTCCCGCGTCGATAAACAGATGCGTAGATTTGCCGACATCCGCCGCCTGACGAAGACGGGTCATGCTGTTAAAATCAGTGTTGAAGGCAACCGGATGCCGCTCTGATTTTAATCTCGATAGGAATTATTCACTTTTTCTTTTTTATGTTTTTTTTTTTTCCTGAACAATCCCACAATTATCCTGCCCCTTCCCTTCCCTCCTTAGGTCCATCTCTGCCTTACCTGAAGGGCTGAGGTCAAAATGTGAAATCACAGAGACTCACTTGTATGTGCGGCCCAAAAATACTGAATGTAATCGTGAATGACCCTTGGAATTAGAGATAACAGTTGTTAATATTAAGAGTCAGCAATGCTAATTTTATCTCCTAATATTAGCGTATGTTAGCGGTCAGCTACATTAGCTTTAGCTCAAGACCGCCTGTATTAACAGTGTTTGTTGCCAGCTTTATCTCTTATCTTTATTTAAGTTCATAATGCTGTCCAGCAACTGTTATCAATCATGTAATCTGGAGGTAAATCTAACGTGTCCATTATATTAGCTAAAGTTACCAGTCAGTTCATTTTTCTTTCCAAGCCAAGATGGGTCCTGATGTTAAATTTTGTTAGCAGTTGGCTACATTAGCTCTATCTCAAACCTAGCAAAATGTACGACATTAGCTTACGTTATCAGATTGCAGTTTCGGCTGTATTTTAAAAATAGGAAGGTCCATTTCATCAATCTTACATTAGCAGTCACCTAATGTACACTGGTTTTGGTATTGTTAGTATTATATTAGCTTTTCCATCCAAACCTGCTAATTGTCATATATGTTTGTCTCCAAGTCCTCAATGGTAAATAATGCTAGCAATGAGTTGATTTAATATTAGCTAATTTAGCTCTATATTGAAGCCATCTCAAGAAGTTGATGTTAGCGGTAAGCTACATCAGATTTAGTGTCTATAATGTACACTAATGTGAGCACTGAGGTAGGTCTACCTTCAAGTTATCTATTGTTAGCAGTTAGCATTAGATTACTGTAATTTCAAGTCCAAAATGCTGACTTTGAGGTAGAGCTGATCAATTCATAACTTAAGATAATGTTAACAGACTGCTACGTTAGCTTATCTAACGTTAGCTAATGTTAGCAGTACGTTAGCTTTACCTACGAGCCAGAGAGATAAAAACAAATCCTTCAAACTTCAACATGTTTCCAGCTTTCATTTTGTTTTCTTCCTTCAGGGTCTGGATGTAGAGCTAATCAGCTGATGTTATCGGTCAGTTTCCTCAAGTTAAAGCTAATGTAACTAATGTTCACAATGTTAGCATTTTGTTAGCATCCAGCTACATTAGCTTTATCTCTTTATTATCAAGGTCTGTAACATTAGTTCATGTTAGCAATTAGCTTTTACAGTGAATTATTTAAGTCAATTGAGTTCTTAATCCTTTCTTAAGAAAAGGAAAAAAAAATCTGCCAGTCATCCGAAGGTAGCTAATCCACTTTACATACAAATCCACTTATTTAAATACTTTTCTACAAAAGAGTGCCTGTATGTTGAACCAAATTTGAATAAGGCACATCTTTGTACTAAAGTCATGAAAATTCATTTTGATTCTACAAAATTTAAAAAATATATATTGCTGATCTAACCTTACTGGCAGTTTTTTTTAATGTTTAAGGACTACAAAATATGACAACTACAGGCAAAAAAGACGTGATACGATCCTCCTGAAATTCGAAGTTTAAAACCCTGTCATCGTAGGATTTGCTCAGAGCTGACATGAATTAAAACTTATCACAGCGGCTGTTCTCCACAGAGGACAGAGCTACTGTCTCTTTACATCCACCCAAATAAAACACAGGGTGAGTTTATGAACTTTGTACATTTAAACAGTGATTTTACTTCAACACTACCATCAGCAAACAGGTGAAGGTGGCATAACCCTGCCAAAAAAGAAAGAGCCGCAGTGGAAATTAAATGTATAATGATTTATCAAGGAAGGTAACGTTGTGACCATGGTAGTGTAAACTTTACTGCTTTCTACCTCCCTCCCTCCTTCCTTCCCTTCCCTTCCCTCCTTGCTCCCTTCCCTTGCCCCTGGCCTCTTATTGGCTGTTAAGCTGCTCTGCTCCTATTGGCTGACAGCAGCATAAAGGCAAAGACCGGACAATGTAAGGGGCCAGTGTGGTTGGAAACTTTTCTCCTTCCAAAAACCCGACTGTAAGAGTGAACCTGAAAGCCTCACGGACACTTGACTGTGCACGCGCGCACGATGCATTTTGTAATGTTTTATTTTGCAAAATAAAAAAAACAAACAAAACAAAAACACAAACACACACCTGCAAATATTCATCTTTTCTAAGTTCTTTTTCGGCTGAGCCATGCGGTTCGGACGACTTATCTGCGTTTGGACGACCTGGTTTTTAACTCTTCACACCGCAGCAGAGCACCGTCCTCACCGGGAGGAGGGAGGCGTGCAGTCCGTGTGGAAGAGCCAGACCGCCGGCAGACCGCGGCTGGACGTCAGCAAGCCGGCGGCGAGGGAAGCCGGGGACAGGCTCCGAGGAGGCCGCAGGAGAGCAGCCCTGAGCGGGTGAGCAGCACAAACACCGATGATTATTTTCATTGTTTTGTTTTTTTAAATCTGCAGCTGTTGCAATGTTGTGTAATGTTACACCGGGTGTCATACTGTGCTCCTCTTGATTGTTGAAGTCAGAGAAGAGAGAGCCGTGCACGGTCAGCGTTCCTCTGTGTTTAATGAGATGTGACACACACCAGTCATGTTTCTGCAAAATGGTCCGACCTCTCGTAACACACCACGGAAGTGACTGAGTTCTGAAGGGAGCTGATAATAAATATTTTTAAAGTAGTTACACATCAAACTTGGTAATAACCACATTGTCTGCTAACAGTGCTCCTTACAGTTAAGAGTGTAAAAAAAAAAAAGTGATTAACATACCTGAAAACGTAAATCAGGGTGCAGGTGGTCATTGGGCTGCAACTTGCAATTATTTTCATCAATAATCCTTTTTTTAAAAAATTGCCATAATATGTACATGATCGCGTTGCAGAGCCAAAGTTCGACCTAAAGTCCAAATAACTGTAAATATAAAGTTTACAATGATATATGGTGAAGAAAAAAATTTGAGAGACTACAATATGTATATTTAGCTTTTCCCCGAACAATTTCTACTTGAAGGAACGATTGAAACAATTTACGATAATGAAAATAGTTTTTGAACACGTTACTGTCAATTGATCGATCGTTTAATAAACGTTAGTTAGTTAGTATGTTAGTTTCAGCTGTACGTTGTTGGTGATAGAAAATGTTCCCATTCAATGCCTGATTTATGCATCTATAAACACTACAATACCCATGAGCGTCAGATGCAGTCGCCATGGTTACTGAATTCACCCGAAATTTAACTCTGTTGATCAGCTGTTTCTGGATCAGTTATATAGGTGATCTGTAGTTATTATTTCAGTGTAGATCATCTTGGTGTAGTGACTGACACATGTGAGTTCAGCTCAAGATGATTTTGTCTGTCAGCCATTTTTTATTAACAGTCTGTTCTCTACCTGTGACTGATGCAGGCTGTGTGTGACCGTAAAACATCGGACCAATCAGCATCCGGCAGGTGTGTTAGACTGCAGACACCTCAGGAATGTGTGAAATTCTGTGTGTGTCTGCCTGTGAAGTCTGTGCGTGTGTGTGTGTGTGTGTGTGTGTTGACTTTGCATCCATCACTTGACCGTCAGTCAGACTTGCACTTGAGGCCGGTCACACACACACACACACACACACACACACACACACACACACACACACACACACACACACACACACACACACACACACCATATTCAGATCTCTGCATTTAATCCTAAACCCTGTGAACTGGCTGGCCTTATAAAGTCTGTGTGTGTGCGTGTGTGCATGTGTGTAAACAGAGCAGCTTTAGAGAGGTTAAAAACAGGCATGTTTGTATGAGTGTGTGAAAAAGGGAAGGAGAACCTATTGACTTCAAAGTCCTATTTAGCCTGTTACCTGGTCTGAAGTCGTGGAACTAAACTTAAAGAACCATACAGCTGTTTTTGTGTGTTTCAATCCGCAGTTCATCTCTTTGAAAAATCCTCTTGCAGAAACCTTGAGACTTGATGCAGATGTTTGACTTGGTGTGAGTTGGAGTGGAGCTGTGATGCCTGTGTAATTGTTTGCCAAACCCTTCAGCCCCTTGACCACTTTACTCTGATCTAATGGCTGTGAAGAAATTAGCTGAGCTGAACAGACTTCCTGCAGGGAGGCAATTCTTAGTTTGATGAAACAAACAAACAGTTAAGTTAAAAAAACAAAAACCTCTGTTTTCTGTCAAGCCAATTTATCGACTGATCTGTTCTGTTTCTTTTGACTTTTCCATGTCTGTGTGATCACAGAACAGTATACGATCAGCTGTCTGAGTCAGTGTTACACACAGAGCATCTACAGGGGGAAAAACCCACCAGTTTTTAGCTCAGTTTTGTATTAATCTGTTCTGTATTTATGCAGCTTAACAGTGTGGCAGAGGTTAAATTTCCTCCTCTCCTCAGCTCTCCCTGGGCAAAGGCTGTGTGGAGGCACAGTGGGAGATGAAAAGTGAAAGCCAACAGACTGCTCAGTGTCCTCTCAGGAAGAAAAAAGGAGAATATTTGATTTGAAGTTGTTGAGCGTGGGAGTTGCGGTGGGCGAACACAGACTACACGGTGTTACTTGATAACTTTTTATTTTTTGCTGACACTTGTATTTTTCCCTCACAGCAACTTTCAGCAGGCACTGCAGTAGAACAAGAGAGTGTCTGTGAAATCGCTAAAACCTGATTTGAAGTGGCGGCGCTACACTTAAAGCACGACACTGCTGCTTTTGCATTGTTTATTTGACTATGATGAATTCTGCACCTCATATCCTTGCCAGTAATCTCCAGAATCTGTCACCTCCTTGTAGACTGACTGCCTGTCTTCCAGGCAGCAGCTGTTTCAGTTCATCCCTGACAAAATTATCTTGCATAAACTAGATAATTGATACAGATGTTTGATTTAACAGATTCAGTCCAAGGGGAGCTGTGATACCAGTGACAAGTCATAAATATACTAAACAACTTGGATCATTTCCCCCCCCCAAGTCATTTGAAAACCACAAACACAAACATGTAGTAAGTGTTGATGTGGATTAAACACTGTGTTTATCTTCTCTGAGGTCAGCTGGTCCAGTTAACTAGCTTGTACCTAAGCCTAAAACCTAAAACTATGCTATTTAAGTAGCTGCAAAGGTTATGTTGGAGTCACGTTACATTTTTCCTGGGTTCTGTGGAGCAGTACTAGAACCAGGCTGTTCATAATTTGTGTTTAAAGGACATCATAACCAGCCGAGGATATTGAGTGGAACCTGTTAGTGTTATCAGTGTGTTAGCATGGTATAATATAAATTCATATTCGATTAACTGTTAAAAGGTTCTAATTTCAATATGAATCTCATTTATTTTAATTTATAAACGTTTATTAAATAAAACATGACATTGCTGCCCAGCATCCCCACCAAAAGGCGCACTTGGTTGCAACCATGTTGACCGAGTACCAGAGCCGGAAGACCGCCATTATTTTCTTTCATGGACCCGCCCTCACCCCGCCTTTGATTGGTTTACCCCGGTACCATAACCAATCATCAGTCTTAATTTGTAAATTTAGCCAATCAGAAGCAGAGTAGTGGTGGGGGAAAAAGGCGCGTAGCCCTATATTCTCAGTACGCAGGTTACGCCCGCAAAGTACTCAAATCTTTGCCTCCCTGTTGTGTCAAAGTATTGTCAGCGTTTAAAACTTCGATTAGAGGATCAAGTGGAACTAGGGGTTCAGGTCTCGAAGAGAGAAAAAAAAGAAACCGTGGGAGTGAACCGCGGGAACGTAACTCAGGTAAACTTGTGTCCTCTCTCAGTAAGGTTAAGTTGAAGCTAGCTAGCTAGCTAGCAGTGCATCTATCACTCATCTTTCTCCAGCTAACCGAGCGGGACCCTCCCGTCTCTTGGTCTGTCTGTGCCTCGCTTGTTGTAAACATCTTTCCTTAATCTCGAACTATAACCGTTGTTAACGTTCAATTAAAACGCCAACAGCCGTTGAGATGCGCGTGCGCCCGGTTGAATCTCCCGCCATCGAGCCCGGCGGCGGCGGCCGCGCGCGCGGCGGGGGTGGGGGCCAGTCCAGAAACAACACGGAGGGCTGAACAGTCCCAGTAGCTGCTGAATGGACTCGGATTGGAGTTTTAGTTCAGTGTGTGTGCGTGTGAGCTACAATACGACCAGTACACTGTGAGTAATGACTAAATCCTCTGCGGTGAGGAAGTGTCCACACTCAGCAGGCAGCATTTAACAACATCCGGTGGCTCCGTAACTGTTAATCAAATATGGATACGTCACAGTTGTCGCGTGTACGTTGGTTAAAAAATACAATAAACCTCCACCCGCGGGCCAGGGCACTTTTCTTTCTCTTTAACATATAATTTATTGCAGATTGGAATTAAAATGTAATTGCATTTTAAACTTTATTAACACCTGTAAAAGCACCAGCGGTTGATGGGGCCACCACAGCGGCTCCCGTCCCCCAGCAGGTGAAACTGTGTGCGAACACGCCTCTCTGCACACACACGCACACGCTTCCCATTACACCTGGCTGTGAAGTCGTGTTGGCCTGGCACTTTGATGGCGGCGGCGGTTGTGGTGATGGTTGGGGGGGGGGTTGACCCAGATGTCGTGTCCTAATTGACTCCTTTTCCCAGAAGGCCAACAAAGAGCTGCTTGTCAGATTAAAGCTCACCTGGTCGGTCTGGATGTGAGAGTCACAGATGAGAACAAAAATAAACAAACCCAAAATGCAGGTGATAAACAATGTGGGCTGCAATTTCCACCAACACTATGTCATCGACTGCATACAATCACATGGGTGATCTCTGTAGAAGTTGTTGGTTGATATTAGAAGAATTCATGTTAATTTAAAAACTTTATTTATTTTAAACAGATTTTGAATGAGTGCTTTCCCCTGACTTGAAAGCGCATTGTAAAAATTACATATTTATTGTGCCTTAAGTTTATTATTGGTGTTTTATAATAATCTCTCTCTCTCTCTCTTTTGGCTGCAGACCTCACGTCTGCGGAGGTCAGTGTTGTGCCGGCTGGACTTTGTCACCTAAAACCAGGAGATGCTCCAAACGTGAGTAACGGCTGCCATCAATCTTTTGTTGTCAAACTTTGAATTAAACCACAGTGCGACCTGCCGGGGAGTCTGAACCTCGTGTAATGTCCTGAAAACAAAATATAAAAAGCAAAGATGGTTCTGTGTCAGGTCAGATCAGCCCTGATTTAATCAAAGTACCATCTTGGACTCATTGACACACTTAACGGTGAGCAGGTTTTAAATCTGAACACATTTTCAGCACGTCTGTGTTTTGGTAATTTATCTGCGTCCGTACTGTAGTAAAACACTGAGCAGCTGGAGTTTCCTGCTGCAGTTATTAACGGCCCTGTAACAGAAAACCGCTGCCGGTCCTCGATAAAAGCTCATCTGGACTGCAGGGGCATCTGGTTCTGGCTGCCGATTTAACACAGAACCTCAAAGCTCTTAAATGTTTTCACTATTCAAATAATCTAAAATTAAAACACGTTCATAAAAGGGCTGGACAGGCCGTCTGTCTTCGTACTAATTAGATGTCATTTCACTTACTTCTACCCAATCATTAAATTAAACTTTCATTTTCACCAGAAAAATACTGAAAAATATCAATTCTGTGTCCAGAATAACTTTGAGAGAAGTCAACTACTAGTCCCAGAATGCATTGCTGTTAGAACCGTCCAATCAGGGAGATTTGTTGAACTGCTTTTTGAATGTTGGATCATTTTTTGAGTCATTTCGGCAGCTGTGGTGCGATACAGTCCCGATTTTGCTGTTCTGTCTCCATAGTAACGGTTGCTGAGGCTCATGGGTAATGTAGTATTTATACTCTTTTTTTTTTTTTTTTTTAAATAAAATGATGGAAGTTTACATTAAGGTGCCAGGTCTCAGCCTTCGTGTGAGCAGCTTTATGTCAGTATAGAAAGAACAGCGTTAGAGATGTAGACGTTTTAAACGCATCATGCCCAGTGTCCGGGGGTTCAAAGGTCATAGGTCAAACACTCTGAGCTGCAGGTCTGTACTCCATACCACAGACATTACACAGAACAGCAGGTCGATGCTGCGTTTCCTCAGTTCATAATGTGAATCCACGGCGGACGATCTGGATTTATGAGGCGTTCAATGCTTCTTCAGGGATTTACGGTGATTTGGGATGTTATGGCTCCCATATTGAATCTGCAGTGTCTGTGAGCCACGTGCAGCGCACACTTTTTTCTCTTTTTAAAAAAAAAAAATTTAATTCAGTGCCTGTGATGATTTGAGGCCTCGGTTTAACCGACCGGTTAACTTGTCTGCCTCTGTTCCCTCGCCCCTCACACTTCACAAGGGCGACGGGCGCAGATTTACCATCGGAAACTCGTAGGAAGTTTTAAAATCGGCAGAATGTGAACGTAGCTTTGCAGGAGCCGGCGCCGCACGCGTACAGACTCCAATGCTCACTTTCAGGTCGGGATTAGACGGCTATGAATGTCGTGCAGGAACTCGTGAATGGAAACAGATTTACCCTCTTACACACACACACACACACACACACACACACACACACACACATACATATATACCACTAAATCCCAGTGGGCTCAGAGCCGGCAGGGTAAATCTTTACTGTTTGGTCACATTGACCCGATTTGAAGAAAACTCTGTAGAAATGACTGAGAACAGCACGAACAAACAGTCCAGAGCTGGACAGGGGACAAATTTGAAGAAAACAAAAGTGCAGATAAGTGACGATAAGTTTGTACAGCAGCTGTAACTGCAACTGTACGAGCACAAGAATGAGTTTCAGAAAGCGAAAGCATGATTAGAGGTTTTGTTCCTGAATCGCTGACGTCACTCCTTCTCTGTCGTCTCCGCTCGTCTCCTGCAGCCACGTGTTTCCCCGCTGCCGTAACGGCGCCTTGTGCCGGCGGCCCAATCGCTGCGTGTGCGGACGAGGTTTCCGTGGTTCCCGCTGCGAGTTTGCCGCCGTGACGTTCTCCGTGGCCACGGGGCCGCTCGCCTCCATCAGTCCCACCGTCGTCCCACGCCCGCCCCCCGTCCGGTTCGACCCCGGTCGAAGCCGTGTCACGGCAGCTCGCTCCGGTCCTGCAGCCGTCTTGCCTCCGCCTGCCCCCACCACCGGAGCTGCTTCGACGACGCAGATGACCGTCCCGCCTCCGACCGCCGGAGCCTCGGACCTGAATCTGGCTCCTGCTCCGGCTGAAACGCAGCACGCAGGGAGGGAAGCTCAGATCCCCGGCTCTGGTCCTGCTCACCGCGGGAACGTTGGACTCAGAACCGAAGGTGGTCCAGCTAGAGCTGAGAACCGAGCCTCTCTCATGAGTGAAGGGGTGAAGAAGCCCCCGGAGTTCATCACCCTGCTGGGGGGGGCCAGTCAGGATGAAGAGGACGAAGAGGAGGCAGCAGAGATCAGAGAGAAACCAGAGCCTGAGGTGGAGGAAGCGAGAAGACTCGCCTCCTTCAAAACCTCAACTGCGGAGTCTGACCCGGAGACAGCAGGGCCGACTCAGAACCAGAATCTAGGGCCCAGTAAAGGAGAATATTCCGAGTCCAGAATGGAGGAGGGACCGGCGGTGGAAACCGGTTCATTGTCTAAACCAGAGGGAAGTGAATCACGGGTCGAGTCTGACGAGAAGGATCCCAAGGTCCCCGACCCGGAGCCTCGTCCAGGGCTGAGTGTCGATGTCACAGAGACAAGGGAGGAGGAGGAGCAGGAGGAGGAGGTGAAGACCGGAGGAGCGAAAAAGCCGTTGCTCAGGTGAGTCTCCCAGTGTCCTCCAGGTTTACGTCTACACAACCTGACTAATGTTGGATTTGTTGTGAAGTTTTTTTTTAACGTGAGCTCTGACTGAAGAGTCGGTGCAGGTCTCAGGTCAGACACCAGGTGGAGCTCTTCACCTTCTGTTACTCTGGACATAAACTTCATTTATTTATTTTTTTTTTTAAAAAGATGAGCTTTAACATCTGAACCACGTCTCCTCGTCCATCAGAGGTTTGGACTCTGTCGGTGTGAGAAAGCGGAGGTCAGGGGGGTCGTCAGGGTCGTGGGGGGGGGTCAGGGGGTCAGAGTGGGGGTCGGGACAGACTGTGGGAAGGCCGGGAGACCTCGGGGAGGCGTGGAGGGATTCTGGGTGATGTCTTTATTCCTTCATCCTTCTTAATGTGAAAATATTGTGATGATTATTTCACGATTAAAAGCTGAAGTGAAACAAAGAACAGACCTTGAGGATTCTCAGAATAACTCTGGAACAGAAGCAAGTGTTGTTAACCCCCCTCCACCCCCTCCCCCGGGGTTTTATCTCAAGACCCATGACTTGATTGTGACCCCCACACACACGCACACACACACACACACACACACACACACACACACACACACACACTCACACATGCACAAGCCTTCAGATGTGTAGTTGAATTCAGTGCCAGAGATTTAAGGAAATAAAAAAAAAAAAGAAGGTGCATACTTGGCGCTCGAGAGGAAGCCCTTAAAAGGACCAGTACTGCCGCCCCAGCAGAGCATCTGTAACACAATGTAATGTACACATGTAACACAACTAACGCACAAAATGAACAACAGGCAACGGGCAGCAGTGCGTCCAAACAACAAGTTTATCTGCACCGTCCTCCTCCGCCTCCCACAACTGAGACACACGACAGGAAAGTACAACAAACTTAGAGACGCTCCGTCAGGCTGCAGGGTGTGTGTGTGTGTGTGTGTGTGTCTCAGTGTCAGTCATAGGGATGAGTCGCAGCACAGGTGTAGCTTGAATGATTTGTGTGTCGAATGTGAGCTGCTGTACCTGAACGCCTCTCAGAGAAGAGGTGTTCGCAGGTAGGGCGCCGAGTCGGTCGTATCAGTGCATGCACATGTGACGTGTGTTTTGTATTTCTGTGTGTGTGTGTGTGTGTGTGTGACAGCCTCAGGGAGGCCCAGGCCATGCTGCTGAGGAAGACTCTATTGCGGGGAGGAAGAGGAGACAAGATGGCCGCCCTGCTGATGAAGCACATCGAGAAGGAGAGGAAGAGGCTTCGCACCTCGACCTCCTCCTCCTCCTCATCTTCGTCGTCGTCGGTGAAAACCAGCGTGAAGAGTTTCCACTCTCAGAGGGGCCAGTACACCGTCCACGTCACGGCACCCACAGGTGCGCTTCATTTTTACACCACGTGTGATGACGCGTGACGAATTGTCCATGTGCGTAAAACCGTCACCGCATTCACTGTGATTTGTCGGCATTTTTGTGGCATAGTCACGTCCTCACACAATGTGACGCTAAACAAAATGTGTGTTTGTTTTTGGGGGGGTTAGGGTTTTTTTTTCGAGTTATGACACAAATTGCAGCCGAGTGTTTTTCAGAGCAGGCTGCCGTAAAGAATTAGCATGGGAACGCCAGGCGAAGGGAATTCCTGGCTTATCGGGAATTCGTGTCATTCCTTCTTTTTTTTTTTTTTTTTTAATAAAGTTTACACAGCGTTCCTCCGCGACCAGGCCTCACCGTGACAGCCACTGCGTAATGTGTTTATGTGGCGATGGCGGCGGCGGGATACAAGAGATACGAGCGCCTGGGGCACGGGAACGGAGCCGCGGCGCCGTGCGTACCTCGCATACTGCAAGACGCGGGTCGTTATCGTCGCGTGATAACCGGTGCCGGGAGATAAAGCGTGCACGCGGCCCGCGTCTGCTAGACGTGCCGCGCGGGTGATGTCACGCAGCGGGAACGCCTGAGCTTTTTAAACGAGTGCGTGTTCAGATATGGCGACCGTTAGGCCCGGCCCGCGGCGGTTCCCGTCATTGTGCGGAGAACCCGGCGCGAAAACGTTGACGCAAACGTGAGTCGAGCTGAGACGCAGCCCGCCGTGACGCACATGTGACCGTTTTGATTTCATTTTGGTTCACGTTGAATCAATCACGACGTGAATTAAATAATCGAATAATTTTATTTATTTTTTCTCGGGACAGACCTCGCCCTGTTGCCGAGACGCCGCCGCCACCGTGACGCGCTCGCGGCGTTTCCACTCGTGTTTGTTGTTGTTTTTACTCTGGCTGGCTCGACGCGTGTGTGTGTCCGTGTGTGTGTGTGTGTGTGTGCGCGTCAGGACGTGAGCTCATAGACAAACAGCTGCTGTTCCTTGGCTCTCCTCAGCTGCTGGGGCCCCTCGGGGGGGGGGGCTCCGGGGGTCCGGGGGGGTCGGGGGGGGGGTCCCGCAGAACAACCCAGAGCCAGCGAGCGTTCTCATCCACGTTCACCCTGGTTTGTGATTCATTTAATCAGCTGCATGTTTCCGCACTGCACAAGTGGTTTAAGTGTTTCTGCAGCTGCACTTTAGTTCTGTGTAGTTCTGCTGCAGTGGTACTTCACGCGCGTCAGTACTACTGCAGTACTTCAGGCCGTTTACTTTTCTTTTTTTTCCCCCCTCAGTCAGAGAGTTATCGGCGTCTCGTTTGCTTCAAAACTTTATCGACTCCAGGTCGACGGATTCGTACGTCGCGTTGGACGTGAAGGCAGCGCGTGCAGGAGCGAACCTGACCTTCGTGATTGATTGATTAACACACACACACACACACACACACACACACACACACAGCGGGGGCGTGTTTTCTGATTCGAAACGCCCGGGTTGCATCTTCAGCTCCACGTCCTCTCGTGTCGCGCCGTCTGCTATGAAACTGCGAGCGGAGATGGATCGTCTCAGCTCATACCAGAGAAAGGGCAATAAAAAGAAGAGAGGAGAGAGAGAGAGAGAGAGAGAGAGAATGTGAATCTCTCTCTCTCTCTCTCTCTCTCGCTCGGTGTGGACTGGTGGACCAGATCCCTGCTAAACATTTAGTTTGGAGCCAAGCCCAGTCCTGCACACTGCTTTCAATTATCTCTCCACCTCTCTCTCTCTCTCTCACTCGCTCCCTCTCTCCCCTTCGCTCTCTCTCTCTCTCTCTCTCCTCGCTCAGGCACTGTTGCTCGCTCGCTCACACTCAGGAGTGTTTTGGACAAAAACAGGGTGCAGAGGAAGGGAAGCGTCTAGTCGTTTTCTTCTCCTTCCTTCCTCCCTTCCTTCCTTCCTTCCCTCCCTCACTCACTCCTTTTTTTTTTTTTCCCTGCAACGCACTCGTTTTCGCTCGACCCCCGAGTAAGAAAGAGAGGGATAGAGTTGGGGGGTGGGGGGTGCGGTGTGAGGTAGAGTTAGAGCGCAGTCAGAGGGGGGAGGTCTGGGAGTCCGGACGATGCGACGCACTCAGAGGCGCTGACTGCAACGCTCGACATGCCGCAGCCCGGACTCTGCCGTTTTCCGACCGTCCTCACCCTCCCCCTCCTCCTCCTCCTCTTCTTCGTCCGCCCCCCGCCAGGTGACGGACAGGCGGTCAGCGGGCTGGAGAGGATCCAGGTGATGTTCACGCCGACCATTTGCAAGGTGCGCTGCAGCGAGGACCGATGCGTCAACTACTGCGAGCGGGGCAACGTGACCACGCTGTACAGCAGCAACGGCGAGGGGGGAGGTGGAGGAGGTGGAGCAGGAGGAGCGGGAGGAAGGAGAGACGACTCCCATGGACCGGGCTTCAGAGTCTGTAAGTGGAACTTTCACCTCCGACTCATGACGTTTTCTCACAAACTGGTTCGTTGTTTGAAGTTGTGCGCTCAGAGCGAGCCGCCGCGGTTTGTTTGGCGCACGCCGCACGCTCCGGGCAACTCGTAACGAGCCGCGGTGACGCCGCGTTTACACCCCGGGGGGGTGCCGCTGCCGCCGCCGCCGACCGTGACACCTGCCTGTTCCCGAAGTCTCCGGGGGGGGTCAGAGAATATATATTTCCATAACGCAGCACAGGGCAGCAGGTACCTTCACCTACAAGCGAGGAGCTGTAAGTACAGATGTGTAAATCCAACCAGGTTCCAGCAAATACCAACACATGGCCAACTGGCGCTGCGCCCCCCCCCCCCCCCCCCCGCCTCCCCAGGACCAACTGTCATTGGCTCGCGCAGAGACGGAGCCCAGAGCTGAAGCTGAAAAACACAGATGCATCATACAAGGCTGCATGTGTAACATGTGTAGCTGCGTCACGTGACCCACCCCCCGCGCGCGCTCTCTGACGGCTGGCAGGGTTCAGGGTCTGAAACCCAAGGGGGGGGGGGTAGCTGTGTTTGTCGTCTGAACTGATTCCAGGTCAGCGTTTTTGTTAAACTGTTCCAGGTTCCGAGCCGTCAGAGTTCTCCTCTCCCTCTGGTTGTTTCGTTCTGCAGATGAACCTGAACCGGGTCGGCTGCTGCGGCCGGCGTTTAGTCAGCCATATTTTCTCATGTGGACGGGGGGGGTGGGGGGGTCAGGGGGTCGGGCCGGGCCGGGGGGGTCCCGCCATAAAAGTTAAAATGAGGAAAATGAGCTGCATCACCGCATGAGGACGAAGATAAGGCCGACCGGGCTCAAGGGGTTAAACGTCGACACCCGCTGGTTTTGATTTGTAGCTCAGCGTTGGGTCCAGGAACCAGCCCCCCCCCTCCACCCGACCCCCACCCCCCCAGGTTGGTTTGGATGCCGGGTGGTGCGATTAGAAATTAAAATGAGAGGGAGAGAGCGTTTCCAGTCCTTTCCAGAGAGAGGAAAAACAGGAAGTGTTTCTCACTTTGTGCACAAACAAACCTGAGTGGAGTGAGACCTCCACCCACACCCACCCCCACCCCCACCCTCCCAGCAGGGATCAGATCGGTGCAGACCTGATTCTGTCGCACACAACCACTGGGGTAAAGAAGCAGCTTTTTAAAACAGCAAAGAAAGTTTTTATGAACATTTTATTTGTTTTGTTTTTTTTAAGGCATGGCGACGTGACTGTGTACTTCCTGTTTACATCAACACACACACACACCCCGGCATGATGTGGGACAGAGTCAGACTATAAATCATGATACGCACCCGAATGTTTTTATGGACGAGGTTCTTGAACCTGCGGACACACACACAAAACAACACAACTTTTTTGCTCCCTCCTTCCTGACTGTTAATATTCATGAAGCGGCGCTGGATGGAAAATTACATTAATGCAGATTTTTCTCTGTAATTTCTGTGGAAAGTTGAGTAGAGAGAGAGAGAGATGACATATGGCTTTCATTTGTCATTAACACACAGTGCGGAGGAGGAGGCGATGACATCATGGGGTCAAAAGGTCAATCCCCTCGTCCAAACAGCTGGTCCTCCGTCACTTTTTTTTTTCCCCTCCCTCCGAATAAACTTTATCGGCACATCCTACCTTTACCTGCTGTGTGTGTGTGTGTGTGTGCGTCTCCGTCGGCCATGTTGGACGCACAACCCACAGATTTGTGCGTGAAGTGACTCAGCGATGACCGCGGTTTAACGGGACATCTGAACCTCTTCCTCTCACCGTCTCTCCTCTCCTGCTCTTTTTTTTTTTTTCCTCTTCGCTGCTCATTCTTTCCATCACGACACCCCCCCACACACACACACACACACACACACACACACACTTTCCTCTCTATCCATTACTTTCTACAATTTCTCCAGCTTGGTGCCTTTTTTTTTTTTTTTTTCCGCCCTCCTTTGACAGTGCACGGGGAGGGTTGCGTCGACCATTTGTGGTTAATTGTGGGCGTGTTTGACGCTTTTCGGTCCCGCCCGACCCCGTCGGATCAGAATCGAACATCGATCCGTGCGTTTAATCTCTCCTAATCTCCGCCGATGCCTGCGGGTTTTCTTTTTTCTCTCTCTTCTGTCCCGGTTACCTCTGAAGACCTCCTGCAAACTGATGCAGTCCATCTGTGGGGGCGATGTCCACCATAATAATTAGGTCATCTCACACACACACACACATGTGCAACATCTGTGTGTGTGTGTGTAACCAGAAATATTTGTCAAATAAACAAACATGTAACGAGGTTGTACACACACACACACACACACTTAACAGGGTGTGGACACGTATGCCAGAACATCTTGGACACATTTTGCAATAGGCAGCGCAGATGGAAACACACACACACACACACACACAGCAGTGTCAGTGGTGGGACTGATCTGAGCCCAGTTGTAAAATGTGGTTTTCTCTAGAAAACAGTAGTAATAATTTAATAATAATATTTTTTAATAAACAAAAACAAAATGTAGTGATGATGGCGAGCTGGGCGGGACACGGTGGGAACCCGTTTGCAGTAGTTATGCATCGGAAATGTCATGCCGCACTCGAGGGCCCGACCCAAGTCTGAAGTACTGTACTGTACTGTAATGTACTGTACGCGCCCAGTGAGCAGCAGTGAGTACAAGCTCCAGGTTTCCTTCCTGCTGCGGCGACCTCACGCTCTTATCGCCCCGCCGACGAACAATGCGCCGACGTCCTGCCAGGTCGGCTCGAGCAGGAAGTAGGAAGTCGGAAGCGGCTGGCCGGGTTCTGCTGGCGCCCCGGTCCAGTCGGGGGGCTTTGTGTTCATGCACACACACACACACACACACACACACACACACACACACACACACACACACACACACACATCACCTGGCCTCACGCAGTGTTGTGAAACAGCCTCAGCAGAGCGTTTCCAGAGCGACTGTGCGCATGATGGATGTGTGTTAGTGTTGGCTTGTGTGTGTGTGTGTTTGAGATGAAGCCTGTTACTAACTGCTCTCAGTGTAAACAGATACTTTAAGCGGCTCTTATTTTTGACTTCATCTTTCGGCTGCGTCCGTTCATCTCATCCGAACCTCTTATTGATCTGATCGGTGTCGAACGCTTCAGATGATCCTGATCAAACTGATTGATTTTATTTTTTAGATTCACCTTGAAATTCTTGGCCACTTTAAGATGAATTTGTGATGAGTTTATTCAGCCAGCATGTTGTTGTTGTTGTTGTTGTTGTTGTCGTTGCTAACGGCGAGCTAACCCGTCTCCCCCTGCAGTCCTGTGCCCCCTCCTCTGTAAGAACGGAGGCGTCTGCCTGCAGAAGGATCGCTGCCTCTGCCCGCCCAACTTCACCGGAAAGTTCTGCCAGATCCCCTTCGCCCCCACCTCCGCCGCCGCCGCTCCCGCCTCACCGTCCTCCACCAATGAGATCGTCAAACCCGCGCTCCTCTCCCCCATGGCGGCCAATCAGGAGCTGACTCGGTCGGAGTTCCTCCTGCCGCTGGGACAGAACCAGGAGGCACCGAGGTCCGGAGGTGAGTGTCTCTCTCTCACTGGCCGTTTGCACACCTGTCGAGGTTTTTTTTTTTGTTTTTTCGCAGGTATTGATAAAGTTATTGATTTGTTACTGGGGAAAAAAAGAGAAACTTCACCCGGATCAGCTGTTCTCAGCACAGTTAACGATAATGTCGTATGTGTGCAGCTCCCGGGCCGCACATGGTGAAGGTCCGGGTGCAGCACCCGCCCGAGGCCAGCGTGAAGGTCCACCAGGTGCTCAAGGTGAGAGAGAGAGAGAGAGGGCGCTCTGATTGGCCGACTTGGCGAGGGGAACGATGTCGATCGATATTTGTCGTGTGTGTAACGTTTGGTTGATGTGACGCCAAGTTTCCTTCCACGTCCACGCCCAGGTGTCGGGGTTCGGTCCCACCCTGCGGACGCTCTCCTCCCCCGCCCCCTCCTCCTCCTCCTCCTCCTCCTCCTCCTCAGGGTCAGCAGGTGCTCCGGCTCCAGCGGGTCAGCCGGTTCGGGCCCAGACGGTGACGGGGGACGGCACGTACACCCAGCACTCCAGCTTTAAGTACTGCTTCAGAGAGGTCAAAGACGGACAGGTGAGTAACGATCGCCGGCAGCAGCGCCCCCTCGAGGCCACGGCCGCCATTACAGCGGCGTCGGTTATCGTCTTCAGCTTTTGAAGCTGCTCGCATGTGATACAATCATGAGTCAGAATGAACTCGGTGCTGACGCCGGCCGCTTCGCCGCTGCCGCGCGGTGAGATAATTCGCCGTAAAGTTCATGCGAACGTCCTTTAAATGAGGCCTAACATCAGAGGAACAGCGTTTGTTCTTCAAGGGGTAATTGTGTTCCTCGTTGCGGCGCTGCGATTATCTTTTATTGATTTATTTTTTACGATGGCGTAATGAGTTGTAACCGCAGACTCCTCTGGTTCACATTAGCTTTCTGGCTGCGCAGGCGACCGGCGTGTTCGCGCTTCTCCTCGGCCATATTTCACGCCCGTAATGAAACGCAGCGCCTCGAGCGCAGGCCGCTGCCGCCGACGCATGAGAAGAAACATCTGCACCTGTTGCACGCAGGGCGGAAACACCTCGGCAACCGTCTGGATTGTGACCAAACGTGTTTCAGATGCTCTTGGTCCCCTGAGGATGAACCGCAGCAGAGCTTCTGACTTTTCATCTCGTGTCGTCTTCACTTTCTTTTTTCAAATCTTTGTGCGTTGATGGATAAATTCTTGTGTCAGAGCTTCGAATCTGATCTGCCCGCAGTGAAACGAGGTGTTTTTGTGTTCGTCGCTTCAGTACATTAACAGGACGTGTGTGTTTGTGTGTGTGTGTGCAGTGCAGCTCTCCCCTGCCGGGACTGAGGAGCAGGGAAATGTGCTGCCGAGGGATCGGGAAGGGCTGGGGCATCACCGACTGTGTCCTCTGTCCTGACAACACAGGTACACACACACACACACACACACACAATCTTTTACAAGGAGCGAGACAAAAATAACACAAAAAAGGACGTAGCTTCCTGGTCTTGTGCGTTACACCTGCCTTCTCCTGAACGAACACCAGGGGGCAACTCCACTGGTCTGTTTGTATAGAAGTCTGTGATGAAATGGATTTATAACGTCAACTCAACACGACGCTCATTTTGGTCGTCATGATCCATTCACGGGAGAAAACACCAGGAAGCAGGGGAGGTGTCGGGGGCGTGGCTACGCTGTGATTGACAGGTCACCTCTGTCACAATCTGAGTTTGTCTTATTTAGGTTTTCGCAGACGAGTTTCCTACCTGTAACTGCAACAATCTTATCACAGTTGAAGAGATTATATTTCTTCACTTCTAATCTCTGGGTTGTGTTTCGCCACGCGAGGCTCGTTTTTATTTCCTCCACTGGCGAGTGGCGTCAGCTGCCGAGAGCGTCCGCTCGGAGCGTTTTCACGGCCGTTTTCTTGAACAGCATCAAAAGACACTGACGCCGCTTTCCAAAAATACCTCCGTGATATTGATGCTGAGGGACTCGACCAAAAATACGAGAACTGCCAACGTTCGACGTGAGCGCACACACTCGCACGGCAAAATACTTTTCTCTCTCTCTCAGTGAACGTCTGATACTTTATGACTGAAATATTTTGGAAGTATTCCCTCCGACGCTGCTTATATAACTATCTGACATTATCACACGCGCACACACTGGGTAATGATGCTTCCATGTTTTTGTAGAGGGCTGACTCACGGTAAAGGAATGCAGCTCTGTGGGACTGTAGGCCTTTAACGCACACACACACACACACACATACACACGTGTGCGCGCACACACACGGAACATCTGCACGTGTGAGCGCAGACACACGGGAAGTTGCGTTAGGTCACTCGCTGGCGTCCGACCTCGCATCGGTCTGTCAAATCAGAAAGAATGATGCAATCCACCTTTAAAAGAGCAGGGAGAGGGACGCAAACACACACACACACACACACACACACTGTGTGTGTGTGTGTGTGTGTGTGTGTGTGCTGGCAGCTGGAGTTCGTCTTCTATTTGTGTTGAAATGTCTAAGAAAGGAACAGAGCCGGGTTTTGTTTAAACCCGTTCAAAGAACTGAGCCGAGGTCTCAACTTTTTCTACAAAACAACACACACAGTGCGAGCAGGGATTCGATCAATCACCAGACTTATCAATAAATCTCACATTCGGATCCGAGCCGGCGCCGACCGAGGAATTCGATTCGTCCGAGCCACGGCGCGCCGCCCGCCGCTTCCAAGAACTATTTAAAAAACACTTCACTGTTGCGCTGGGTGACATGTTTGTTCAACATCGTGAACGCACACACATGCACACACGCTGCTGCCACGAACACTCGCCGCAGCAACGCACGTGGATTCATCCGCCGCTGAAAGTAGTCCCCGACCAACGTTCTCCTGTTCTGTTTCGTATTGCATCATCAGGTCAAAGCAACAGCAGCTGTCCTTCTGGTTTCGAGCGATCCAACGGGACGCAGTGTGTCGGTGAGTGTGACGCACACACACACCACCAGGTGATATTTGGGGGGGGGGTGATCGTACAGCTCGTGGTTTGATTGGACAGAGCCCGACACCCCGAGGCCCTTTCCGATGAAAAGCTGCTCACGTCCTGTTCGGCGATAAAATGGCGAATGTTTTCTTTTTGCCACCGATGCCGTCGCACTGTGTGCGTCCGGCGGCGTATTGCATCCCAATTATTTGTGTATTTGTGCACGTGTAAACGCACACGTCGTGACTTTCTTTTTGTCAGAAACTGTGGCAGCGGAACCGAGTTTGTGAGTGTGTGCGTCACATGCACAGCATACGTGTATGCGTGTATTAACGTGCGTGTGTTGCTGTGTGTGTGTGTGCGCTTGGTTGTGTGTTTGTGTGTGTAGACGTGAATGAGTGCCTCCACCCTGGGTTGTGTGAGAATGGGATCTGTGTGAACACCAGGGGGAGCTATAGCTGTGTGTGTAGGGCGGGGTTCATCCTCGACGCCTCACATGGAATCTGCATCTGTAAGTAACACACACACAAACACACACACACACACACACACACACACGCTGCCACTGGCTTGGGAATGAACTCAGGAATAACGCAGACTCCAGATCAGGACTTCCTGAACCCATCTGAGCTCCTTGTGCAAGACGTCACACTTATGTGTAGTAAATTCAAAATACGTAATGTGACATAAGTGTTTGCGTAAATATTCACCCCCCCAGCTGGCGTTTAGCACATTCACCTTTTTCGGCCGCGGCTTCAGCTCTGAGTTTGTGCGGACATTGGCACATCTGGACTCTGTAGAACCGCTGTAAACGGCGGCGGATGAAAGCGCGGCACCATCTGCTCTGTTGAGGTGTAAATCAGCCGCGCTGCCCTCTTCCCATGTCGACAAACACAAAGTGCCCGTTGAGCTGCGGGTCAATGGACGTCTTTGTGTCCGTCTGGACGTCAGCAGATCTCGCGCCGCCGGAGGTCAAAGGGTTCTTTGTTCCGTTAACAAGATCGGTGGAACGCTGTGTTCTGCTGGAGGTCTGGCGCTCAGATGGTTTTTGTGATTCCTGACTGGGGAGCTGCTTATTCTGACTGGCATTCGCTGAAGAGGAGGAGGAGGAGGAGGAGGTGGTGTGGGTCTGCCACGGGATGCTGGTCCGCCCGGTAACTGATGACAACGCTCTAATTAATCGAGGCTGGTTTGCGAAGTCTGACTCACGTCTCGTCTGCGTTGCTTCCACGCCGTTTGGACGTGCTGTTGTGTGTGTTCAGTGTGTGTGCGTCTCTCGAGGGTCAGGTGTGTGTCATCGTGTCGTGTTTTTCTCTCCTAGACTCTACATTTATATACGACTTCACCAGAAGTCGCCAGGACTTTTTTTTTTTTTTTACTGCGCAGACGTGAAGAGTGAGTTTGTTGTAGCTGCCAGGAAACAGACCAACACAACAAAAATGTCCATTTCTGCAAAGTCGCACACGTTGGTTTATCAACAACAAAAGAGAGAGAGAGAGTGGGAGGAAACGTCTGCACAGCAACAACCCATTTGTCTCGAGTCATCACCTGTCCAGCGCTGCCAGTTGGTGATTGGTTCAGGAGGACGGCGGGTGTTGGTTGGTTGGCTGGTGTCCGTGCCGTGGCGTCTCACGAGTGTCGCCGAACAGGGAGGCCAATCCCGGAGGTCACAATCCGGAGTTAGCGGATTAAAGGAGTATATAAATGAGATTTCTAGGAGACGGCTGCTCCGTCCGTCTGTCCAGGTCGTCCCAGCTGCATGGCTCAGTGTGTCCCCTCGTTTCAGCAGCACCCCTGGGCCCCTCCTGCACAGAGGAGACCCCAGCTTCCAGTCTTTGTCGGTGGTTGTGTTGATTCTTGGTGTCTTCTTGTCCCTATGTGTCTTTGTGGTTGTTTAACATCGTCTCGTGTGTCTCCTTGTGGTTGTTTTGTGTGTCCTCTGGGGAGCTGAAGACGACGTCCTCCGCTCGCTGTCCCAGCTTGCTTGTGTTCGCGTCGAGTCGTTGTGTTCGAATGTCTCCGACCCCCGAGAACAGCATGTGCTTGGTTCTGCATGCGGTGCTCTGCTGACGCCAAGTCCGGACGGTTCGGACTCCCAGACGAGCTCCGGGTCGTGTTGTTTTTGTTTTAGTTTTTTTTAACACCACGTTCCCTGTCTTCTCGTGTGTGTCGTCCCCAGCCCACAGCGTGATATCGGAGGAGAAGGGGCAGTGTTACCGGGTCCTGGGCCAGGGTCAGGGCCCGTCCTCCTGCTCCTTGCCCATCCTCAGGAACATCACCAAGCAGATCTGCTGCTGCAGCCGAGTCGGCAAAGCCTGGGGGCCCAAGTGCCAGAGGTGTCCGTACTTCGGTTCAGGTTGGTTACCGCGGTAACCGGCCCCAGAGGCGATTCTAAAAGTCGACCCCGCTGGAGGTTAAACCGCATGTGATTCTGTCCAGTAACCGCTCTCCGTCCTGTGTCCGCCCGCAGTGGCCTTTAAGGAGATCTGTCCGGCCGGCCCTGGGTATCACTACTCAGCCTCAGCCCTGCAGTTCAACCAGAGGGTGTCTGAGCAGCTGCGGGGGCACGGAGCCCCGCTGGTGACCCAAACGGACCGGGACGAGCAGGGTAGCTACTGTAGACCGGCCTGAAACACGCAGCATATCCAGAACACAACCACATGTGTGTGTTTATTTGTTCCAGCTTCGTCATATTATTATTTTTTTTTTTTTTTTTTTTGGAGCCACAGCTGGAGGAGCGAGGACCTCTCTGAGCTCCGGATCGGCCGGTACCAGCAGTACTCAGGCCAGACCCAGTCTAACTCAGACCCGACTGGCCGCCGGCTCCCCCTCCACCAGGCCGGCGAAGGTCGGCACCACGGCTTCCCAGGACAAACCCCAGGCCCCCCGACATGGGACCCAGCAGAGCCGGCCAGAGTCCGCTCCGTCATTAAACACCCAACCGAGACCGCAGCCTCCGTCCACCGGGGGTCAAGGTAACAGAGGCTGTGACGGCACAGTTGGTTTTACTGTGTGTGTGTGTGTGTGTGTGTGTGTGTGTGTTACATTTCTTGGTTCCCGCCCCCAGCAGGCGGTCGTCCCTCCTCCATGTCCCGGGCCGACCAGCCGCCGACGAGGGGGGACTCCCTCCCTGCTCCGGCACAGCCGCAGAGACCCCACGAAGAGCCCCCGCCTGTGCAGAGCGAGCCGGCCGCCAGCCCGACGCCCAGACCCGGCAGAGTCCAGAGTGAGTACTGGGTCGACCAGCCCGCCCACAGCTGCAGCAGACAGGGCAGGGGTTCATGTCTGCATCACAAAGTGACGATATCCTCTGTGTGTGTGTGTGTGTGTGTGTGTGTGTCCGCAGCAGTGCGAAGTGTGTGTGAGAGCAGGCCAGGTGTGTGTGGGCGTGGCCGCTGTGTGGATCAGCCAGGTGGGAAACACACCTGCGTGTGTGATCAGGGATACCAGCCCAACTCTCAGCAAACCTACTGCCAAGGTGAGACACACACACACACACACGTTGTTGTCTGATCCATCCAGTTAAACGTGAAAGAAAGAAAATGAAAAAGACGAGAAAAGCTCCATCAGTTTTCTGTTCACATCTGTGTGTGTGTGTGTAGACGTGAACGAGTGTGTGCAGCCTCAGGGCGTGTGCTCGGTGGGAGAGTGCGTGAACACCATAGGAAGCTACAGGTGCATGTGTCCGTCTGGATACCGGAGCAGCAGCCAGCAGACCGTTTGTCAAGGTTGGCGGCGACTTCCCGTCAGTTCTCGCGTCGTTCGAGTCCGTTTGCGCCGCTTTGTCACGGCAGCTCGCTTTTTTTTTCCATCCCCAGACATCGACGAGTGCCAGCTGAACCCCTGCAGGAACGCTCGCTGCGACAACACACCGGGCAGCTACAGGTGTGTCTGTCGCCTTGGTTACAGGCTCGCCGGCAACACCTGCACAGGTAAAGATGCGCTTGATTTGTTTTTAAGATGTGTTTTCTCGTGTCTTCACATCCGGTCTTGAACACACCTGAGATCTACACAGCGTGTGTGTGTGTGTGTGTGTGTGTGTGTGTGTGTGTGTTTCAGACGTGGACGAGTGTGAGGACCCTCTGCAGTGTCCAGGTCAGGAGTGCATCAACAGCCAGGGCTCGTACCGCTGCATGTCCTGCCAGCCTGGGTACGGACTGCTCAACAGGAGGTGTACAGGTAACGCTCACCTGTGTCCAGTCACCTCGAGCAAAGAGACGAAGAAAGGACCCGTTTGTTTGTGTTTGAACTGAATTAAGTGGTGCATTTCTTCATTATCAGTCAATATATCTGCCATTTTCTCCATTAATCAATGAGTTATTCAGGGTATGAAGTATCAGAAAGTGGTGAGAGATGTTTCCCAGAGGCCACAGGATGTCCCAAACATAAAAGTGTTTAATTAAACACAATAAAAACCATCAGTCTTTTGCCGTTTTGCTTATAGTAATATGCATTTCTTTAATTTTTTTGAGCACGTCACACCAGGTACACCTGTTAATCAGTAATTATTTTACACACATTTTTTAAATAACAGATTAACGGCTTGTAGCAGAAACGTCTTAGCGTCGTTTTGCTCGAGGCTGCTCCTGTTTAGCATGCTAACGTTAGCTAGCTAGCTGGATGACTCGACAAAAAAAAAAGTTATCGCTCCAGGAAAAACAAAGAGTGAGATTTATATATCTGTCTTAAAAAACGATAGATAACAAACAGTTCGCATTCAAAAACAACACAAATGTCCAGGAACAGTATTTTATATTTCACGTTACCAACAATAACAAGGCGTTTGATGAATTAGCACGTTGGCTAACAGGCGTAAGCTAACTGATTGAACTCATCCTCTTCTACTGTAGCTCTGTTTGTGTTTTCGTCTGTCGCTCCTGCAGGTGTTTGACTGAGATGAGTTGCACGTTGTGCGTTTCTCTGGTTTTTCTCTGCAGACATCGACGAGTGCCGCCGCTCTCCCTGCTCCAACGGCCTCTGTGAAAACACGCCCGGGAGCTACCGCTGCTCCTGTCGCCACGGTTACAAGCTCCACAACAACACCTGCACAGGTACTGGGGACGAAACTGCCGACCAGGTTCTGGACTACAGGATGATGGTGCAGAACTCATAAGGTTGTGTGTGTGTGTGTGTGTGTGTGTGTGTGTGTGTGTGTGTGTGTGTGTGTGTGTGCGCGCTCAGATGTGGACGAGTGTGCGGAGCCGTCTCAGTGTCCCGGTCAGATGTGTGTGAACTCTGTGGGGTCGTACCGCTGCGTGTCCTGTCGGCCGGGATACACACTGAGCAACAGAAAGTGCATAGGTATGCACACACGCACACACACACACACACACACACACACACTCTGCCCTCTCTCATCCCTCGCTCTGTGTGTGTGTGTGTGTGTAGATGTAAATGAGTGTGAGAGCAGCGAGTCTTGTCCTGGTCAGCAGTGTGTGAACACTGAAGGATCCTACAGCTGTGTGGGCTGTCAGCAGGGATACCACAGTGTGAACGGAGTGTGTACAGGTACGCACGCACACACACACACACACACACACACACACACACAATAAGAAGAAGGCTGAGCGACCCCGGGGGCGGGGGGGTTGCGTTAACAATCAACATGATGATAAAGTGTTTGTGTGTGTCAGACGTGGATGAGTGCGTGCAGGTCTCTCAGTGTCCCGGTCAGCAGTGCGTGAACACCGTGGGGTCGTACCGCTGCGCGCCCTGTCCGCCCGGCTACAGCGGCAAAGATGGCTCCTGCCAAGGTAACGCACGCGGCCGCCGCGGCGAGGTAAAAGTGAAGAACGTGCGCGCGTGATGAAGGCACGGGTGAATTCCACTCCCCTCGCTCTCTGTCCGGCAGACGTGGACGAGTGCGCGAGCGCCGAGGCGTGCGAGGCCGAGCGCGTGTGCGTGAACACCGTGGGCTCCTTCAGGTGCAACTGTCTGCCCGGGTATCGAACCTCCGGCCTGGGGAGACTGTGCAGAGGTGAGCGTGGGACACGAGCGGCATCAGCAGACGGGAGATGATGACGATCTTTGACAAAGAATATGTTAAGTGTTAAGATAATCTGTGTGTGTGTGTGTGTGTGTCCGCAGACATTAACGAGTGTTTGGAGGGGGATTTCTGTTTCTCCAGAGGCGAGTGTGTGAACACACCCGGATCCTACACGTGTGTGTGTTCCCAGGGATTCACGCTGAGTGACAACGGGACGTCCTGCGTCGGTGAGTTTTTAATTCTCCCGTCAGCGTCTGTTTGTCACGGATTCAAGTTGTGAGTCGTCACCACAAATCATTTTTTTTGTGCTTAGAGGTACAAATGAAACTCAATCAGGGGCACAGACCTTTTCTTTTTAGTTTTGGCGTCCAGCTCCATCTGAACCCGGTCTCAATCACTTCTTTTTCTCTCGGTGATGTTTTTTGCGATTGGAACTCACCTCGGCACGAAGTTCTCGAACCCCCTCGAAGGGGTGTTCCTAATAAAGTGCTCGGTGAGTAAGCGATGCGGAGGAGGAGGAGGAGGAGGAGGAGCCGTAAATTTTGGGCGCCGTGCGGTTAACGATCCGCCGGTGTTCGCGTGTCATCAGTCAGAAACACACAGCGCTCAGTGTTCGCTCACGACCCACCGACACCGTTTCTGCTCTCAGCGATGATGTCATGCTGATGTCATCTTTGGCTCGTCCTGATGTGCGCCGATGTGTAGATGTTTGTATATGCTCTGTGTGTGTGTGTGTGTGTGTGTGTGTGTGTCACGTGTACTGACACCACCCCGTCTCCTTGCAGACGTGAACGAGTGCGCGAAGTCGGGCGTGTGTTTGGACGGTCGCTGCGTGAACACTGAAGGCTCCTTTCAGTGCCAGTGTCAAACCGGCTTCACCGCCAACCCGGAGAAGACCACCTGCCTTGGTACACACACACACACACACACACACACACACACAAGAAATTTGTCCATAACACTGAGTCAAAGTTTCCTCATTTATCAGTTGGAGAGTAACTGAGTAATTATACTTTATTTCCATTGATCTTCTCAGACACGTGCACAGGGTTGCATCTTACATATTGATCATATATCAGTATCGTTCTGGGATTGATCAAACATTGTGTGTGTTTTCCGTGCGTGCCTCCAGCATTCATCATTATTATTATTATTTTTATTTTCCTTCTTTTCCCGAGTCACACAACGTCGTACAGAACTCACTCCAACACCTGGAGCTGGTCTGAATCTAGTTAAACGTCTTCCTCTCTTTCTCTTTGTTCCAATTCAAATAACCTTTATTGGCACGAGTGTTGGAGTCAGCAAAGCGTTGACGCGACAAAAACAAGAGCGAAGGCACGAGATAACGCACGTGTCTCTTTTTCTTTTTTTCCCCCAGACGTCGACGAGTGCGTCTTGTCCAGCGGGGCGGTCTGCGGGTCGCGACGCTGCGAGAACACGATCGGCTCGTACCGCTGCCTCACTTCCTGTGAGCCGGGCTACCAGGCGACGCAGAGCGGCAGGTGCGCAGGTGAGTCTGTCCTGCACGCTGAAACTGAGGCGGCTTTGTCTTCTCCGTGAAACGCCGTGTTTCCTGCACATGTTTCACAATAAAAGCCCCCGTCAGGGTGGGGGCGGAGGGGGCGCAGCGTCAGGATCCTCCTGAACCGACGGTTGATGTGAAACAGATGGAGGAAGAGTTTCGCAAACGCTGGCAGCGGCAGAGAGGGATCAGAGCGCAGGGATGACTCCTTATGAAACACGATCCGAAAACCACGCAGGTCCATTCTGGATCGTTCAGCTCGTCCGTTTAACAGAATCCTAATCAGTCCAAAAAAGAGACGAGAGACGCGTGTCCATTTCAAACCTGAGGCTTCGCCATGAGAGGAAGGTCTGCAGCCGGCGAGGGACGGAGCAGTCGATCCAGACTTCCTACGTAACCTGTGAAATCCAGCGAAGATATAAGTTTGTTTGGTTTTTTTTATAAAATGAAAGCGTGACCTGTGCTTCGTCTTTCAGACGTGAACGAGTGCGCCAACAAGACGACGTGCGGGGAACACGCCCTCTGCCAGAACCTGGTCGGAACCTACCGGTGCGTGTGCGACCGCGGCTTCGCCTCCACCGCCGACGGAAAGTCCTGCGTGGGTACGTGCTTGAGGTTACCGTGGCGACCCCGCCGCTCCGGTCTCTGGTGGCGCGTGCCCCCTGGTGGTCGCACAGAAACCGGGCCGAGCCGTGTTCTCTCAGACGTTCTGCCGGTTCCGCGGCACTTCCTCCACTCTGAGGACACGAGTCTCGGCAGCCATGTTGTTTTGACATCCGTCTCCGTCTGTCTCAGATGAGGACGAGTGTGTCTCGATGCCGGGCGTGTGCGGTTCGGCCCGTTGTGAGAACGTGGAGGGATCCTTCATGTGCGAATGCGACGGTGCCGGAGAGTACGACACTACGAGCAGGAAGTGTGTCAGCACCACACAACCAGGTGTGTGCAAACACACACACACGCACACAGTGAACTCACATCATCAGAGAACTGTACAGTCCCTCTCTTCAAAAATCATATTATTATGCTAAAGTCTTTCTTCTCCTGCAGCAGAGACGGCCCCCGGCTACCCTTCTTCCTCCTCCACCTCCTCCTCATCCTCCCCCTCCTTCCACGGCGGCTTGGCGGAGCTGGATCTGCCGCTGCCGCCGCTCCCCGCCGCCCGCCCCGGCGAGCTGCGGGAGTGTTACTACAACCTGGCCGAGCGGGGAACCTGCAGCCTGCTGGCCACCAACACCAGCCAGCAGGAGTGCTGCTGCACGGTGGGGGAGGGCTGGGGGCTGGGCTGCCAGTACCACCCCTGCCCCCCCGCGGACTCAGGTGAGTCGCTCGCGGCGACGAAACCTGTCACGTTGTGCGACGGCGCCCTCGCCACCGAGTTCGTCCTCTGATCTGTGCTGTGAATGTGTCTGTGCAGCCGAGTTTCTGTCCCTGTGTCCCAGTGGGAGGGGCTATGTCACAACTGGACAGGGAGCCTTCAGCTACAGAGGTACGCACACACACACACACACACACACACACACACACACCTGTTACTCCAGCCTGTTAGTTTAACTGACAAATACACACCAAGTAAACATGCACATCCTTCCTCCTCCTGTTTATATCCCCCTCAGCATGATGGGAACTGTAGTTCATTGGACACACACAGATGCAGTACAAATTGTGCGTTTGTGTGTTTGCTCTGCCCGTGTTCCCCCAGACGTGGACGAGTGTAAGCGTTTCCACCCGGAGGTGTGTAAGAACGGCGTGTGCGTCAACAACATCCCCGGCTACAACTGCTACTGCTCCAGTGGCTACGTGTACAACAGCACGCTGCTGGAGTGTGTCGGTGTGAACCGCGCACACACACACACACACACACACACACACACACACACACACACACAGGATAATCTATAATTCCTGATCTCTGCGTGAGGCGGAGGCGCCGTCCCCGTGTCCTCACCGAACGCTGAAGCGTCTCTGTGTGCGTCTCAGATCACGACGAGTGCGAGGAGGAGAGCTGCGTCCGCGGCGTGTGCGTCAACACGGTGGGCTCGTATTACTGCAGCTGCCAGCACCCACTGTTGCTGGACGACACGCAGCGCAACTGCGTCAACGCCTCCCACCTCACCACGGGTAAGACCCGCGCGGGCGCGGGCGTGAGGAAGGACGCCGCGCCGTTTGATCGTCTCTCTCCTTCCTCCTCCTCCAGATGAGAACCTGTCCGTGTGCTGGCAGCAGGTGTCGGAAGACATGATGTGTCAGAGTCCACTGCTGGGCGCTCAGGTCACCTTCACCGACTGCTGCTGCCTGTACGGGCAGGGCTGGGGGATGGAGTGCGCCCTCTGCCCCCCCAACGACTCCGGTAAAAACAAAAAACAACAACAAACATGCTGTGTGGTCTGACGCAAACAAACCAGATTCAGGAGAATCATTCATCTTCTCTCTGTGTCCCTGCAGAGGACTACTCTTCCCTCTGCAGCTCCTATTTTCCTCTGTTTCCCAGTTTGCCGGATTCCAGCGGATCAGAAACGGGAGCGAGGCTCGCGGGACGAGGAGGAGCGAGCGGTACAAAAAACGCCATTTTTAGTTTCGCCGCTTCATTTTTCAATCCCCAGATGCTTTTTAACGCTCCGTTTCCTCTCCTCTCATCAGCTCCTCCACACTTCCCTCCGTACGCTCCGGACTCCTTCCCTCCAGCCGTTCCCGGCAGAGACTTCAGCCATCCCGACTACGACGAGTACGCCGCCGCGGGAGGCGGCAGGTCGGACTTCAGAGAGAGGACCCCGGCCTCCTTCAGCCCCCCGGACGGAAGCTATCGCAGGCCCGAGTACAGGTGAGGAGGCGGTTCTGACGGGTGACGGGTTCAAACCTGGTCCACGTTGACACCAGCGTCTGTCCCTCAGCACCGGCTTGTACTCTGAAGGAGACTACGCCTCCCCTGACGCCTCCCTGCCCAGGCCTCCGTCCTTCCGCCTCCCGCTGGACCCCTGGATCGAGCCGGCGTTCGGGGTTCGACCTCCCCCTCCGTCCCGGCCCGACGGTCCGCCCCTCAGCCTGGCCCCGCTGCCTGGAGCCCCCTACGAGGAGCAAGAGGAGGAGGACGAGGAGACGTGGAGGCCGGGCCCGCCTTTCCCCCCATTCACAGAGAGGAGCGGAGGGCGAGGAGGAGGAGGAGGAGGAGGAGCCGAGGAGGGTCTATGAGAGTGAGTCCAGTACATTTCAGTTTTATTCCGATCAGCTGAGTCTACCGCCCGTTAACACGTCTTCCCGCCTTTGTCTTCCAGGGCGTTATGAGTCCTACGCCGGCCTGAGCGCAGCAGAGGATTGTGGGATACTGCACGGCTGCGAGAACGGTAGGTGCATTCGCGTGGCGGAGGGATACACCTGCGACTGTTACCAAGGATACGAGCTGGACATGACCTCCATGACCTGCGTAGGTACGTACAAGCTTTTTCTTCTCTGTCACGATGAAGCAGAACCCGACACTTATGTGATTATGATTAACTGTGTGTGTGTGTGTGTGTGTGTGTGTGTGTGTGTGTGTGTGTGTGTGTGTGTGTGTGCTGTGTGTGTGTGTGTGTGTGTTTGCAGATGTAAACGAGTGCGAGGACAGCGTCGGCCTGGAGTTCCCGTGCGTGAACGCTCGCTGCGTGAACACGGAGGGCTCGTTCCGCTGCGTCTGCAGGAGAGGATACGTCATGTCGCGCCGGCCCAACCACTGCGTGGCCGCGTAGACCGGACCGGACCGGACTGGACTCGGTCCGGACCGGCGTGAAACGACCGGGCCAGACGAGATTGGACTGAACTGACTCGGGCTTCGCTACAGGACCAGATTTGAGAAACTAGACTTGACCAGGATCAGACGTACTGGACTAAAAATACTCTAGATTGCACTAAACTGGGCAGGGCTGGACTGGACCGGGTCGAGTTCTTCCTCTCGACAGAATTAACCGTCTAATTTTAGCGTTGTTCTTTGAAATTTGACTCATTTTGTGTGTCATGAAATGTGAAGTGATACTGAAGAGCCGAAGGATCGCCACATCTGGAAAACAGGAAGCGAGTTGGAGCGCTCGGTTATTAGCCAGCGAGCTAACAAACAAACAAATAATGTTTTTTAATGTCGACTAAAACGAGCCGCACAAACGCCAGTTCCACTTAATCCACGTTTGTTGTCGAGCCGGTCAGAACCAGTCCAGCCCTGTCCAGTTCGCCCAGTGTGTGAAACCAGGCTAACCCAGATGTTAGACCCCAGGCTCGCCCCCTGTTTTGGTCCTGGATCAGGAGTCCCTGGGAACCAAAAGCTGCCAGCTCCCAAAGTCCACCTGAGCGTTTTTTTTGACTTCCCGAAGACTCGCGGCCCCACAAACACTATCTGGACGTTCGTCGTACTGAGCGTGTCTGGTAGGTAATTTACAGCGAGAGAAAACGTGTAAGTAGAAGAAGAAGAAACGGTCGTTTGTTGAAACCAGCTCACCAGGCTCATTCACCAGAAGACAGCAGAGAAATACTGACCTCGGATCAGTTCAGAAACAACAGTCTTAACAGAAGGAAAGCCCCTCGACGCCGCCTGATTAATTTCTCGATTCGTGCATAAAAATGTCAGAAAACAGTCAAGTTATTTCTTTAAAATGCAAAGGCTGAAGATTCAAATTCAAATTAGCGTTTTTGTTTATATTTTATTTTGTTTCCAGCGAGACAAGAACCAAACCTTCTCGTACCAGCCTGAAACTACATCGTCTGGCCATTTAGCTTAAAATCAATTAAGTGGTTGCCAATGACTTTTTCTGACAATCAGCTAATTGATTAATCCACTAATTGCAGCTCTGATCGGCGATTCTCATTGTTGGAAGTGGGCGGGCGGGCAGGCGTCATCTCGAGACACCTGGAAAAACAAAAGAAGAACATTCAGTCTGATTTTAACTCATGAAAGATTAACAGTATATGAAGTTTTGTGGTTTTTAAATTGGAGTAATGTAACTTTAAACTTCTACGATGTAATTCTGGTGGAGAAATCACTTGATTACATATTAATTTATTCATTTTTTTGGCATAAAAAGGTCAAATTTAAAGATTTAATGAATATCAGGATTCCAGTTTTTCCTTTCAGCGTTCCCGAGCACAGACCCTCAGGACTCTCCTGGACGTCATTGCAGGTTTTTACTCTTTCCTTCACAAATGGTGCGTTTCTCTCCTTCGCTTGTGGTGGACGGCTCTAAACACTACACTACCCATAATTCCACTCCTGAATGCACCAGGAGCTGCGTTCAGTCACATTCGTGTACATAGTAATTGTCACCCTTCCACAGTAATCCCTTTATTTTATTACCAAAACGAACGAAGCGGATTCAGCCTGTAAGAGAGCGTGTTTATTGTGTTTATTAACTTTTTGTTGTTTTGTTGTTGTTGTTGTCATAGTTAACGTGATGAACTTTTCCTCCTCAGCACCTAATGATCGACGTATAACATGCACTGTATCTGCCAGAGACCAGCCTTTAATATGTTCACACGGGAGTTTTATTTTGTATATTGTTTAAATTTTTAGTCTCTGGTCTTGTTTTTTTGTTTTCTTCATTTGTTTATGGTAAATGATTCACACTTTTTTTATCGTTGTTTGTATGACAAAGGAATGAAAATATATTTGCACACGCTTTCAGTAAAAAAACAAAAAAAACAAGAACCTTTCATCGTGACGTTTTGTTTTGTTGTTGTTGTTTTTGTCTGGCCTGTAGGCCACAGAGCAGCGGCGAGGGGAGGTTGCTGGTTCAAATCCCGCCTCCGGCCGCTAAAAGCCCGGTCAGCGCGTTAGCGTTAGCGCTGTTAGCACGCTGCTAACGCTAGCCGAGTTACCGCGTCCAATCAGGCGACGCTCGCGTGATCATGCGCCAATCCCTGCGCGCGCCTTCTCTGCGGCTCCCAACTCTGTAAACCACTTTGCGTCGCGGGCCAATCTGCGAGCGAGCGCGTGCGTACGTACACACGGGCGAGCGCGCGCAGGCAGCGTTAATGGGATTACACAGGTTCACCCCGTACGGAGGCTGAAACCGTGAGCCAGCGGAATATCAGCTTTCACTTTCACGGGAACGGCCAGCGCCGTTTAAAGACGCCTCATTACACACACAACACAACACAACACAACACACACACACACACACACAGGGCATTAAAAACGGTGAACACTTATATTAACTCAAATCAGAGCTACAACATATTACAGTACCTGTTTATAATTTTTTTAAAAATACAATAAATAAATTAAAGAAAGTAAGAAGAAAAATAATAAGAAAATTATACATATAAAATACAATTCTGTCAAATAAATGCATCTAATTCTAAATATTTGATCTGGTTCAGTGTATAAGATTCAGGAGGATGTATTGTCAGAAATGTGATATATTCATATATATAAGAAAGGTGTTTTGGTTGTTGTATTCATGTTAATTGAAGGCCAGGGAGGTGAAGGTGTTGATTTCACCTGCAGATGCTACTTAATCCCACGGACTGGTCCTTTAAATTAAACATTCATTTAGAATAGAAAACACAGACGTCTCTGTGTCACATGAGGTGAGTGGCAGTGAGTGTTGTGTAATCTGCTGAGAGGAGGATGATGATGATGATGATGAAGTAGTGTGTGTGAGGGTGTTGCAGGCAGCTGAGTCGGCAGTGAGGTGGAGGTGAAGGCGGCTCTGACCCAGTTCTGACGGAGGTGAGTGGGTCAGCTGGGTGAACGGCGCCGAGCTCGCTGGGGGGGATTTCACGCCGGTGATCCAGACTTACTCCCTTCATCTCAGGATATTTTTACTCAGATTATCCCGCTGCACTCGAGGATCATGCCACAGCCTCGCTGATACGTGAAAGTGTGTGTGTGTGTGTGTGTGTGTACCCCCACGGTCCCGTCCAACTCTGTCTTACATTAAAGTGACAGGAAATAAGTGCAAAAGACCAAAAAAACAAAAATTATTGAAAGTTTTAACTTATTCAAATGTTTTTTTAACAATGTTCCTCTCACTTCATAAACAAACCGGTGAGTCTGTTTGGAGTCTGAACTGAGAAGCTTTTTATTTGGAGTCTGTGTCTCATCAGTGAAAAGAGGTTTTGGTCTTTAGCATAATGTCCTGTCACAGCTTCTCTCCTTTCATGCTTCAGATTGAACCATCTGCTTGAGTTTCCCTGAAGTTTGTCAGAGGAAGTGGATCAGTTGTGTGTCCAGTCCAGAACAGAAGGACGTCGCTGCGGTGCCACTTTTTATTTTGAACGAGTGTCACCTGATTTTGTCTTCTTCCTCTCTGTAGACCCGAGTCCTGGTTGGCAGCAGGTGGACCTCCCACCTCCTCCTCCTCCTCTTCCTCCTCTTCTTCCTCCTCCTCCTCCAGGTCTGAGTCTTGCTTATTGTTCTATTTACTTTGTGCTGAAATATCTCGACAGGTGTCGGATGGAAGAAGACAGCCTGTCGGTGTTTTGACTCACTCGGTGGAGTGAAATATTAAAGTTGTCAGAACAGGCTGCGATAAAAGTTTCTATAAGTTGAAATGAGGCGTTCAAGTGCAGGTGGACTGGAGGACGCACAGACCCAGATCTGCAGCTCTTATGAAACAGCAGATGTAGGTGAGACAGTTCTGAGCTACCTGTGTGTCTGAGGGGGAGATTAGGACAGAGTGTGTGACACACACACACACGTGTGTGTCAGTCAGGAAGTGCTGCCTCAGCATCAACACACACAAACAACAAATCTCTGGGGGTTTCCGTGCGGCCGTGTGTTTATTTCACGGGCACACACAAAAAAAAGTGGCGGGAAACCCACATCATGTGACCAGAGCATCTCGAACCGCGGCCTTCTCTTCACCCGAGGGTCCGTTCGTTGGCAGCGGCACTCGTTACCACGGTAACAGTGCTGCCGTGTTTACACTGTGAACGTAAACAAGCAAAGGTGTAAATTGATCAGTCCCCGGTGATGCTGCAGGTGCCACAGATGTTTATATTCCTTGTTTTGGTCGTGGACATGTACATAGTTTTATATATAACTTTAAAACATGATGGACACTCAGCCTGGTGTGGGCCGACCCCAGCTCCCGTCTCCTGTTTCACTGATTTCAGATCTGCTGTTGTCCTTTTTTTTTTTTTTTTTTGTAAAGGTCCTGAGAGAAGAAGCAGCAGCACAAGAGGAGTTTCAGGCTGCCGTGGCCTACATCCGTCACCGGCCAATCAATACAGATGATACGAGATGTCAATCCTCTGTTCAGGCCGGTGATGCTGCGTGATGATTGGTTAATCCCGCAGGCACTGCCCCTGCACCCCCCCCCTCCTGTGATGACAGGAGAGACAGATAAATAACAGCACACACACCTCAGAGCCTCAGTGTGTGTCCGCCTTTCTCTTCTCTCTGCAGGACACGAGTCATCTCTCTGAGGAAGTTTTATTTCCCAGCTTTTTCATTGGACCTTGAAGTAGCATCAGTAAAGCCTTTCTTCTGTTTTTGTCAGGGTTTTTGTGTGTGTGTGTGTGTGTGTGTGTTGTTGTTGGAGGTGTCAGATCGCAGAGGCGGTGCTGCTGCAGCTCTGAAGTTGTTGAAGCTGATCTGGCATCAGTTTGAGGATGGAGCTGAAGGACTTCTGTCTGCCTGACGACTATCACTTCCTGACCCCAGAGCGGTGAGAACACGCACACACACACACACACACACACACACACACACACACACGTCTGTAGCTGTTTGTTTACATTTACAGTGAGCGACATTAAGCAGCGTGTGTGCGTCGTGTGGATCGACTGGGACTGCACACGCAGTTAGAAAAAACACATGCATGTAATACGATCAATAGACCGATCAATAAATAAAGTCCGACCATAAGTGTTGCAGCTGACTGAAGTTAACAGGAGGTAAAATGCACAGATTTAATTTTCCTCAAAATCAGTTTTTAATGTTCCTATTAATCTGTTGTTGACGCTTGTTGTTTGTGATTTCAGCAACAACAACAACTTTTCTTTTTTTTTTGTTAATCTCATTTCTGCTGCTGATCGAGCTCCAGACGTGTTTATTAGAAGTTATTGATTATTCCTGCAGATCTGACAGACGTGTGACACCAACATCAATAAATCCCCCCCATGTTAAGTTTCACACTGCTCTTCCTCCTCAGGCTCCTGGACTCCTCTTCCTCCTCCACCACCTCCTCCTCTCCGGCTGACGGAGCTCGGTCTCCGGCCTCCTTCCTCCACTCCTCCCCCCTCAGTCCCTCCTTCCCCCTGGACCCCGTGCTCGCCCTCAGTCCCTCGCACCCGGCTTTCCCCCTTCCTACCAGCCCGGCCTCCCCTCCCCCCTCTTCCTCCTCCTCCTCCTCCTCCTCCTCCTACAACAGCCTCCTCTGCGGCGCCCCGGAGCCCGACTCCCCGACAGGCTCCAGTTCCAGCGGCGGCGCCGTGGCGTCGGAGGCCCCGGTGCGGTTCTCAGTGTCGCACGCGGACTCGTTCTCGGCGCAGGTGAAGAACTTTTTTTTCTGCGTTTCGTTTAGTTTTTATTCTTGAATCACATTTTCTGCTCTGAAAAGTGAAATCACGCTCGAACTCTGCAGGTCGACTCCATCCTCCGGGGCGACTACCGGACCCCGATCGGCGCCGCCGGGCCCAAGAGGCTGTGTCTGGTGTGCGGAGACTTCGCCTCCGGGTTTCACTACGGCGTGGCGTCCTGCGAGGCCTGCAAGGCCTTCTTCAAGAGGACCATACAAGGTGTGTGTGTGTTAATGAGGGAGCGGAGCTGATCAATACAGCAGCGCTCGCTGTTTATTGATTACCGTGTGAAGTCAGCTGCTTCTTTCTCACCAGAACGGCTCGATCGATCGATCGATCGCAGCCGATCACTTCATTTGTCCGCACACGTGGCAGAATCACCGCAGGGCTCATGAGATCACGTTCTCTTGTTGTGTAAATGTTTTGTTGTATTAATCGCGGTTTTGGTCGGCGCCGCCCGTCGCCTCAGATGAAACTCGGCACTGATGATGTCACGGGTCCAGAATCCAGAGCCAGAACGAGCTGAGTCGGTGGATCAGCGGCTCCCAGTCTCTGTCACTGCTCGTCAATATCTCTATTAACAGGAGTCTGGAGTTTAAGCTCCAATTAACACTTGTAGGGGCTGTGATGGGGGGGGGGGGTGTTCGGGTGGGGGTCGTGGGTGGGGGGTGGGGGTGGGGGGTGGTGGTGTCTGGGACAGACCCTGTATGGATTTCTGTGAGAAAAGACAGGATGACAAACCGAGAGAGGAAAAAAAAAAAAAAAAAAGTGTTTCGCTTCGACATGTCGTCGTGTCATCCGGTCTCAATAAAGTTGTTTTGCGGTTACCTAGGCAACATCGAGTACAGCTGCCCCGTGATGAACGAGTGCGAGATCACCAAGCGGCGGAGGAAAGCCTGCCAGGCCTGCCGCTTCCAGAAGTGTCTGCAGGCCGGGATGATGAGGGAGGGTGCGTCGCGTTCGTCACAGACACACACACACACACACACACACACACACACACACACACACACACACACACACACACACACACACACACACCCGAGCTAAACACACCCTCTCTGTGGCGCAGGCGTTCGTATGGACCGGGTGAGAGGGGGGCGGCAGAAGTACAAGAGACGCGTGGACGCCGGTTTCTTCGCCAAAGGCCCGTACGCTCCGCCCGTCTGCAGCAGTGAGTTCAAACTCCATCAAACTTTATTCGTACGCCGCAGCACGGACGCTTCATTTTCGCTACTGCCTGTCCGTTCAGGGAACAAGGTGATTTCTCATTTGCTGCTGACCGAACCCGCCCCGCTGGCAGCCAATCAGGACGAGTCGACCAACGACGGCAGCCTGCGCACGCTGCTGACCCTCTGTGACCTCCTGAACCGGGAGCTGCTGCTCCTGATTGGCTGGGCCAAACAGATCCCAGGTATGCGTTTCAGATCGGCTTCTCTTTTTTTTTAGTCGTGACCGACACTGACGCACCTGAGTGACACCTGCTCTGCCCCGCCCCCTCCCCAGGTTTCTCCGGCCTCTCGTTGGTCGATCAGATGTCGCTGCTGCAGAGCGGTTGGATGGAGGCGCTGCTGGTGGGCGTGGCCTGGCGTTCGCAGGGCGCGGCCGGGGAGGAGCTGGCGTTCGCCGGGAACCTGCGGCTGGACGAGGAGCAGTGTCGGGCCGCGGGATTGGCCGACCTGTACGAGGCGCTGCGTCACCTGACGGCCAGGTACCAGGCCATGAACCTGAGCCCCGAGGAGGTGGTGACGCTGAAGGCCATGGCGCTCGCCAACTCTGGTACACACACACACACACACACACACACACACACACACACACTCAAACACTGATATTGATTTACAGTTAGAAGAGAGGGGGTTCTGGGGGGAGTCTGAACTTATTGATCCCAGAGGAGTGGTTATTGATATTGATCAGTGGCTGGGGGCTAAAGCATTATAGTATTGATTAGCCCCAGAAATGTACGTCTTTGTTTTAGAAGGGGGGGGGCAGCTTGGAGTGATTTTTTTTGGGGGGGGGTTTTATAGTTTCTGGGAACAATGAAGCTCTGTTAGCGATGCTAACGGTGCTAACAGTAGATGGACGTCGGTGGCGATCAATAACATCCAACTGTACTTAAAAACAGAACAGCCCTGCTGGAGCAGTGCATGATGGGACACTGGTCAGGTCCTCCCAGCTGAAAGTCTGCTCAGTCTCCCACTGTCTGAGCCTCAGATCAATAATCTGTATTGATAGACTCATCTCTGGATCCATAAACTGTTGACTGTCGGCTGGAGGACGCAGAGTGTGTGTGTGTGTGTGTGTGTGTGTGTGTGTGTGTGTGTGTCTCTGCTCAGGCCATTAACGGCCTGAGCATCAATATTTCACACAATGGAAGATGATGTTGTGTGTGTGTGTGTGTGTGTGTGTGTGTGTGTGTGTGTGTGTGTGTGTGTCTGACCTTGACCCTTTTTCTTCACGTCCCACTCGTCTGTCCCGGGTCGTCTCTCTCTATATAAAGTAATGATCGGTGAACTGACTCTGGATCAGTCCCGCTCCCTGAGTTCTGACTCCTCCTGCCTCGTTTTGTCAGACGCCGACCCGGTGGACTGCCCGGACTCGGTGCAGCGGTTCCAGGACGGGCTGCACGAGGCCCTGCAGGAGTACGAGGCGTCCCGCAGGGAGCGGCACCGGGCGGGCCGGCTGCTGATGAGCCTCCCCCTGCTGCGGCAGACCGCCGACCGGGCCGTCCGGGCCCTCCTGCGCCTGCACCGCCACCGCCGCGTCCCCCTCCACAAGCTGCTGCTGGAGATGCTGGACGCCAAGGCCTGAAGGTGTCCGTCTGTCTCCGTCACCTGGGGGGGTCCGGACTTCAACCTGACCTTGAACTCTGACATGGTGCCATCTTCTTCTTCTTCTTCTTCTTCTTTTCCGACCTAAAACTCATGTTCAAGTTAAGATTCAGCTCCTGTGGTTCTGCTGAGCGAGCACTCGCACCCTCGTCATCGTCGTCCTCTTCATCAGAAGGCGCCGGACACAATTTGCCGTGAAATTTTTCAGTCTATTTTTGTAGGAGAAATCAAATCTATTTTTGTGCGTGAACTCTGGGAGCCGACCCGATCGCGGACTCGGTTTATTTTTGGCGGAACCGAAGACGTTTAGTTTTACTCACCGAAGCTGTCGACTAGTTGGAGTTCAATAAATAAACGCTTTTGATAATAAAAAGGTTTCAGTTATTTTATTTTATTTTTACAAAGAGTGTTAGAAAGTGACAAACACACACATCTCCTCAGCGCTGACCTGAGACCAGCCGCTTCACTACATTCACCATGAGCTCCCTGCTGCCAACACAACACAGATCTGACCCAGAATCATTTGTTCTTTAAATTATTCTCTGGTTTTATATTAACCGACATTAACGGGAAATTTAAGTGGCGCTGTGGCGAAGACAACGCAGGTTTTCTTCATCGCTGTGCGACTGCACAGTTTTCCTGAACTCCCCAAAACTGCAGGAATTCAAATATGCAAATTTTAAAAATAAAGTTTCTGTAAAAAAAAAAAAAACAAAAACAAAAAAAACAACCCTTTTTGTTTTTGCTCCAAACGGGAGCAGATAGAAAAGGTTCTGTTAGAAACGATCGTCTTTCATGGCCGGCGTCCCCGTCCCGCGTCTCCCCAACTGTGTCTGTCCACAGGTGGCGAGGACAAATTCACCTTCATGTCTCGGTAGATGTTAACAGCAGAAAGAGGCGGCGGACTCGATGATGTTTTGGACCAGGGGGACGAGGATGGAGACGTGGATCTGGATCAGCTGCAGCTCCGACAGGTGAGACATTCGTCTTCGACCTTTTCAGTCGCTGAGTTCGTCCCCGTTAACGCCGACAGAAACAGGAAGTCCCGGAGGCGGGGTTAACGAACAAGCCCTTCAACGCTTAATTTATTGATAATGAAAAAATATTGATTTAGTGCAGCTTCAGTAAAACGTTAAACTTTCACCCTTTTTTCCCCTCTGACATCAGTTAGCAAGTGGTTACCATGGCAACGCAAAAGTTTTTTTCAGCTTTGCAAGTCCTTCGCCCGTCAGCCAATCAGAAGCTGGTCTCGTTCATGTGTGGTTTGGGACTGGTGGGGGGCCCGGCGGCGGCGGCGGCGGGGGGGCTCTCTGGACCCGCGGGGCTCTCGGGCGATGCCGGGACATCCACGGGAGACGTCGCTGTGCCGCGGCGAGGCGAGACGGGGGTCTGAGACCGGGTCGGGCTCACTGCGGAGGGGGTGGGGCTCGTTGGGGAAGTGGGCGTGGCCCTGTGGTGCGACGAGGAGGAGGACAACGGAGAGGACGAGAGCGAGGAAGGCGTTCCAGGCGAATGGCGAGCAGCGGGCGACACGGAGAAGGTGGTGGGGGTCCTGAGGCCGAACCTGGCCTCCAACTCGCTGCACACGGCTAAGCTCCGCCTGATGCCCTCCGACCCCGCCAGGACCCCGAACCCGGCGCCACCGGCCGCCTCCGAACCCTTGGCGAGCTCCTGACAGCGATCCACGAAGCTGCTCCTGCGCACGGGCCCCCAGTCTCTGTCCCGCTCCAGGTGCCTGGGTGGGCGGGGGCTGGCGGCCTGGTTGGTGCCGGAGGCGGAGCAGTGGGCGTAGGAGGCGGCAGGGACGGAGAGACTCTGCGGCCCGGGTCCGGCGGAGAGGCCGGGGTCTCGGAGCGGTTTGTTGAGCGGGATGGGGGGCGGAGCCTGGCGGGGGAGGCTGCCGCACAGCGACGCCGACGAGCCCAAGGTCCCGGCCCCCCGCCCCGTCCTGACGCCGTCGCCGAGCCCAGAGTGAAGGCTGCGGGACAGGAAGTGAGAGGTCAGCGGGCGGGGGAACGCACGGGACGTGTCACGTGATCGCGAAAACTCATCCGCACCTGCAGGTGGAGGCTCGCGGCGTACTGTCGGGGGTTCTGGTGAGGGCCAGGTCACACTGGTCCAGCAGCTCCAGCAGCTCCTCCTCCGTCGGCCCGCCCAGCGCTGCGAGACAACCAATCGCAGCCCGCGTCACTCACCCAGCCAATCGCAGAGCTCGCGGGCAGAGAGAAAGCCGTGACCTCGGCGGGCGCTCACCTCGGATGTCCACCTTGCCGGCGATCTCCATGGCCGTGGTCAGGTCCCACATCTGGATGCTGCCGTTGCCGTGGCCGCTGAACAGGTAGCGGCGCGGCCGCGAGCCGATGCGGCTGGAGCCCTCGCACTCGTGCACCATGAAGGCCGTGATGGAGGTGCCATCCACCGAGCGCACCTCGCACACCCTGACACACACACACACACACACACAATGTAGCCACAACCTTCTGTTTACTCCTGCTAATAAACTACATCACAAACATGGCGAGCGTGAGTCTCACCTCTTCCCGTTGGACGACAGTCTGACGTACAGCTTGTCCGTGTCCGGTACGACTCTCTGGATGAAGACCTGCTGGTCGTCTCTCTCTCCGTACGGACCTGAAACCACAGGCACCGAGTCACCGCCAGGCCCCGGTGACCTCTGACCCCGACCACGCGCTCTCGAGTCCGAGAGGACGAAACCCGCACGACAGTGAACAAGACAGTGGACAGTGGAACTTTTAGCACTTGACAAAAACGTAAAAGAAGGATTTGACCTTTAACCCCTGTGTGTGTGTGTGTGTGTGTGTGTGTACCGATCTCCGTCCCGGCGCTGCAGCCTCCGTGTCCATCGATGTCGTCCAGGCTGAGGATCTTGAAGGAGGTGAGCGGCGTGGATCCCGGCTGGGTGGAGATCATCCCTCGGAACCGGGTCACCGTCCACGTGCGGACGTGGTTGTTGTCGGCGCAAACTGAAAAGGAAACGGACGTGAAGACCCGGCGACGGGACGGGAGGAGGAACACGGGCGAGTCCTGCGGGTCGGCGCGCCGGTACCTGAGATCAGGTGCTTCTCGGACAGCATGATCTTGGTGACGGGGCTGCGGTGCACGGAGAAGGTCTGGAACAGCTGAGGCCCCGAGCCGACGGTCTCCGGGTGCTGAACGATGACGCGAACCGTCCCCGAGCTGGTCCCGTACGCGATCTCGATCCAGTTCCCGCTGTCGCCTTGATCAGACGGAGAGTTTTTCGTGAACTGGCGTTACTGTAGTTTTGACCGTACTACTGTAGTACTGCGAGGACGTACTGGTTTTGGGGGTGAGGTAGACGCTGAGCGCGGTGATGGCGTCTTCTGTCGGGTCTCTGTACAGCTCCGTCACCAGCAGGTCGTTATCCTTCATCCTGAGGGGAAACTTCTGAACGTCTGACGGACAAAACAAACAAACAAACAAACAAAGCGTCACTCATCACGTCGTGAACGGGAGCTGACTAATTACTGCAGCGTTTCTCACCGATGTAATAGATGGAGCCGTTGTTGCAGCCGAGGATGAGGAAGGAGCCGGCGGTGTCGTAGCTGCTGATGGGAACCACGTCCTGGTTCTGCACGACGGAGACGACGGAGAACGTCACACCGCTGACGAGAACGTCCCCCCCCCGCCCCTTTTCTGTCTCCACCCACCTGCCAGTGTTTGGTGACGGCGTTCCACACGCCGACCTTCCCCGTGTGGCTGGTGGCGATCAGCTGGTTGCCGACGAAGAAGAGCGCCTCCACCGGCACGTTCAGACTGAAGACGCCTGCGGGGGAGAGAAAGGGAGACGACTTGAGGACGGCGTCCCCGCCGAGACGCGACGACAAACCGCCGCTCCGCTCCGTACCGATCTCGTTCCCGTTGCCGTCGGGACAGATGGCCCACAGGATGATCTCCGTCGCCGAGGCGACCGCCACCATCTTGTCGTTGTCTCCCAGCGAGCCGCCCATCACCTTGGCGTTGAGCGCCACTCTGTCGATCACCCAGTCCAGACGGGGGGAGGTGAAGACCTGCTGCCACCCGGTGGACTCCTTCACCCTGACGGAGAGAGAGAGAGAGAGAGGTCAAAGGTGACGTGGAGGCTGGTTGTTGTTCCTGTGCAGTGTGAGCGGGTCATGCGATGTGTGATTTGAGTGAACTGAGCCTTTAAAAAACAAAGCGAACATCTCGTCTCTTTCACCTGTAGCAGACGACAAACTGAGCGTAGGCCACGGCGATCCAGTTATGATGCCCGCAGATGATCCGAACCATGCCGGAGTCCGACGACTGACCTGCGCACACACACACACACACAATGTTTTACCATCCCCACACTTGCGTTTAAATCCCAGTGTGTGTGTGTGTGTGTACCTCCAGAGGTCCTCTCCTCGGTGCCGGCCCTGCCCAGGATCCCTGAGTTCCCCAGGTTGGGGGGCATGGTGTTGCTGCGTCTCACCGGCGCCCTCTCCGCGGGCCCGACTCGGCCCGCCATGAACTGCGACCCCGCCACGCTGTGACGGTTGCGCCGCTTCGCCGGGTACACTGGGAACGACACAGACGGGAAGCGGAGGTGGGGTTTTTTTTTTTTTTTTTTGGGGCCCCCGTTACAGCAGCGGCTGTGGTGGGTCAGACGTACCTGGTGGAGGCAGGTAACCGTTAAACAGCACGTTCCCACAGGAGGATCGGTCCAGCTCGTCGCACAGCTGCAGCTTACGCACTGAAAAAAAAAAAAAAAAAAAAAAAAGTTTGAACCCGTGCCCTGTTTGTTCTCGTGCGTCTCGTGCGTCTCGTGCATCGTGGGCGCTCACCCAGCGGCGTGATGCCGTAGAACTCCGCCTCGTGCATGAGCATGTGCACGTTGATGGAGCGGGGGTGGAGCTCTTTGGTCCGGAGGAAGTTGAGGATGGTGGCGAACAGGGAGGGGTCCCTGTCGATGAAGATCTGTGGTGAAAGAGGAAGGGGCAGTTGGAGGTACACACACACACACACACACACACACACACACACACACACACACACAGGTATTACAACACACAGGAAACACACCAGTGTAACAACATCGTAGTTGAAATACTCACGGCTCCGGTCTCATCCTTCAGAGTGGAGATCCGACCACTCAGAAGACTGAAGACAAAAACACAAACCATCAGTTTCCCGGATGTGACGCTTTTTTTAAAAAAAAATTATGTTCACACCGAATTTACCAGCAGACCGGTCATATACACGGGAGATATTAATCCCCGGTTTACATTGTTTTAAACGACCGACCTGGAGAAGAAGGAGTCGGGGACCCACGTCAGGGTCTGTCGGGAGGTGCTGAACCTGAAAACAAACACACCTCGTTCAACCTTCTTTTAACTGAACAGTTAGTGACGTTTAATTGTCACCAACTACTACAGAGCCCTGACTATCAATACTGCATTTCATCGATAAGTGATCATATGTACAACTGATTGATATGAACTATGTTAGAAAATGCGCTTTAGTGGATAAATAAACCTTCGGTTATTATTGGACCACAACTTAATTTTTAAAAAACGGTTTAAACATGCAAGATGCTAAATCCTTTTTCTATGATGCTAGAATGGTGAGTTCCATTGTCGGACAGGATCGTCTGGAGAATTCTTCCACACGTTAATTTACCTGCTTACAAAACACTCATTAAAACACCGTCACAGCTCCCCACTGTTCTCTGACTAAGATATTAAGTTATTTCCTCTCCAGCAGTGATGTGAAGTGTCGGACTGTAGAAAACCACAATGAACCGTGGACTTGAGTGAGCGGACGGGACGTGGAGCTGTCCGATAACGGGCGCCGCGCTGTTTAGCCGTTTTCAGCTAGCCGACACTCCCCAAACGTCCCGCTGCGGTTTCTCTCACCTCTTCCCCCCGACGTTCAGGTGGATGATGTCTCCGCTCCTCACCGTGTTCGACATCATCTGACGTGTCGGCAAACACCGAGAACAACAACAAACACGATTCACTCCATTTTTTACGGTAAATTCTGCTTCCGTCCGTGTTTTCAAGCCGACTTCCTGTGGCGCGGTGCGGCGGAAGTAAAACCCGGGGCGGATCGCTGGAATCAGAGCGGGGGAGCAAACTTAAACCACGGACCGGAGTCTCCGCTGGAATGGGATTCTTTTACCGCAACTCCGGCAGTGGAAGCCTCTGTTTCATTTCTCACATAAGGCTGTCTCCTCCTCCTCCTCCTCCTCCTCCATCCTCCTCCTCTTCTTCTTCTTCTTCTCCTCCTCCTCCTCCTCCTGCTCCTCCTCCTCCTTCATCCTCCTCCTCTTCTTCTTCTTCTCCTTCTTCTCCTTCTTCTTCTTCTTCTTCTTCTTCTTCTCCTCCTCCTTCTCATCTTCTTCTTCTTCTTCTTCTTCTTCTTCTTCTTCTACTACTACTACTACTACTACTACTCCTACTTCTTCTACTACTACTACTACTACTACTACTACTACTACTACTACTACTACTACTACTACTTCTTCTTCTTCTTCTTCTACTACTACTACTACTACTACTACTACTACTACTACTACTACTACTACTACTACTACTACTTTTTTCTTCTTCTCCTCCTCCTCCTGGCTGTTATCCATCCGCTGTGTGATTTAAGAAACGGCTGTTCCTTCTAATCCCAGTGATGGATGATACACTTTTAGCTGCAGGCTTTATACATATACCCGTACTGTCAGGTAGAACCTTTCCAGAACCCCCGTCGTTTTTTCTGAGTTTATCCAACATGTTCCAAAATAACCTACCACAGTCTAAAACCCGCTGACACCTGCTTTGGGACTTTGGGGAGTTTTCCTCATGGTCCTAAATTCAGTTCTCAGGTTAAATGTTTAATGCATTAAAATTAAACTAAATTAAAAATTTCACACTATGGTGGTGGTGGGGGAAAAATCCAGTGGGGCCTTTTTCCGGGCCAGATTCTACTTTCAGTTTCCTTGTTTAATTTAAAAGTGCCTTATTTTAACAAAAAAAGACTGGCGGGCGTATCCCGCTGCGTTCTCCAGCTGTGCAGGCGCAGCAGCGGTGCAGATGTTCACTGTTGTTTCAGCGGAGATGAACAGAGATGTTCTCCACTTCCTCCTCTCGTGTCACCATATCTTCCTTTTCCTCCCATTCTCCTCCAGAGCAAAGCAGCGTGGGCGTCATCAAAGGACAGTTACACGGAAAAATTTTGTCATTTTCACATGATGTGAGGTTTAAATGACGTGTCGCTTCCACTGGTCAGACCAGGATCATTGCTCCTTGTCATGACCCCTGTGACTCAAACAGTTCACTGTGACTCCTGAAGTCCAGGAGGAGGTCTGACTCCTCCAAGCCTCGTCATCTGTAACACATGCAGCCTCTTTCTGATGCATGAGCGCTGTAGCTCGATTCCACGTAACCGTGGCTGTGGCGGCTCTCAGTTTACACGAGCGCCTGCTTTTTCTTTTTTTGTGTGTGTCTGTTCCACTTTATATTGAGCTCACGATCTAAATCTAAATAAGGCTACAAATCACCACAAACAAACACAAAGTGTGTGCAAACAGAGCCGGAGGGCCCCCCCACCAGCTCAGTTTTAACCCCTGCCCAAGTAAACAGGTTGAACTGAGTGGGAGAGGAAGCGGGGGTTCGGGGGTGACTATAAGTGGAAAGATGTGAGACTTAAAAAAAAAAAAAAACCTGCAAAGTGAGACTATCTGTCCAGAATCAGTCTGAGACACATCCTGTTATCTGCAGAGAGACGGACAGACGGCGTCCGGAGACGGAGACGGCAAAGTTTGAGGAGAAACCAGTCCAGTGCTCAACAACAGTGTTCATGATGGCAGAAAAAAACAAACCGACCACAACAACAACCACAGTGTTTATTCCTGCTGCACAAACACACTACTGGTTTCAGAAAATCAAATATGTCCGTTTACACTGGTAAAGCTGCGTCTGTGGGGCTTTTATGCTCCACCTGTTCATTTACATTCAGCTTTAACCACCATCTCTCATGAGCCTCCACCAGACTTTTGTTTGAGGGGGTGGGGGGGTGGAGAGGGGGAGGAACAGTCAGAGAGAGAGAGAGAGAGAGAGAGAGGAGGAAGTGGAAGTCCACTTTAAATGGCTCACAGCTTCAGCTCGGAGCCACACTGCACGCGACTGTCGCTTTGCATTTACACAGCAATTTAAAAAAAAAAAATCATATCTACAGGTGCGAGCGACATCTGGAACATCTGCATGGGAGCCTGACGGCACATCAGGCCTGTCGCACGGTGAGTAGACGGGACGTTTGCTGACAGGCTGCTGATGTTATCTGGAGAGGAATCACGATAATCTGTCGCTGCAGCTCGAGTCGACGATCGGAGTGGAGACGTGAGGCTGTCGCACAGAAATGACCACGCTGGACACAGTCCGGAGCAGCTGAGACTTTAATGGAGGAATTCAGTTCAATTTTTCAAACATACGGTAAAAAAAATTCATCATAATTTATAATGTTTATAATTGTAATAATAATAATAGTGCATAATACACAATTTAAATATCAGAAAGTTTAAGTCGTCATTGAGAAGAAAAAAAACTTTTTACACAAATGAGCAACATGTCGTCAGCGCTGTTTCTGCAGACCACAAGTATTTACAGCAGGAGGAGTGTGTGTGTGTGTGTGTGTGTGTGTGTGTGTGTGTGTGTATGTGCGTGGTGAGTCAAGATGTTTCATCACACCATCAGAGGTCAGGCGGTCACTCACCTCTGACCTGAGGACAGATCATTCATAACTGTGTTAGGTGAAAATAACAAAAAACGAATACAGAGACATTTGATGTTTCTCCACAGGGACAGTAATATCCAATATATATGTATATATATATATATATATATATATATATAGGACACATGATCAACATGTTTAACAGGATATCGGTGCAGGCCGCTCTCCTCGACACAAACAGCAGCATTCCTCCACAGTTGGGAAAACAAAAACGGAGGAAAATGTCACCGAGCGAGAAGAAGCAGCTGCAGGAGCAGTTTGTATACTGCAAGATCAAGAACAAACAAAAGCACAAATATTTACACAAATACATGGTCAGATATAAATACCGGGGTGAGGAGTGATAATTTAGGTTCACATGCAGCGTGGAAATATCCATAAATTATATCACAGTCGTTTGTGAAAAGATTCTAATTTAAAATATATTTATTACATCATTTTTCTAATATTACAGTGTAAAACAACTAAGATAACCATTCTGAACACTGAAACATTTCAGTGTGAAAATAAAACAACTTTTCCATTTTTTTTTCTTTTTACCTTTCTGATCACCTCTGCATGTGCATTCTGTAGAAAAGTATTTGTGCAGTTCAGAACTTTTGGGATTAAACACACAGTCTTCCGGTGGTTTGCCTGATTATGGATTATTCTGCGTGGTGTTTGCCCGTGAAGCCCAGGTCACGCCGACTCGCCTCTGGCAGACGGAGCCGGACGCTGCTTTGCCTTACAAATGACTCGTGGATGTGGGAAGTCAAATTTTGAGCACGGTCTTCACGTTGCATCACTTCTTTATCTGTTCATTGGCGCCACAAGCAGAAGTGGTTGTTTTCCTGCTGTAGATCATCATCTGCTCTGTACTTTATCAAAAAGAATGAGCGCGCCTCACGTGACTCAGAAACGCCTTCCTGTTCCCGAGAAAAGACGATTTACTGACACCACTAATCAGTTAGAGGGCGAATCCATAGTTACGCTTGTGACTGATTTCTTAGCAGAAATAGTCGGTTTGACTTTGATGAAGTCGATTTAAGAACGCTTGTTGGCGTCTTCGTGGCCCCCGGGTACCAGAGGACGTTTTTGGCCTGGAACCGCAGGTCCTGTTTGGCGTGTGTGTGTGTGTGTCTGTGTGTGTCTGTGTGTGTGTGTGAAACTCTAGAATCTGATAATGGTTTTATATTCGACAGAGACCTGAGCTGCAGCAGGGGAATTTGTAGCGGTCATGAACTCAGAGTCATCCTGCTGCACGAAACTGCAGATGCGCCTGTAAAAGAATGTGCTCAGAAGGTTAAAAATAATTTAATGATGACAAGGAAAACCAACATCAGCTCCTCCTCGTCTCTCAGCGCCGACTGTTTGTGTAAGCGTGGATGAAGGAGGAGCGAGGAGACGCTTTGGACCAGGATGAATCAGGAGTTGGAGGGAAGTGTGTGTGTGTGTGTGTGTGTGTGAACAGCAGGACAAACAGGAGTACAGGGCGCTCTCTGTTTGTGCACGTGCCGCAGTGTAAACACAGCGCTGTGTGTTCACTTCATGAACATAAAAGGCTCCTGCGGGAAGTTCGCTGGAAACCGCTTTTGGGTCTCCTTTGTCGGTATGTGATTGTCTCCACAAGTTATCCTCAGATCTCTTCGATCCAGAACCCAGACTAGTTCCATCAAAACCCGGTTCGAGGCTGAACAAAGGAGAGGAGGCGACTAAAGCTACATTTTATTTTGCATAACCCCAACGGGATATTAACATAAAGAGCCGGTGGAAAAGGGAAGGAGAGAGAGGAGTTTGCCCTCTGCTCTGCTTCTCTGGCAGACAACCTGTGCATGTGGTTGACGCTGTGAAACCATCTTCCAGAACCTGACCACGTCTGGGTTTTTTTTGACCAAACCGAAGCCAGAAAGCATTTCAAAGTCCTGAGGGCAAACCTTCCCGTCAGCCAGACCCGGTGCTCTGAACCTCTTGGACATTTATGTCGACAGATATGTAGAATCTGCTGTGATGTTGATGTAACGTCCGTGAGAATCGAGCAAACCAGAACATGCAGAATTTATCACAGATGTCTGTGTGTTGTGCTTCCAGGGATGGATTCTTTCAACTCCACCGGCTTCCCCAGCAACCAGTCGGACTTCAGGAGCACCTTCACCAATCACGTGCTCCCGCCGCTCTACTTCGTGCTCTTCATCATGGGCATGTGCCTGAACAGCGTGGGCGCCTGCATCTTCTTCAGAGTTCCCAGCGACTCGGGCCTGGTGGTCTACCTGAAGAACATGCTGGTGGCCGACCTCCTCATGCTGGTCACCTTCCCCTTCAGGATGGCGATGCAGCTGGGTCTGGGCGGCTGGCGCCTGCACGTAATCACCTGCCGCTACATCGCCGTGCTCTTCTACTTCTCCATGTACGTGGGGATCCTCTTCATGGGCCTCATCAGCCTCGAGCGCTACGTCAAGATCGTCCGGCACACATCCTCCTCTTCCTCCTTGTTGTGCAGAGCCAGGACGGGCGGGGTGGCCGTGCTGCATCTCCTGCAGAGCGTCGGCTTCGCCCGGGTGCTGGCGCTCCTCACCTGGAGCACGCTCCTCGTCTGCGTCCTGCCCAACGTATTGTTTACCAGCCAGCCGGCCAACGAGGAGAACTCCATGCAGTGCATGAAGCTGAAGACGGCCCTGGGCGTGCAGTGGCACCGGGCGTCCAGCCTCTTCTGCGTGTCCCTGTTCTGGTTGACGCTGATGGTCCTCGCCTTCTGCTACACCTCCATCGCCCACCGCGTTTACCAGTCGTACCGCCGCGTGCGCCGCAACAGCAGCGACATCTGCCGCAAGTCCAACCGCAGCATCTTCAGCATCCTGGCGGTCTTCTTCGTCTGCTTCGTGCCGTACCACGTCTGCCGCGTGCCGTACACCCTGAGCCAGATGCCGGGGTCGGGCATCGGCCCGTACGCCCAGTTCATCCTGTTCCAGCTGAAGGAGGGGACGCTCTTCCTGACGGCGCTCAACGTCTGCCTGGACCCCATCATCTACGTCCTGATGTGTCGGACCTTCCGGGAGTCTCTGATGAAGAGGCTGTCAGGAAGAGAGAGGAGGAGGTCGCTGACCACCGCCCAGAGCCTGAGCCGAATCTAGGAGGGGAGGAGAAGCAGGAGAGGAGGAAACCGCAATCACTGACAAATCAATTAGCACTCAAGGTCCACTTGCCTGCTTGCTGAGGCGCTTTCAGCTGTGTCACACAGTCTTCATCGCCAGATTCAATCCGATCAGTTGCACTGGAGATGCAGATGTTTGAACTTTCAGCACACTTTGAGTTGAGGTTCCATCTGACCCGGCTTTGCTAACGAGAAGAGGAACTAAAGCACATCAAAAAAGAAGTGCCCCACTTTGATATTCAGGAAGTAACTCACTTTATGACTCACCACTCTGAAAGCAGAAACCCACCGCGGTCTCCATCAACGAAGGTTGAATGCGGTTATAAAAATTTAGCATTTACATGTAATAATGTGCTCGTGTGTATAAATGCAGACTCGTGTCCATATAATGGTAATTAATGAAATAAGATCAAACTGTGTATTATCCAATGATTTGTAAATATAACATGTAGGTTTGAGTTTAGTTGTATTTATTGTTGGAGAAAGGAGATGGAAAGAAAGGAGGGCGCCATCTTGGTTTGCTGATGTGGAAGTGAAAGTGGACTCTGATGACCGGGCATCCTCAGGGCTCTGTCCTGGTGCCCAGTTCTGTTACTACCGCAGTTAATTCAGCTGAGCTGGTTGATTTCTCCGGCAGGAAGTCACATGAGTCACACCAACCCTGAGTGATACGTTTGACCAGATGTTCGCAATGGTGGTGCTGAGGGTGGTGCTGAGGGTGGTGCTGAGGGTGGTGCGGAGTCTGCGGTGTCGAGCTGTGTTCAAAGTTGTGTAAAGAACTGCAGAGCTTGACATCAGCCCAGTGTTTTCCCACTGGTACACCAGTACAGTAGGTTTTTATATGAGCATTAAATACTTGTGTGTATGTTTTTTGTTGTTGTTGTTGTTTTTTCTACAGTGTGAAGTTTCTAAATACAACCAGACAGGCACATCTTCGCGTTTGGATTTTTATTCTCTCTGTTTTTAGTGACGTCATATTCACATTGACATACAAGCGTGTATGTCAATGTGAAAACTGTGCAAAGCCCGTTTATTCACATATTTATAACTTCTCATGCACGTTGCCATCTGAAAAAGACCGTAATCCTCGGCCCTCTAGCGGCCACAATGTAACTGCAGTCGCTTCCTTGTGTAGTTACACTCCGCGGCCACCGGGTGGCAGTGTAGACAAAACAAATTATGAAGGGCGGGGAAAAACAATGCGAAAACAGTTTAAAGGTGACAAAGTGGACTCATTTTACAGAAGACCGTCTCTTCTTGTTTTGCACTGAACTTAATGCGAGACAAACTCAACTTGGGGGCTTTTTCCTCCTTTCAGAAAAAAACAGAAAAAGACGGCGTGTGTGTGTGTGTGTGTGTGTGTGTGTGTGTGTGTGTGTGTGTGTGTGAGAGTGTGTTAACACGGCACACGGCAACATTACGGAGACTTGTCTCAGATGCCATGAACAACATCATCACATTTTAAAGTCTCAAAATGTTCTGGGGTTTAGAAATGAACACAATTATGTTATCTGAGGTCACTGAAACTAGACCGTGTGTGTGTGTGTGTGTGTGTGTGTGTGTGTGTGTGTGTGTTTTGCAAATGAGTCGCAGCAATACATAGCTGCAGCGCAGTTGAAACCACATTGCCTCCTCTCTGCAGCCCCCCCAACCACCCCGCTCCTTCCTCTTTCTGTCCGCCGTCGCGCGCACCAACACACTCACGGTGACGGACGCGCAGACAGGTGAGTGCCGCCGCAGGTAACTCCGCTCCTCGCACCTTTACCGTTTCCAGGTCATATTAGCAGATGCCGATGCAAACCGGACATATCGGAAACGTCGAAGCGGTTTGTGATGACATCTGAAATGATTATCAGCTAAATGTAAACCAGCTTTCAGACGATGCGGACTGAGATTCGGGTTCCGACGGACTACCTGCGGTCTATTTCACTGCAGCTGCTGCTGGGAGGTTGTTGGGTTTTTTTTGCAGCTGCTGTGGTCATCTGTCACTTCTCTTTAACATTCAAATATATATATATTTTTAAAGAAAGTTTTTTGCCTCAGAAAATCCAGAAACGCCAGAGACCCCGTCCTGCAGCCAGTCCTCATCAGTCCGCCTCAGTCCTCCAGGATGAACGCCAGCGCCGCGACCCCCAGCGATCAGGTGGACAAGTCCGCGCGCGTCTTCTTCATGCTGGTCTCCAGTCTGGTGTTTCTGGTGGGTCCCGCATGTTCTGCTCCGTCCAGCGCCGCCGAGAATAACTGTTTATTATTATTATTATTATTATTATTATTATAAAAACACTTCCTGGCGCCGCTCCGGTTTCAGGTGGGTCTGGTCCTGAACGGCTTCACCCTGAAGGTCTACTTCTGCGGGGCTCGGGAGCCGGGGTCCACCAGCAGCGTCACCGTGTACCTGAAGAACCTGGCGGCCGCCGACTTCCTGATCAGCCTCTGCCTGCCCGTGCGCATCCTCAACTACGCCAGCCGCTCCGTGCGCATCCACCTGCTCTACTGCAACTTCGGCGCCTCGGCCTTTTACCTCAACATGTACGCCAGCATCCTGTTCATGGGTTACATCGCAGCGAACAGGTGGGGTTCGGTTCTCCCAAAGCCAACTGGACTCGGTGCTGCGCCGCCTGGTTGTCAGATTTCTAGTAGTTCGTCGTACTTGTACTTGCTCTCCATTGATGCATGGTGTATCGCGGACCCTGGAGGTAGATTCTCAGGTTAATATACTTATATTAATATACTATATTATATTGCACTCAGCTCAATGTCCTTCCTGCTCCTTGTCAATCATAATTTACTGTAATTGTGGCTCATAGGTGTATGTGTTTGTTTGCCTTACTGGTTTTCTTGTTTATATATTTTATGGTTTTTGACATATTTGCGATGAATCTTCTTCACCTTCGCCTCACAGCTGTCGGCTTCATCTCTGTGCTGGGGGGGCGTTTTAACCTTCATGGCTGATGAATCGGGGGTTTTTCAGCAGTGCAGTTGTGCGTGACAGAAATGATTGTGGTGCGATAAGTGCTGAGCTTCTAGCTTTGTCGTCGAGCGTCAGTGTGAGTGGTGACGTGTTTTTGTATTAACACATGTTGAAGAAGTTCAACCAATGACATTCTGAGGTATAAAATATAAATAGAATAACGTGAAATGGATCAGCCTTCCTGCTTCAGTTTGGCTCTCACGCTGAATTTCTAAGAAAACCAAATGTGGTTTTCGTTGTCAGTAAGTTTTATCGAGGTCATGACACCATGCACCAAACCTTAGAGTTAATGTTGAACGTATGGGCCGGGACTCTTCGTGGTGTCCCTCTGTCCTGAGCAACAGGACAAGACCACGTCCTCGAGACGACGGTTCTTCAGCATCACGTGGACATTGAGGATTATTCATGTCACATTTCACACCCGGTGTTTGCTGACGTCAGGTTGTGAAGAACGTTGTCCCCAAACTGACTCACCTGCCTCTCCTCTCCAGGTATCTGAAGATCGTCCGTCCTCTGGGATCTCACACCCTGCAGACGGTGCCGGCCGCTTACGTCATCTGCACGCTGACCTGGGTTTTCCTGCTGGTCGTGACGAGCGTCTACGTCCTCCTGTCCCTCCTCGCCCAGGACCTGCTGCGCTCCGCCGCCGTCACGGAGAGATGCGACGTCCAGCGGTTCAGCCTCTTCAACAGAATCGCCCACGGCTGCTCCGCCGCCATCTTCCTGCTCGTCCTCGTCTCCCTGGTCGTCTTCTACCGCGGCACCTCCCGCCAGTTGGCGCTGGTGCAGCGGCGGCGGCCGGGGTCCCCCAGCTCCAAGAAGCTGGCGCGCTCTCGCAGGAACATGCTGGTGCTGGTCGGCGTCTTCTGCGTGTGCTTCGTCCCCTACCACCTGTTCCGTCTCCCCTACAACCTCCTGAAGCTGCAGCAGCACCAGGCGTTCTTCTACCTGAAGGAGCTGACCATCATGATGTCGGCGCTCAACGTCTGCCTGGACCCGCTCATCTACTTCATCTTCTGCAAGGCCTTCAGGACCCAGCTGAACCTGAGGCGAGCGCAGGTCAGGTCGCAGGCGGAGACCACCCGGCGAGCTACCTAAACCGTTAGCATAAGCGAGACTCGACTCCACAGGTGAAACCAAAACCGACACACCTGTAGCTTAAAGCTCAGAGACCAGCACCTCTGACTTAGCAAATATATATATTTTTAAAATCTGTTTAACAGAAGGTGTCGTGCTGTACAGTTTGAGTCCCTTCACAAAAAGGCTGCAGAGTTTTCTTCCCTCTTTAGCTCGCCGGCGTGTCCGACCTGTAGCCCCGCCCCTCAGTGATGTCACCGAGTACAAGGTGAGAAGTTAAAACACGACAGTCCAGTCGTTCCCAGAGATGTGTGTGGAGGCTGAACCCGTCAGTGGACAGACGTGACGTTTGTGTGTGTGCGGGGCTTTTCACGCCGAAGGGAAGTGACACTTCCTCCCACCTCGTCGGCGAAGTCGGGCTGAACGCCGCGGTGGCTTTTAAAAAACTAAATGTGTCAGAAATGCACCTGATTATCACGATGGGACGTTTCTGATCTAAAAATGACAGACCGCTTTCTGTGTGTACGTTGTAAGGACGTTCTCGGTGTGTCCACAAGCGCCGCGAACTCGTGTTCACAAGTGGAACAGCTTCTGAATTCAGTCTGTGAGGACGTGATGGAGGGGTGGGTGGGGCGGGTGGAGTTAGTTGTGATCTTATCTTTCTGAGAACATGTGTCCAGGCCGCGGCGCTTTGTGTCACACGGTGAACAACGCTCGAATCAATAAAACTCAATGTGATGTCACGCTGTTCACAGGTGGTCTTTATGTCTGGATGCAGGATTGGATGACACCCCCCCCCCTCCACACACACACACACACACACACACACACACACACACACACACACACACACACACTCACACACACACTCGCTCACTGCCGCTCCACGTGATCTGGAGTGTCTGAAGTGTCACCATCATCAGTCTTCATCTTTGTCGTTGAATGTGCGTTTCCTGGATGACATGCGTTTCTGCATGTCCTTCCTCAGTGGACACGCTGCACCTTCCGTCCCACCGTGTCCTCACTGCCGGGGACATTGTTGGCCTACGTCCTTGTTATTTAGCATTTGATGCGAGTTATTTTGTATTCAGTGCACAATAACACAGGGAGCAGATGAGCGCAAACGAGTGGGACGCTGAAAATTGAAAATTAAAAACTCATTTTAAAAACCACTCTTGCATTTGTCACGGTTGGTCCCTCGCGACACCCCCAGAGGGGCCCCGGATGTTAAGGTGAATTTAACACCTTTAGATGTCAGATAAACCACCTCCACCCTCATATCACCTCAAAACAGGTCCACAAGACTATTTCATCACTCAACCGGTGAACCCACTGCCTCTGTGTGTGTACGTGTGTGTGTGTGTGTGTGTGTGTGTGTGTGTGTGTGTGTGTGTGTGTGTGTGTGTGTGTGTGACTAACGTCAGCAGCAGCACGCAAACGCCTTCCTTCACGTCCGCGAGTTTCCGCAGCCTGGAGCGCATGAGCTGCACCCACACGCGTAACGCCGCACAGCCTCAGGGGTCCAACACGTGGCCCGCGGACCCCTCGGAGAGGATCGCAGACGTCCCCAGGGAGGACGGGGCAGGAGGTGAGCGATCGGTACTTCTTCTTTTCTTTTTTTATTATTTGAAACACCTGGGGAAGCGACGCTGGTTCCGCTTCACGGAGACTTCACGCGGAGCGTCGGTGACGACGCGCTCGTGGGAAAAGAAGTTAGAAAGAGTCGATTTTTGATTTTGGAAACGACAGAAACGAAGATTTCCGGCGTCTGCTTCGCATCCTGCGGCGCAGCAGCGATGCTGGTCGGTCTGTCGCCTCACGCTGAGGTGTGAGATCTACAATCCAAAAGTCTGCAGGGGAGAAATATAAAAACAAACAACTGCATCATGGATGGAACTACCATCTACTTCTGTCCTCAGCTCAACATTTCAGACAGAATAATGATATTGAATCTGGCTGTTTATGAGCCACGAGCTTGACTGACTAATTAATGCACTTGGCTCCCACACAGGTTTGTGATTTCATTCAGTCTGTTCATTTTCATCAGTCGGGTTTCAGTTCCACAGACGTGTCATGGTTTGTCTTTCTGGGAATTGGTTCGTGAAAGGTTGAAGCTCTTCTCTCTGTGAAAAATGGTCCAACTTTGGTTTAGTTAATTAAATATTTAACGCTAACACTCAAAAGAGAAGAGTACAGTTGTAAAACTAATGCACTATTACTTTTTATTTCATTAACCTGACAAATACAAGTTGAAGTATCCTCACTGAAGTCATGAAACAAACAGGAAAATAACCTGTGCTAACTTTTTTTTTTTTCCCCCGCAGGCCTCAGCTCTTCCTGCTTCAAACCAGCCCATGAACGCCTGACGTCCAAACCACAATCAGAGCAGCTGCTGGAGACTCAGACTTCCTCAGACGTCTTCCTCAGTGAGAAACGCACTGAACTTGCAGACGGTTTCTAACCGTTTGCAAACGTCGCTTTAAGCTTCATGTTCTCCAGCTCCAGGCGAGCACCGCAGCTCCCCACGATGACGACTCCTTCCTCCAACGTCAGCGCCGGAGAGCAGCAGTGCGTCGTCAACAAACACATGGAGCCCTTCGCCGTCCTATACGCCCTCGTCTTCATCGCCGGTCTGCCCGGAAGCCTGCTGTCTGCCTGGACCTTCGTCCGCAGTCCCAGAGCAAAGGTAGGACTGGGAGGAGCGTCACATCATCAAGGAGACGTTAAACCGAGATAACATTTTATTTTGAAATGTGCGTGAACGTGTCGTCCCGCAGCAGCGGAGCACCGGCATCTACCTGGTCAACCTGCTGGCGGCCGACCTGCTGCTGCTGTTCGCTCTGCCCTTCAAGATCCTGAAGGACCTCGGGGCGGCGCCCTGGAGCCTCATGGTGTTCCACTGCCAGGCCAGCGCCGTCGTCATCTACGTCAGCCTGTACGCCTCCATCGCCTTCCTCGCCCTCATCATCACGGACTGCTACCTGAAGGTACGGTGGGTGGGGCTGCGGACCTACGATGTCGCGATAGGGGGGCGGGCGATGAAGATATTCCTTCTTTGCTATTAGACACAAGTGGAATGAACCACTGTCCTGTTTTTGTTGTTGGTTTAACGTAGACATGTGAACCAACGTGAGCTGCAGCAACTCGTGTCCTCGTGTGAAATAACACACATGAGATTCCTGAACAACAACAGTCCAATGAGACAAGCAATCGATCCATCCCGTCTGACGCTTCTAACGCTCAGGGGTTTCACCTCAGAGCTGAATCCACATCAAAAGGCTCCATCATTAGGAATCCTTCTTTAATTCTAAATTACATTCAATCTACATTAAGATCTGAAGATGATCTGCCAGGACAAACCCTGCGTTGTGCAGGTAAAAGTTGTCGCCTCCTACAGCTCACACATGTGAGTCAGTGGTGGGGGTGGGGGGTCTTTCGGCGGCTGACGGACATTCCCCTCCTGCAGGACTGCCACACTCTGAGCCCCCTGCGGGTGCAGGAGGTCGGCCTCGCCCGGCTGCTGTCTCTGGTCGTCTGGCTGCTCCTGCTGCTCATCATGGTGCCCAACATGGCGCTGCCCATCCAACCGGTCCAGGTACGGACACCGGGAAAAACTGCGTTTGCGCTCTGCGCCATTCAGGCAATTTGTAATAAGAGACATTTGACTTCACCATCAGCGAGTGCATGACCCCCCCCCGGTTCTGCTTTCAGGTGCAGCAGTACCTGAGCTGTTCCTCCCTGAAGAAGGACATCAGCCTCCACTGGCACACCCTCACCGTCTTCCTCTGCACCGCTTTGTTCCTCTACGCCTCCGCCGCCGTGCTCGTCTCCAGCGGACTGGCTCTCAGAAGGCTCCTGGGTAGTCGCAACGACCCCAAGCTGTGGGTGGACGCGAGGCGTGCGGCGGGCAGCGTGGCGGCCGTGACGCTGGCCTACGTGCTCAGCTTCGTCCCGTACCACGTCGCGCGGACGCCTTACACGCTGGCCCAGACCAAGGTCATCACGGACTGCCAGACCAAGCGGTACCTGTTCCTGGGGAAGGAGTCCACGCTGCTGCTGAGCGCCCTGCACCTCTGCTTCGACCCCCTGCTCTACTTCCACCTGTACGCACCTTTCAGACGGACCGTCAGGAAGATGTTCCCCTGCGGCAGGAACCAGAGCGTCAGCGATGCAGAGGAGCCGGCTACAGAGGAAATGATGCAGCAGGTGACATGCGAGCAAGAACAGACTGTGGTCTGACCACAGGCGACAAAAACTATTTAAAAAAAGAGAATTTATGGCAATAAAACATAAAGCAGCAATACCCAGAGATGCTCAGGACATGTTTAGCCTAGCTTAGCACAATAACTGGAAGCCTAGGGAAACTTGTAGCCTAAAAGATACCGCCTGAACTACATGTTTTAAGACGGATGAACTGGCTAGTAGTTTCTGAGAATTTCAAAATGAATAATGTAGAAATGCAAACAGTATTGATGCTGTTTAACACAATATACCTACAATTGTTCTTATTAATATAAAAACCCTTCAGTTTAGATATAATAAATATAGAGATGAGGAACAAAAGGCAGATCCGTTTTTAAAGTGGTGGTGATTTCAGCTTGTCGTTCTGACGTTGCACCAGCAGAGGGCGGCAGTGACAACATTAAAACAGCTCAATGAGCGAGGACAGTTTCCCTCTAAAGTCTTTCATGCTAAGCTAGGCTAAACGCTGTACTGCACACTGGTGGTTCAGATGCTAATGCTATCAAACAGTGACAGAATGACCCTTTAAGCAGGTAGCTGTTTTTTCTGTTTACAAAGTTGTTCACAGCAGCAGCGTAAAATAATTATCCATATGAATGCATTCTGCAGCTTTGTGTGCAGACACACAGAAGAAAAGGTACTTTCATATAGTTAATTGTGTTATTTAAAACTGCTTTATTGGATTACACCACACACACACACACACACACACTGCATAGAATAGAGAAAATATGTGCATAACACACATTTAAGGGAGGAAGATGAACCGAGCAGCACAGAAGCTTGTTGTACCACTCCAGCTCCGCGCTGTAAACACAGTAGCTATGCAGACAACCGCACAATGTGCGCACGTCGCACAATGCCCTGAGACGAGAACAGAATCTGAAATATAAGTTGTGAATCATGCATCGAAAAGGCAGCGCAGCCACATTTACCGACCTCCGAGTTAAAGGGGATTTCTTGAGTTTCTGCGTAACATTGTGAGGCTCTGACCAGGGGAGGAGACTCCAGGACTGCCAAGCTCCTCTCGGCCAGAATATTTTAAATATGCAGAGCGGGGAGTTGGGGCTGGAAGGGGGTGAACAGCTGTGCGGAGGCTTGGCAGAGCAGTCTGCGACAACATGGGAGCCCTCCGACCCAAAAAACAATAAGCTGGAAGCCTTCAGAGGTCCCCTGTTTGCACCTCTGGCCGGGGTCGGCGCCTCCCGGACCTCTGAGGCTGCAGCTGGTCCTGAAGGAACCGAGTCCTCGGAGGTCCGAGACAGGACGGGAGACGCCAGGGTGTCGGTTCCCGTTAGGCCCGGTGACGATGATATGTGATCTGACACTTGCTCCCTTTTTCACATTCAACTCCCCTCCAAAAAAATTTTGGTAAGTGCCAACTTTTTGCCGCAGCTGCCGCCGCAGTTGGGAGGGTCAGCGAATCAAACAAACCCCTTGTCCCTGTGGAGGAGGGGGCTACTGAAGTCGTCTCATGTCTGTTTCAAAGAGACGCACACAAGGTGGTTTTCAGCAGCAACTTTATTATTTCTTCTCTTTGAATTGAGCTAGGCTAGCAGTTTCCCTTTGTTTCCAGTGTTTGTGCTAAGCTAGGCTAAAGACACCTCGTACCTGCAGTACGCCTGTGCAGGAAACAAAGAGCTGAAACTGACTTTGGAGGAAAAACTTGTTCCTTCAGCTAAATCTTGACTGATGGAGTCACAGCTGGTCGGCGATGCAGATTTCATATAAATGTGGCGGAGCCCGTTGAACTCATCGGCCCGAGGATCACGGCGGCTTCTCCGTGTTTTTCGGTGTCGTAGTTTTCGGGCCCAGCTGGCGCTGACTGTGACCGGGCTTCGGTCTCCCTGGATCCATGTAATAGGAAACATCTGGACTCTCTGTATGTGTGTATGTGTGTGTGTGTGTGTGTGTGTGTGTTTGTGTGAGAGAGCCTGTGTGCACTCACCGTGTCCTTGGTGTTGCAATAAAACACACAACTCTAAAATTAGACCCTGAAGACTCTGATATTAGCTCACTTCCCACATATGGAACTGAACACGCACACACACACACACACACACACACACACACACACACACACACACACACACACACACTGGGGGTTATGCAGTGAGTCAGTTGTGGGTATTTTTTTTTTTTGTCCTGAGACGGAGATACCAGTCATCCCTCTATCACGGTGTGAACAACAGGGTGGAGGACAGGCCGGAGTTACGTGTACTGTCCCTTGGAAATACTACAGTTACTGCTCGTACTAATACTTTTACAACTGTTGGTGTTTGGACTGACGTATCCGTTTGCAGTGTAATAAATATCAGCGCCGACATTCTTAGTGTCACGCTGAGAGTGAATTATTGCTGTTATGCGAGGGCGTAACATGTCCAAAAATATGCGGACACCCCCTCTCCCCATGCAGGTTCTCTTTGTGTGGGTCGGTTCCTCTTTTGTTTGCAATGAAGTTAATGATATTTAATATTTTTCTTCCAACATTGTGTCATCGGTTTGTGTGCCCCCCCCCCATAAAAAGAACCAGTTTCCCCCGTGTGGAGACTTTCTTTTCCAAAGCAGCCACAGTCATTTCAACAAACGCCCAATAAAGACGTCTGAGGGACAAAACGCCTCCTGTTGGCCGTGTTTTGTTTTGTTGTGGCTGAACTTATCGTAAAATCAGAAAACATTTTTATTCGGCATCAGATGTGGACTGTGGAGTGCAGTTACTGATGTTATATTTCTATCATTTAATCTGGAAATTGTTGCTGTATATAAACCGTGGTATGTGCATCAGCACCGTGCTCGGTGGTGTCAGTCGTGAATGTGGTTTTCCACTGTCATTATTCTTAATATTCTTTCTGTTGCATAGTTTTTTGTGTGTTTGCTGGCTGCTTTTACTATGTCTGTTCTTTTGAAATACACGAGTGTGTGTGTGTGGAGTGGGTCATCTGGTTTCTATTCCAGCTCTTATTTCGACCGCATCATCGTCTCCTCTATTACTTCCTATCATACTTCCTCTCTGCCTTCTTTTTTCCTCCCTCCTTCCTTCCTTCCTTCCTTGCTTCCCTTCTTACCCCCCCCCCACCACCACCACCACCCTCACCCTGCTCTTTCAGCCCCCATCACACACAAAACATGGACTATCATCAGCAGAGGACCTGCACAAGCCAGAGACCATGACGTTGTTTAAAGGTGAGCTCCGCCTTTTACCTGCCTGTAACTGTGCTCACATGGTGAAGTTACACAAACTAAGGGCCACGCACTGAAACTCTGGGTCAGGTCAGCTGGGGCCCGACAAGAGACGGACATTTGTGTTTTGTTTCAGTCACTGCCGGTTCTTGTTTTTGGCCTCCGCACAGACCAGAACCAGACGACTTCACCAGAACAGCAACAGGACGCCACACAAACACTCCAGATGCCAGTAGGTTTGGTACATAAGCAAGCTAGCCTTGTTTTCAGTCTTTATGCTAAGCTAAGCTAAGCTAAGCTAAGATAACCTCCAGCTGTACGCTGAACACATCGACCCGATCTCCATCTTTACATCTCAGTGCCAGAAAGAAGGAAATCAGCCTATTTCCAAAAATGTCCAACTATTCCTGTTCTCCCTCTCTCTCTCTCTCTCTCTCTCTCGCTCATCACTTTTTCCTTCTCCTCTCTCTCTCTTTCTTTCTCTCTCTCTCTCTGTCTCTTTCTGTCCTTTTTAAGTCACCAAATGCCACCAGACGACCCATTTATAGAGCGAGAGAGAGAGAGAGAGAGAGAGTTGGAGGTCGTTTGGTGTCGTGGGAATGGCTCTGAAAACAAAATACAACCCTCCTATCGCATTGCACGCGCACACACACACACACAAATGCACACACGCAGACACACACACACACTCTCGAGGTCAGTCACATTTCCTCCTCCGACACACATCCATTTCACATCCTTTCTTTCTCTTTTCTTCTCCACGTCCCTCGCCCCCTCTCCTCCTCCGTGTTAACGACAAAAAAAGCAAAAAAGCGTAAAACGCCATCTTCACACGTTTGCACACAGTCGCACAATGGATGTGTTGAAGTTGCAGTGGATGTTTGGATGATTCTCTCCATCAGAGTCATGGTCATCACTCGGTGGGCATCCTTCAGGATGCTCAGTGTTCAGACAGATTCTTTTGTTTTGTTTTTTCCCCTGTATCTTTATGCTAAGCTAAGCTAACGAGCTGCAGGTCTCAGCCAGAGAGGAAAAAAACAAACGGTTTTGTTAACAAGAGGACCAATGAGAGAGCAGATTGACCATAATGTGACATTTGAAAAAAAAAAAAAAATCACCCCACCACCATGACAGAAATAAATCCAAGTGGAGCTAAAGATAGTGAAAGAAAGATGGAGAGCGATGGAGGGGTGGAGGAGGAGAAGTGAAACGATACAGGATGAAGGAATGGAAAGAGAGGGAGAGCGATAAGAGAGAGAGAGAATCTGAAGTAGTTTTCTATTAAGAGCCTGAGAAATATTAAACTGCTGAAATGGAAAATACTTGTGTGTGTCTGTGTGTGTGTCGTCTGACCTCTTTAACCGTCTAGCTGAACCGCAGGGAGACAGATAGCTGTGGACGTTAGTCATCGCTCTGTCTGAACACATTCAATCTGACGGCACCGTAACCGAAGCCAGGCGCGCACGTCTTTTTGTTGACTTGCACAAAATGACCCAGGCCCCCGATTTGCGCGCATGCCGACCCAGAGCAACTGAACCGAGACCTGCGTACGCAAAGTCATTAGACGGAGCGGTAACTCGAACCGTCGGACCACCGGCCTCCGGTGTGTTTCTTTGCAGACGACTCTCCGCTCCGACCAGAGGTCTCATCAGTTCACTGCGAACAAATTACGGTTATTAGGTAATTTTGTGATGGGAGGACACAGACACAACACACCGTGTGTCCCTGTGTAATCATAAGGACCACTCGTCATGATTAGCAGAACGAGCTAATTAGTCATTTAGCTGCATCATCTTTTAAAGGAATAAAACGCAGTCAGTGTTGAACTACCGCACGGCTCTGCTGCTGTCTGCTGCTGAGCGTTGTGTCAGCTTTGTGATCGTCGCACTGTCGCACACGAACAGACACGCACACATACACACAGACGGAGTCCTGTTACCTGATGTTACCTGCCGCTGCTCTGTAATCTGCTCACGCTTTGATTACAAGACACAGGGACGTAATTTTTTTTTTTTTCGTTTTAACTGGTCTGATCGTCTCAGCCAATCACGGCGCAGCTCACCTGGCTGCCAGGATGACGGCCGGCCCTGTCATTACCGTCTCAGCGGTAACCGTGGTAACCAGATAGCTGTCTGGTTTAAAAGTTTCACTGGGTTGGAGAGAATCACACGCAACAGTGTGCACGTCAGAGGACATGTCCCACTCTCACCTATGGACGCTGAGGTGAAACGACCCTGGTTTGGGTCCATAAAGCTCGACTCCGGTGGGACTCGAACCCACAACCTTTGAACCTCAGCTGTTGTTTAGCAGCATGAAGTTTACAGTAACACAATTCTTCACACAGAAACACAGAAATTCACACAGAAATACTTCAAACATGCTGAGGGTGTGGACGGCACTTCAGTTTCCTACATGGTGAGAACAATGACCTCTGTGTGTGTGTGTGTGTGTGTGTGTGTGTGTGTGTGTGTGTGTGTGTGTGTTCTTTAATGTGTTGAATCACATGTGGTTGCTGGCACTGTTGCAGGGGTCTCACTGTGTGTGTGTGTGTGTGTGTGTGTGCCCTATCCTCAGGCTGAAACAGTAGACACGAATAAAGCATAAAGATGTGATGATCACACAGGAAGATCATAGGCAGACAGCACACACACACACACACACACACACACACACACAGACACACACACACGTCGAAGTAAAAAGAGATCAGGGGCTGACTCAACAAAACGACCTAATCCATGGAGTCATTTTTCACGCTCACACACATGCACACACACACACACACACACACGTTGTCA
>JAFBJZ010000003.1:837500-855000 GCA_016785225.1 Psettodes erumei | reverse complement strand
ACTGTAATAACTCTCGCTCTAGCGCCACCATCAGGTCGAGATTTTAACACGTCCAACACTTTCGTGCATGGAGAAATACCTGCAGAACGGGAGTGCGGTGCTAATTATCAAACGTTAACATGCTAAGTTACAATATTAAGATATTATACCACAGAAGGTGTCATGTCTTACCCGGGTCAAAACAACAACAGTCCTCGTAAAAGACATTTTGTCCTGTTTCCACTGCTCAAACAGAAGTGGAATAAAGTTCGGTACAAAAACGAAAACAGCAGATTTAGCTGTGGGCTAACAGACACACAGAGGTCAGAGGTCAGAACTGTGACTCAGACGGCATGTATCCCTCTGGAGAAGTTTCACAACACTGTTGTTTTTGAAGCATCGGTCTTCTTCTTCTGTTACATAAAGCCACGACCGTATCAGTTGTCCTGAGATCTTTATTCCAGATTCTTCCTCTTCTCGTCCTGCGCCAGAACAACCGTGCACCCAGTCTGATTTATTGGTCTGTATTTTAAACACAGGGAACAAACACAAACCAAAGGCTTGTTGCTGTGTTTCTGTCAGAGACGCTAATGATGATAAAGCGACACGAGTAAATCACAACATACAACTTGAGTCGTCCATGAGTTTGTCCCGATGGGTTTTCATTAACGCACGCTTCGGTTTATCTGAAGCGAGTTTGTTTTTTTTCCCCCTGCATCTGTCACATAAACAAATCTGTTCTCCAGTTAGAAAACAGAAAACTGTTGCGCATAATGTCGGATTATGTCAGATTATAAATTAGTGAATTTATCGTTGGCGTTGTTGTTCTTGGACGACTGAGATTCGCCATCGCTCCGTCGAAATCAGAAACCGACAAAGTTTGAAAGAGCAGCGGCCAATGGGGAAGCTCTGACACTCATCCTGCTGACCAATGGTGTAACTTTATCAGTCAGTCAATCAATCAGTCAGTCAGTCAGTCAGTCAGAGATGATGTTTCCTACAGAAGTTGTTTGAGGAAGAACAGCTTGTCTGTCAACAGAAAGTGTGTAGTAAATCACGCACACACACACACACACATTATAATGTCACTGCGTGTGTGTGTGTGTGTGTGGTCACTGCTGACTCTTATTGAACTTAACCAACTGTCAGTCGCAGTGCCATCGCTGTGTGCGTCTGCGTGTGTGTGTGTGTGCATGAGCACAATGGAAACAGCAGGACAACAGTGAGGAGCTATTGTGTCTTTGTGTGCGTCAGGGAGAGAAATACAGCGTTGGGTCTGTACACAAAGAGCGAGACCACACACAGTGTGCTGGCTGGCCTACATGCAGGGATGTTGGAACTACTTTCTGGCTACTTTCCGGGGTGGGGTGTGTGTGTCTGTGTGTGTGTGTGTGTGTGTGTGTGTGTGTGTAAAAAAAAAAATGCTGATGAGGCCGGGCTGTTAATGAGCATAATATCACATAATCTCAGATACACAGAGATTAGGAAAGCTGGAAAGCAAGATTTCGTTTTTTCAGTCGGCTGAGCGTAACCGTGGTTTAATCACCAGTTTTGTTAATAAATAAACAAACAAACAAAACAACAACAACAACAATAATAATAATAATAATAATAATAACGATGGAGATGGATCTTCACTGAATGATTGGTTCAAATCTTTGTTGCTGTCATTACTGTAAAACTCAGTTAAAAGAATGAAAGTGAAAGAGAACACACACACACACACACACACACACACACACACACACAGACACACACACGGAAGACAGAAGGCGCCTGTGTGTCTCTTGTCTTCACGGCACTACTGGAAGTTTACACTCGGTGTCACTGTGTTTGTTTAGCCTGGACCACTGAGTCTGAGTGTGTGTGTGTGTGTGTGTGTGTGTGTGTGTGTGTGTGTGTGTGTGCGCGCTGGTTGTGGTTTCACGTAGTGCGTGTCTGCTCCTGTGACAGTGTTAATAAATGGTCTGTGACTCTGCGTGTGTACTTTCTACCTAACCTTTTTCTTCTGCCTCCACCCACCTTCTAAAACACAATAGGTGTGTGCGTGTGTGCGTGTGTGAATGTGTGAGTGTGTGTGTGTGTGTGTTCCCTCTCTGGGTCAGTGGGGCCTCCTGACATTGTCTTGTCTCAGATAGAATCAGTGGGCAGTGCCCACTTTTTGTGTGTGTGTGTGTGTGTGTGTAGTACAAAAATAACACGGTTGGACTTGTGATGACACAAAAACGTGTTTTGGACTGTTGTTGTGTTGTTGTTGTCGACCCACTTCTGCTTACCAAACGATTAGCGTCAAAATTAGCATGAAATTAGCGGGTTTGTGGTGTGGTTAGCTGCTAGAGTCTCGGCTCTTTGGCCAAAGCACGTTGCTCGTTGTGTTGTTGTTGTGTGACAGCAGGTTTCAGCTCACAGACGTTGACATGAAACTAATTTTAAAAGGTTTTTTGTGTGTGCGCGGTCAGAAGGCTTTAACGGCACAGTTGACCGGTTGTGTATTGTCTGCTAAAAGCTAGCAGCTTTCACGCTAGCTACAAAACCAGAGTCTGGTGTGAAATTGAACTCACAACATTTGTTGCTCAGTGTGCAGTAGTTGCTGTACTTTCAGGACAGCTGTCTGTGGTTGTGTCACCATTGCATGTTCACGCATAAAGTTCGACTCTGGTGGGACTCGAACCCACAACCTTTGAATCACTTCCTTAGTGTTTAAGCTAGAAGTCCAACGCGCTATCCATTGCGCCACAGAGCCATGTTGTGGCAACTCGCCACGTTTTGTTTGTGCGATGTTTGCACAAACTTTGTTATTCGTGCCACTGGACTGACGACGTCTGTTGCGCGTTGGCGTAAATGTAAATGGCGCCATTGTTGTACAAAAGAGCGTGAGTCCGCGTGTCCGTACACGTACCAGATTCGGCGAAAACCGTTTCTGTCATGATATGTCATCATCCCTCCCCCTCATGACCTCACACACACACACACACACACACACACACAGCTCAACAGACGCACAACGCAAAGTTGCATTAGAAGAAAATGTTCAATGATGAAAGTTAATAGTTTTACAGTGTGATTTCAGTCAGAAAAGCCACAGACTTCTCATGCTTGCTAACCCATGAAACTTGACTGTGGTGGGACTCGAACCCTCGGCCTTCTTCAGCATTTAGAGTTTGAAACCCGGGGCTTTTTCTTTGTGACCACACTCAGTGTTTTAAACAATGTCTAGAACAGTTAGGGCCGTGTGTGTCTGAGTGAGTATATCCATATGATAAAACTGTCAGAGTTCTAGCGCTACTTCTTTTAACCCCCTCCCCCTCAAAAGAGACGTAATGAGACAACTGAAGTTTATTTATTTTATTCCCATAAATAATGTCTCTTATATACAGAACATCACTGCCAATTCTCCGTGACCTCACGCTGACCTCGCTGCAGATGCACAATATTTCACTGCAAACAGCACAAGTAGCTAAGTTCCGACATAAAAATAACAAAGGTACATATAAATATGCGCCTCCACCCCCCCCATCACAAACGCATTGTGTTAAACCTTTGGATAAATCTGACGTTTGATTTGTGGAGAGCCTGGGAGGCGACGCTGAGGGCTGAATCTCTCAGTGAGCTCATATAAACACGAACCCCCGTTGGAAACGGGAAAAATGTAAACACACACGCACGCACACAGATAGTACAGTAGTCGTTCCCAGGCCGCGTGTTCTGGTTCCGATGATGCCGGACTCTCTGTCGTCTGCAGACCGTCAAGCCCCATCGAGACACAAGTATGACTAATAATTCTGAAGATTTAGTGCGATACCGTCATCAAGAATCTGTAATTGCCGTCATCAATCTCTATTTTCTCTGTTGCACGTTCCTGTTTCGGCGTTTGAACCTGATCGCGATAAAAAGTGGATCAGGTGGCGAGTGTGACGACACCTGAGTGTCTGAACCCTTCAGTCGATTTTGTTTTTTGTTGTATGTTTCTTGTTGGTTTGTTTTTTTTTAAAAACTGATTTTAACTGGAAACGTTTCAGCATTGGGTTTGGAGTCATTAACCTCATGCATTGACTTATTTGTGTTTGAGTAGTTGATTGCACCAGAGCTCAGTGTTTTCTTTTCCCCTCTGAGTGTCCTCGTGTCCCCTCGTGAAAAGCTTCCAGTCGCTTCTTGGCCGTGTTATCAGAAGGTCCGGTGTGCGTCTCGCGTAATGAAGCCAAACCGGCGATTAATAACCCGTCATCGGATCTCGCCTCGTCGGCGCTTCAGGCCGGTGGCGTGCTCCAGTTCTGCTCGAAAGCTCAGTGCTGACAGCCGACAACACAAAACACACGCCACCTTTCACTGGGACAGCGATGAAGAATGCCGTGCAGCTGCTGTTTAAATGTGGCGTTCACTCATACGACTGTCCCGCAAATGTGAAACTGATAAGACAAGAATAAATAGATGGTTTCTTTCTCTAGTTTAGCTTCCAAACTGCAAATCACAGACGAGATTAATCAAGTCCACTGGGCGAGCAGCAGCCGTTTTTAAGTTAAACACAGAAAGTGCGTTTCAAAGGTTGTGGGTTCGAGTCCCACCAGAGTTGTTTATCATAGGCGGAGCATTAAGTCTGTAGCTGTGCAGATAAAGCTGAGTTTTATGTTCCCACTAAGTTTTAGAAACTTCTGCTGCTGCCGTCACTGATGTGGCTGTTTTCGTCAGTTGGCAGTTCGCCGGTTTCTTCTCCGAACATGTGGTGGTGCATTTCAAGTCATTGAGGGAGGCACGGGAGTCATCCGAGCTGCGACCTTTGACCCTTCCCACCGTAGCTTTCCTGTAGTGTTGTGAAATACTCGGGGAGCTGTGGTGTGTTTGACAGCTCTCTTTAAGCATGGTCTATTCTAAAGCTTGAAAACGAATATATATTATTCACACTGGATCCATGTTTTTTATTGCTGCTCTGCTTTATATGACATCGTGTCCAGCTCCTCCACTTTGAAGCGGACGTAAAAACTTCTCTGTGAAACCGACTGTACTGTATCGATTACTCACATTAATTTCAAATGCAGATCCGACATCGTTTTCCTCACACACATTAACTCACCGGAGCGTTTGAATGTGGGAAACGCTCGGCACCGCACTGCAGGTGTTTCCATACGCAGCTCAGGGATTTAAATCTGCAACCCAGAGACCTGCTCTGCATCTGCCTTGTATTACTGACACCCCTTCATCCATCCACCCCTCCACCCCCACCCCAACCCCACCCCCCACCGTTTGACCCACATCCCTCAGTCTGTCTTTTAGCAGACAGCTGCAGAAACACTGGTTTACGTACAGTAAAATGGTCTAATTGGGTTAGTTACTTGTTTTACCGTATCACTTGCTTTGCAGGGGGCGGTTGACGCACGCGCACAAACACACAAACGCACAAAGAGAAAAGACCAAATTCTTGTCCTCCAGCCAAACATAACATATGTTCTCACTGTTTTTCGACAAGAAAGAATTTTTTAGTACGGACTGCCTGGCTCCCGTTGTCTTCTCTGTCAGACAAAGACATATATAAAGCCTTGTGTGTGTGTGTGTGTGTGTGTGTGTGTGTGTGTGATGTTAAGTGCTGCTGTGCTTTTATGTCCACGAGACATGTTTTGAAAAAAAGCAGCAGCAGCAGAAGAAGAAAAGCTGCACTGAGACATGGAGTCAGTCAGCGTTGAAGCGGACACTAACCATTTCTCCTCACTTCTCCCCCCCTAGGTTTCTACTTCCTGTGACATCATCACACCATGCCTGAGGGGTCACGGCGTGGCAGCCAGCGATCGCCCAGCACCACAGGTAAAAGCTTCTCTGACAAATCAAACCAAAAGCAGAGCTCAAAGTGCTCAGGGGGTTTGGTTTGTCACTGAGAAAACAGATGTGCTAATAGCTACAAGGCTCTGTGGCGCAATGGACAGCGCATTGGACTTCTAGTTAAACATGAAGTGATTCAAAGGTTGTGGGTTCGAGTCCCACCAGAGTCAAATAGTTTGCAGATGACACACTGATTTACTGGCACTACTTTTCAACTAGCAGAACACTACCAAAATAAGGAAGCGTTTCAGTTTGTTCTTGATTTAAAAATGTGAATCAGCAGAGTTTTAAACATTCACTGCTCCCCACTCAGACTCACTCTCTCCAGATTTATTTAGAGTTTTGAGCCTTCGACTCGACTTTTTCTGAGCTGTGACTTCCTGTCACCAAACCAGAGAGAGGCCGAGCCGAATGGACTGCTATTATACACAACAATCACACGCACACAGACTCACATGCACACACACACACACACACACACACACACGCACCGAGAGGCTCAGTAATGACGTGTAATTACACACAGCCACCATGCTGTTTAGTTGCTCTGCTGTTATACTGGCTTCCATAAGTAGCATTTACAACACACACACGCATGCAAACACGCAAACACAGGCGCATACCAATGCACGCTTACATTTCTGCACAGTCCAAAACACTCTGCAATTATAATACAGGCAGCAGATTTGTACACAAACACACAGTGTGTGCACACACACACACACACACCGCTGATTGTTGTACTCATGTAAAACACACACACGCACACCAATATACTCTGTGTGCAGGAAGTTGAATGGTTTGTGGTGATTAACTGTAGCACTGAACAATGTTGCTGCCGTGACAAACGCACACACACACACACACACACACTCACTCACTCACACGTACACGCACACACACAATAAAATGCCACAGCAGATCTGTTGATTATAGCCATAGAAAAGAGTGAAGCAGAAAATAGAGAGAACGCCCCAGATAAGGCTGCAGAAACAAGATGAACGATAGAATAGAAACAGAGAGGAGGAGCGCACCAGGAAGGGAGAGAGAAGGGGGGAGAGAGGGTGAGGAAGGAGTGGAGGGGCACAAGAAGTAAGGGAGGAGAGCAGGGGCGAAAAATATTCTTAGCTCCAGTTGTGTTCCTGTCCGTGATTGGCCGGTTTCTGAAACCTCCCTGCTGTGATAACGGTCAGAAACAGGCAACAAAACCAGCATTTTTTTCCTTCTTCACAGAGTCAGTCTTCTGTTAGATCCCCGGAGATGTTGAATTTCAGACGAACTGAAAGCTGCGGAAGGGAGGAAATGAATCTTGAAATCGCTGGATGAGTTGGGAATTGATCAGGAGGGGTTTGACGGCCGCAAGAAAGAAACCTGAGCAGATTCTGTGAGGGAGTTCCCTCATGGTGGGAGGAATTAATGTAAACACCAGGAAGCTGCGACGATGAGTGTGTGTGATTCAAGTGCTGAGCAGCGTTTGGCACAGTGCTGCAAAGGGGTCAAAGGTCACTTGGGTGGGCCCTGACGTCCAGTCCTCTTCACTTCCTGTCTCTGTCTCTGTCCCACACACACACACACACACGGGTCAAGACAGGTCAAGGACACGTTACGTAGCGGCACAGAGAGACATACTCGCTGTCTGGTCATCAGAGGAAGTGCTGTGATCTGTTGGACACAAGTCTTGGGGTGTGTGTGTGTGTGTGTGTGTGTGTGTGTGTGTGTGTGTGTGTGTGTGTGTGTGTGTGTGTGTGTGTGTGTGTGCGTGTGTGTGTGTGGGGGGTTGTTCAGCATCTTTATGTCTGCCTGAACTCAGGCTTTCACCCAATAGACCAAAGTCTGCAGCTCCTCACCTGTCAAACTGTCTTTCATTTGTCCCCATGTTTTGGACCAAACATCAAGTTCCTCTTCCTCTGCGTTTGCTGCTCGTTCAGGCTCGTCAAGGTTTATGAACGTTGCCCGTTCGTGGTGTTTGGCTACTGAGTGGTTTTCTGACTGTAAATCAGAGAGAGACTTTTTTTTTAACTGTTGCGGTCAAAGTAAACTGTGCAGTATCTTAACTGATACCGGCACCGCTTACATAAGTCTGCTCTCACCGTTGACAGGTTTAACAGTTTGTCCGTGTTTTAGTTCCTCAGGGGGTCGAGCAGTAATGTTGACTTTTAGCTTAAAGTTACATTCCCACTATTTAAAACATCTGGTTTAAAGTTACATCCCCCCCTGTTAAAGCATGTGGTGTAGGGTTTCACCCCCCCTTTTCTTCATTACTGTTCTTTCTTATCTTCAGAGGTATTAGCTCTGGGTTTGATTAGACTTTGTTGAAGGGGGGGGTTCAAGATAAAATGGCATGGCAAGTTGCTCTGAAACATATTTCATCATTATCTCTGAGGCTTTATTAGCAACATGTGCTCAGTGACACGAGGCCAACAACAACGCAGCGCATTACTGCGTCTAATGACGTTTAAATAACTCTCTAATAATTTGGATATGTAATTATCTCTGGGAATTTATTTTGGAAGCTAAATATGATTGACTGGTAAGAGATGATTGAACAGTTTCATGTGTAAAAACATGAAATAATGTGTGTAAAAAAACACAATTTAAATCCAAGTCACAATATCGGTCAGAAAAATTACAGTTGGGTGTTTTCCTCAAAGTGCAGCCGTAGGTCCACGTGCTGCAGTTTGTTGTAAAGCATCTTCAACAGGCTGTGATTTGTTCTTTTCTAAGAAACATCAGCGGCGAAGCTCCGACATGTTACATCACAGTCGTTCGACATAATGACAGCGAGGAGCTGCTCTCTTATTACTGTAATCACACATACACACACTGAAATCAGCTTTGACCTTATAGTTTCACAGCATGTATTTAAAGGGGAATTCCACCTCAAAATGACATTCACAGCGCCACTGACTTCTGGCAAAATCATTTTTTTTCTTCAGACGCAATAAGTTGGATCCTGAAAAGTCTCTTTCATTCAGCCTTTCATGAAATCTGATTCATTTAGCTGCTAATCAGGTAAAGGCAACCAATGTTTTTTCGAATAAATTAATAATACTATTAAAATCAATAATTATACATCATCCTATTATTATAATAATAATACCACTAATACTAAACATAATAATATGCACATTCCAGCTCTATATTTTTATTATTGGAGCCTGGGACAGTTTAAAAAAAGTCTTTTATTTATCTTAAACCGCCAAGCAGGTGATATTAGCTTGGGCCTACTTAAAAAAAAACCCCGCTGTCATCTGATTGGCCGAGAAACCGGAAACGTGCCATATGACTAAGTGCGCGCCATTTGCTCCGTTTTCCGGTGCGCAGATTCAAAAAGTTAAACCGTTAAAACCAATTAAGTCGCGACTAAAACGAGGGACCGAGAGGGTTCGGGTTTGATCTGACGGACATGGCCGGACACCGGACAACTTTACGGTAGGACGTCTCTGCTCGGTAAATGTTACCGCCGTTACCTGCGCGGGCTGACGTCAGCTCGACGTCAAACGTAACCCAGTGAAGTTATGATTTGGAAAATGTCACCACGTTGATTATGAACTTCTGAACTAGAAAATTACTACATTTTTCAGTTTGGTCAGATAATTATTTCCCTCATTCATAAAAAAATGTTCCCAGTGATTCAGGAATAATAATATTAATAACAAATCATTTTCTGTTGTCTTATAATCTAACAGAATAATACAGCCGCTAGTTAGCGTAGATGTTTTTGTGGAACAAAATTAAGATGCAGTAATGAAACACGGCTGTAGAAATATTGTTTTTTAAAGGGAAAAATGAAAAAGTCGAGCAGCGTTATCGTGTTGCGAGTAAATCTCTTCTCAGTCTCAAATCATCTCATCCTGTACTGTATCTCCGGTGGTCGGACTCCTACACGGTGATTACACAGCTTTGTGTGTGTGTGTGTGTGTGTGTATCATGATTTATGATTTGTGGTGTGTGTCAGCCTCAGAGTTACAGTACCACGGAGTGTTGTGTAACACGCAGACGTGTGTTGAAGGTCCACGTTCCTGTCAGGAATTTACAACGTGAAGGTGTTCGGGCGGCGTCGTGTTTGAAACGCCACGTGGGATGTGGCGGTGAAACTAGGCTTAAAGAGCAGAGAGAGATGATGATGATGATGATGATGATGATGAGTGAGTGTGTGTGTGTGTGTGTGTGTGTGTGTGTGTCAGCAGAGAGAACACTCTGCTCCTGGACACTCCAGTGATCCAATGGGGCTTCAGTCTTTCATAGAAATAGATAAAAAAGAAGTTTGGACTAAAGTCAGATGACTATGATTATGTGTGTGGTGTGTGTTTGTGTTTGTTTGTGTGTGTGTGTGTGTGTGTGTGTGTGTGTGTGTGTGAGAAAGAGAGAGGAACAGAATGAGATGAGTTCACCAAACCGCATCCTGTATTTCAAGTCAGGTGCAGTGATGCTTTGCGTGTGCACACACACACACACACACACACACACACACACACTCAGGACCTCCTCTGACATTATGTGTGTGTGTGTGTGTGTGTGTGTGCTCCCCTCGGCCTCTAACTCTGACTCCTGGACTGGAACCTGAATCTTAACCCGCAAACAAATGAAGCCAAATGAAGAAGTCAGGTCCATGCAACATGCCCTCACTCACACACACACACACACACACTCACACACACACACACACACACACTCACACACACACACACACACACACACACACACACACACACACACACTCTCTCTCTCTCTCTCTCTCTCTCACACACACACACACAGTAACAGGAAGTCAAACAAGTTGAGAAAGATTTTTTTTTCGGTGTGACTGTGACTGACAGACTTCAGTCAGGGAGCCGTTAGTTTTGATCCATCAGCGACGCAGCATGTGGACGGACTGACACACACACACACACACACACACACAGAAACCCGCCCTGATAACTGTAAGTCTCTCTGTGAATCAAACCGTATTGTAACCCTGTGTGCGTACTTGTACTGTGTGCTTGTGTATTTGTACTCTGTGATCTGCTGAGTTGGACCTGATCCGGCTGGTGAGTTGTCGTCCAGTTGTGTAGATTGTGGGTGCGTTTGCGTTGTGCTTTTTGTAACATCTTCACTGCTCAGGTTGAGATTCAGCATTTTGGCGGTGGGGTCCCGCTGCAGGAGCAGATTTGTGTCTCAGCGAGCGATTTAATTCGTCGACTGACTTGAACGCTGGTTGGCGCTTCCTTCGGGCCGTAATTTTTTTTTTTAAGTGCGGAACATGGCGCCGTGTATGACTCAGTGTACGGGCGTTCAGCTAAGACGGGTGTCATGAGAAATCCTGGTCTGAGAGCAGTGAATTCGATCCGAGTGAAATCAACTCTGTGAATCGACGGGGAAGTTCCTCTCGGGTCTTATCAGAGGCGGCGATCGCAGGAAGTGACTGACGCCTAACGTCCACGCTAATTTAATCATTCGGGTCCCCCCCGGGCGGAGGCGCTGGTTCGAGTTCATTGACATCTCATCGTCGTCATCACTGGCTTCGTGCCTCCTGGGGGGGGTGAAGGAACATTCGTCAGGTTTGTGTGTCAGCTGCTTGAACATTTCTGCGCCACGAGACAGGAAGTGTGAACGGAGCCGGCGATCGCTCATTTGCTGTAAAGTCGACAGAGAGATGAAGCATGTGTGAATGCCATGGCTAAATAAGGCTGCAACTGCTGCTGCTGCTTAGTGTGTGTGTGTGTGTGTGTGCGTGTGTGTGTGTGTGTGTGCGCACGCACGTGTGTGTTCGCTATGCATCGCCTCAGCAAAATGCGCAGCTGAGTCACGCTGTTGATCTCACACCTCCTGAGGTGCAGGTCTGGTCGATTTGATGTTGCGATGCAAACTTCCTGGTGCGCCCTGATTGGACGGCGTGTTGTCCAGTCGGCATGGCAGCAGCAGCTTCGTCGTGATTTAGCGCGGCGACGACAGGTTGAAACAATCGAGGCTCGGTGTTGGTTTCACTCTTTCAGTGAGGAGCCAAACCTTTTTTTTTTTTTAAATGAAATATGTTGGTGGTTTTCCAAACGAAACATCACCTCTTCATGTGGAGAAACCACATGTACGCCGAGGTTAACGCTTTTACAGCGTCGCTGGCAGCTGTTAAAGCCGTTCCTGTAGGAACGTGTCGTTCTGTTATAAAACCGTCCGACTGCTAAAATGTCATCGACACGGAAAGAGTGGAAGGTGTCGATAGGAAGTTCCTCCTGCCGGGACGTCTGGAATTCACACTAATGGACTTTCAATACGTCTCCGCTCACGGTCGAGGCAGGTGTGTCGGAGTCTGGGTGGAGAACGACGTGATTACAGGTTCTCGTCAAGCGATGACGAGGATGTTAAAGTCGACGTGTTTCATGGGAGGAAGGAGGGGAGACCTGTCGTGACCATATTTGGGCGACAGAGTGGAGATGGAGCTGACAGCCCGAGAACGATACGCGATGGAAACGCGCTACCTGTCGATCACAGCGTAGCCACGCCCACGACACCTCCCCTGCTTCCTGGTGTTGTCTCCTCTAAATGGATCTTATGTACAACATGAACATGGTGTTGTATGAAAATGTATACAAACAGACCAGTGGAGTCGCCCCCTGGTGGTCGTTCGGGAGAAGACGGGTGTAACGCACAAGACCAGGAAGCTACGTCCATTTTTTTTTTTGACGGTCTCTGGTGCGGCCATGTTGGGTACCACTGTAAGGAGACTGAATCCAAATGGGTGTTTTAGCGGCGGCCCTCCGATCCACTGCATAATGGGCGGGGCGTCGTTGGGGCATTGTCAAGGCGTCGTCGAGGCGTGAAGAGAGAATAGGAAGAATAAAGGGATTTGTCTCGACGAATGAACACGCTGGTGCTCGACACGGGACACCTTTTGTGCACAAAAAAAACGGAAGAGTTATTAAAAAGGGAAGAGGTGATGTTGTGTCAGCGGTGATGTGATGCCGTGTGCACACAAACACACACACACACACTTCCTGTTTACTCGGGCAGAGAGCCATCGTTATGGTTCCTATCATAGGTTGAATGTAATTTGAGGCGGCTGTAAATTTTCTGGTGGATCTTTCGAACGTTTGACGTCACGATCTGGTTCGTTTGCTTCATGTGACGATTCTTTTTTTCTTGGGACATGTTAAATCTGCTTTCACTAAACTTCCTGTCTGTCTGTCTCCGCAGCCGCCAAGCGTCCCTCCTCAGTCTCGTCTCTGAGTGGGATTGTGGGTAGGATGATGTCGTCCGGCGACCGGGGAGCCTCGTCCTCCTCCTGCACCTCCGTCAACACCGTCTGCTCGGACGGCGAGCGCCCGGCCTCCCTCTCCCTGTCCTCCTCCGCCTCTTCCGTCTCCCTGCACGACGCCTCCCACTCCTCGTCTTCCTCCTCCTCCTCCTCGTCCTCGCTGCCGTACGGCGCCGTGCCGACCTACAACGCCTGCTCCTCGTCCTCGTCGTCCTCCACGCCGAAGAGGAACGGCTCGGACATCAGCCTGGACCTGACGCCCCTCGTCACGCCTCACGGAGGGGGAGCTCCTGTGGGTGGAGGAGGAGGTGGCGGCATCTGTGTGACCAGGGCGGCGGGAGGAGGAGGAGGAGGAGGGGGCCACCCCCCGAATGGACACATAGCCAACACGACGACGGCGGCGGCGGTGGCCACGCCCCGGCAGCTCTCGCGGCTGGAGAGAGTAGTGATGGAGATCGTGGAGACGGAGCAGGCCTACGTCAGGGATCTGAAGAGCATTGTGGAGGTAAGAACCAGAGCTGCGCTCCCGCTGCGGGACGTCCTGTCCTCAGCTCCCCGACACGCGGAGGAACGTGGACGCCGGTTTGACGAATTCAGACGCTTTGAACTAAAACTAAAACCTTTTTCTTTTACACATCTGTAAACTCCTGTATCCATATATAACAACTAAAGCTAAGCTAAGCTAAGCTGAGATAAGCTAAAATAAATGCTAGCTGTCACCTCAGCCTCTGACCCCAGGTCCAAACGGTCAGAACCACAGAACCCCTGAGTGAGGAGGCCCGGCGGCCACCGCCTGGTGCTTTAAGGCGTTGGCCCTCGTTAAAGGTCCCGTTCGGCCAATCACGACGCAGCTGGGGCCCGCTGTAGGAAGCACGGTGTGTGTGTGTGTGTGTGTGTGTGTGTGTGTGTGTGTGTGTGGGGCCGGCTGTATCCTAGATTTACTGTCCAGGTGTGAATGCCTCTGGGCCCGTTTACCTGCAGCTGGCCTCCACACACACACACACACACACACACACACACCTCCTCTCAGACAGACATGCTCTGCTTCTACTCAGGATTTCAGGAACCGCTGTGATGTCGAAGCATCGTCTTCCTCCTCGTCTCACATCTTCATCTTCACTGTCACGTGTCTTTTCGTCACATCAGCACCGGGATGTTCCCGATTTATTCCCGCGCAAACCGCGGATGTGTCACGAGAGCTGGAAACGTGTTGCGAGATACAGGAAAATTTCACTTTTTGAGTCACATCTCCAGAAGTGTGTAAAATATTTGTTACAAAAGCCGTTCGCTGTGACTAACGCAAACGGCGTGTTGCTCATGTCAGGTTTGGCGGGAAGTAGCAATAATAATTTCTTTATAGTTCCTGTTGCACTGTGGGAAATCGGGATCTCCAGAGGAATGTGTCCGACATGCTTTGGTGTAAAAGCGAGAGCTTTTTTTTAAAGGGAGTTTTGAATGAAAAATCAGTTCGGACTCCTCGACATTATTTACAGACTCGGTTGTCTGCTTGTGTTTCATCCATCGTTGGTCCAGGTGCAGCAGGATCCAGCCAGACTCTGTGTGTGTGTGTGTGTGTGTGTGCGCGCATGTGTGTGTCTGTCTGTTGCCTCCATCTGTCCAACTTGAGTGTGAAACATCCTTTTGAAGTAAAAGAGAGAATTTACTGCTGCTTTCATCCTCTGCCATGACAGACGCACAAACGCACGGCGAGGTCCGGGCTGTCATCGGGTTTATCAGCTGTCTGTCGGCCTCTTCTTCTTTTCGTCCCTCTGACCTTGTGCGGAGGACGAACCTGCAGCTCCGTCTCTCGTCACCTCATCTTCTTTCGCTGGTTAATCCCTCCTGTCTCTCGCTCCTCTGTTTTCACCCCGGAGGTCGAGTTCAGAACCTCCCGTGACCAGCGTTCACTCGCCGAGTCGTTTAAAGAAGAAGTGAAAAATGACCCCGAGTCCTCAAACGAGACAGGTTGCAACCAAAGTCGCTGAATTACAGTCGAGGAGAGACTTGATCCTGGAAAATTATTTTAAATTGTTTTAATTTGAAGCATCTGGAACAACCGGGTCCCCCGACATTTGGTTTTTTGGGAGTTTTTCGACTCCATTAAACACAATAATGACTCGTTAAAATGTGGATCGTCTGTTATTTCGAACTTTAGTCACTTAAAATCAGTGGAAACCAAAACTAATAGGAATGAACAAGGGGCTGAGGAGCTGGAGCCTGGAACATCCTGGATTTATTAGTTTACTGTTTATTTTTTTTTTCTGCCGCAACGTCTCTCGTTACACCGTCCGTCAACGCCACCGTCCAAAAAAATGTTCACTTTTTTTTTTTTACAGTGAAGAGTCAGAGCAACAATCCCAGAATTCTTCTGCACTGATGGAAAGGAGGTCTGTTAGATGATAGGTGTGTGTGTGCGTGTGTGTGTGTGTGTGTGTGTGTGTGTGTGTGTGTGTGTGTGCGTGGTGCTGTAATGTAAGCCTTCATTCCTGCTGCTCTCTGTATTTGAGGTTTTGCTAAAGTCTGGTTTTGATTGAGGCTACATGATGTCACGCTCACTGGGAATCTGAACCAACTACCATAATAGGCCTGAGCGTGTGTGTGTGTGTGTGTGTGTGTGTGTGTGTGTGTGTGTGCGTGTTTGGAAAAATAACAATGCAGACGCACAAAAAGAGGAAAAAGAAGCAACGAGAGTCAGAGAGAACAGCCGTCTGTGTCGTTTTTGATGAAACCTTCTCGTAAAACTGAGACAGTTCTGCCAGCGAGCTGAGATCACCGCACCTGGTCCGGTTCGGTTCTGACTCGAAAGCGGCCCGGGCTCGTTCCCTCCAGCTGTTTTTCCCCCCGTTTCCAGAGGTTTCTGCTGAAACAGGCAGAAGAAGTGGACTCATCTCATCCCATCGCAGGGATTTTTCTTTGTCGGTTTCCAAGAGAGAAAACTGGGGTCGGTGGGGAGTCTGCTGCTGACCTGCAGCCAAGTGGGACAGGAAACTGAGAGGGAGGAGGAGGAGGAGGAGGAGGAGGAGGAGGAGGAGAGACAGATGAAGGGGGGCAGAGAAGGAGAGACCTGGGGAAAAAGAAAAGGAGGAGGGGGAAAGACGAGAAATTAAAAGGAGTGAAAGGGAGTGCGGAGGGAAAGGAAGTGAGGAGCCTCGTCTTCCTCGCTTCCTTCACACCTGATCCTTTCATCCGTCGCACCTTCTCCCATGAACCAAAGCGCAAGAGGAAGTTCGAAAACAATGACATCACGCTACTTCCTCTCGGTGCCTGGATCACGGTGACACGGCTCTTAGGTCGGGCATCGTGAGAGCGGCATCATGGGAAGTTTTGGCGAGGACCCGGTGGCGATCGCTCGCTCACTCACTCGCCCCTCTGTGTCTTTGTGTGCGTGACCCACTTTCACACAACAGGCTCCTTCTTCCTTTGTTTTTCTTTTTTTTGATCCATTGTTTTTCTGCCCCATTTCTTCTTCTTCTTCTTCTTCTCCTCTGTTTCCTTGTTGTTTCCTGCACGGACGTCAGCATCCCTCCATCTCTTCCTGCTGATTCTGTCATTTTTCACTCATCTCTCTCTCTCTTTCTTCACTCTCTCTCCCTGCATGCCCTCCAGTGTGTGTGTTACTGTGTGTGTGTGTGTGTGTGTGTGTGTTCCTGTTGCCTTTAAAAGGTGATGAATGTGGACAAGGCCTGTCATTATATGCCTCATTATGCACACACACACACACACACACACACACACACACACACACACACACACACACACACACACAAAGTGCTTGTTTGTGTCCCCAGTTTAGGCCAAAAAAACAGAAAGACATGATTTTCGTTTGTGGCCACACTGTGTGTGTGTGTGTGTGTGTGTGTGTGTGAAACTTGACTTTTATGGTAAATGTAGTTTGGTGTAATTGGTTTCCATTCAGAGCATCTTGCACAGCACATTTCTGACCAATCAGACGTCGGCGTGGTGGTGGGCAGCGCTGGAGAACAGATGCAGGAACGTAAGCGCAGTTTGTCCCGGTGGCCGATGCTGGTACTGCATCTGTGGGGGGGGGGTTCTGAGTTGATGATGTGGTGTCATTGCCCACGGGGGGAGTGAATGAGGTTCTGATGATGACGTCATTGGTCCAGTTGGGCCGACGCTGGCGAGCTGACCTCAGCCTCTGCTGCTTCCTCACACACGAGTTCCTCCTTCGCCAAATGTCTCTCCTCCCTTGGCCGAATCATCTTCTTCTTTGCTGGCGGGTTGCCTGTGTGTGTGTGTGTGTGTGTGTGTGTGTGTGTGTGTGTGTGTGTGTGTCCAGGCTTCCCTGTGGTTCAGTCTGTCAGTGTGCATTCGGTGGAGTGTTACTAATAAAACTGACGTGATGATGTGAACGTGAGGACAGTCGTCTGTGGTTTCTTGTCTCTCTCTGCTTTTTATCTCATCTCTCTCTCTCTCTCCCCCCCCTCCATCTGTCCCGGTGTCTCTCGCCCCCTGACTTCT
>JAFBJZ010000003.1:577500-832500 GCA_016785225.1 Psettodes erumei | reverse complement strand
GTCCCGTCAAAGCACTTTCCGCTTCATCTTACACTTTCCCGAGCTGCGGCTTCCTCGCACCTCCCGACGGGGACGTAAATCAAACGCACCTGAGGCGACAGGGTTGGCAGCGGGCCGCTCCGGGCTCGGCTCGCTGACACTAATTGCAGGTTGGTCCTGATGAAAGGAAGAGGACCCGCCTCCCTCCCCTCGGCTCCAGAGTCCAGAAGGCGTGCTCTGGAGCTTGTGCTCCAGAACCAGCGTTGGACCTCCGGTACCAGGGAGTGAAGACAAAAAATAAGACAAAACAACACGATTTCTTCTTCTCTGCTCTGAAACAGTCATTTCCACAGCTTGTACAGAACAACTTCCTGTGCAGGCTGCTGCTTTTACAGCAGCGAAGAAGAAGCGATTCCTGGGAAAACTGCTGTTTTATCCGGGTGTTGTCCTACGACGTGGTGTCAGATCGTACTCGCTGATACCCGATCCAGTGTTTTCGGCGGTAACGGAGGCATTTCTGATAGGAGAATCATAAGTTTGAATCAGAGACGAATTCAGCCACATTTAGGATTTTCTGATCGATTTAACGTCGTCCCACGGCGCCTCTTCGTCCTCTCCCCTTTTATTTCTCCATAAAAATGTCACGTGTGCACAATAAACCAGCCCAACATTTTCTTTTTAACATCATAAAAGAAAACCAGTGGACGCACACCGAACACTGTACCTGTAAAATGAGTATTTGACAAACCAGCGCTTCACATTCCTCTCACTTTTAAACCATTAACTTTGTGGAGTCAGGGCCGAGCTGATAAAGCAGTTTCCATTTATTTCTCCGTGTGTTTTTTCTTCTCTGTCTTTATCGCTTCTCTCTTATATAACTCTCCTCCTCCTCCTCCTCCTCCGTCCATCATCGGTTTAGTTGGAGCAGCATATCTGGGATGCCGCACAGTCAGCTGCTGTTCATCACTCCGTTAAAGAGTCCACTCGCTCCGCGTGAGGATGGAAAACAGACCTCGGGCCCCGCGTGTTTGGTTTGGCCCCTGGCCCTCAGAGGAGGGCCCGGGCCCGGGCTCGGGGCATTCGGGGTTCGGCTGTCACGGGGGGGTCACGCGGGGTCGTTTGGGGGAGGGGGTGGGGGGGGGGGGGGGGGTCAGGGTTTGTTTATTTAGCAGCTGAAAGAGAAGGGAGATGATAAGAGGAAAAAAAATTTAATTCAGGACTTGACTGGACTGTCACAAGTGCAGGGGCGATAAAGAGAAGAGAATCAGGTGGTGATGAGGAGATCACCGAGGAAAAGTTTTTCTCCAAAACACGAGAAAACTAATCTGTTAAAAAAATGTTCCTTATCTCCAGGAGGAGAACCGGCCTGTCAGCTCAGAGCGACCTGGAGGGTTTCACGCCCAAACTGCTGGAATAATCTTTAATTAAATGATATAGTAACATGTTACAGGGTTGAGTTGAGGGGTTTGATTGACGGGAGCAGGAACCAATCAGAAGCTCTAAATCAGGATTTTTTTTTTTGTCTGGCAGCAAATCAGCGAGAATGTAAAAAACGATGTGGAACTGCCCTTTAACAGGTTTTTGGGTAAACAGGAAATCAGTTGTGTGTGCGTGTTGCATTGTTTTCATGTTTGTGATCCAGAACTCTTCCTCTTCTGCTTTTACTGTGTGTCTGCTGTTTGTGTTTCTCATCATCTTGTGTCGACCTGAAATGGTTTTGTGTGTGTGTGTTTTTTACATATGTTTTATTAGTTTGGTCAAAGCGCGTGGAAAATCATTTCGACTCACCATCATTTGCCTGGCGGTGCATTCGAGGACAACGTCGTTCTCTGCTGCTGTGCGTTCGTTCGTTTTTGCGAAACAACATATTTTCTGCGAGTACGTTCGAGTCTTTCGAGCCGCCGGCGGAGAGATGACAGGAAATGGGGGGGGAATGCAACAAAGGTCCCCAGTTGAAGATTTAATACATATTTATTTTTTGTTTTCCAAGACATTTCTGGAGCTGTCTCACTACCAGTCCCAGTTCGGTTTAATGGTTTTCAGCTGCTCCATTTTTTTTTTTGTATTTTTTTAGATTTTAATACGTGACAAAAATGTGTCAAACTCGGCTTTTATTTGTTTTATTTTTTTTCTCTTTTGCGTTTACTTAACTGCATCGCAGTGTGAACGTGCAACAGATTAAAAACCCGCTTGAAGTGAGTCTGGATGTCGGAGTCGATTCGGCGACAGCGTGGTCGTCGGATCTTGGCGCGTCGCCGTGTCCCTGAACACACCACGTACAGTGAAGCAGTCCCTGCAAGATTTGTGTTTTAATTTTATATTTTTATTGTGGCGTGGGTTGTCTCTCTCTCTCTCTCTCTCTCTCTCTCTCACTGTATCTCTCATTGTCTCTTTACCACATCCTCTTCCTCAGTTTTCACTTCATTATGAAAAAAAACACCCAGAATTCCCTCTTCCTTTCCCACAATCCCCCACTAATGATGTCCACCAGCCACAAAATGAGGCCTGACGCCAGAGAAGGGTCGTGTGTGTGTGTGTGTGTGTGTGTGTGCCAAACTGCATACAAATACATATAGATGTGTGTATTTGCGATAATTAGAGACTTGACTTTCGGCTTGTTAACTGCAGCGATAGTTGTGTGGTGTATCCTCACACTGTGTGTGTGTGTGTGTGTCTTTGTGTGTGTGTGTGTGTGTGTGTGCATGAAAACAAAGCTCACATCTCTCTCGTTTCGTCGCCCGATGTCCCACTGCAGGATGAATAAGTGCAGTAATACCTTGGCACTTTGAAACACTGCTCCTCTGTTTGTTTACTTGTTGTTGTTGTTGTTGTTGTTTTTTTTAATGTCATATCTGACGACCATAATTACATGTTAGCTGTGATTCAGATTCATTACGTATCAGGAGTTTCTCACAGACACAAACTTGGCTGAGAGGACGACTTTTATTAAGATTTAATTTGGGGGATTAAAAAGCAGCTGCGCTGATTGTTTGTGAGAAAACAAACAAACAAAGAAACTGAAATATGTGACGCCTTAAAAACATAAATGAGTGATGATAAATGAGTTATGTTTCATTTACTGAAGTCCCTTGAGTTGTGTTAGACTGCCTCCTCTCCTTGTTTCCTCTCCTCTCCTCTTCTCTTCTCTTCTCTCCTCTCCTCTCCTCTCCTTGTTTCCTCCCCTCTCCTTGTTTCATGTCAAGTTTCCTCTCCTCTCCATTCCTCTCCTTTTTCCTCTCCACTCCTCTCCTTGTTTCCTCTCCTCTCCTCTCCTCTCCATGTTTCCTCCCCTGTTTCCTCTCCATTCCTCTCCTTTTTCCTCTCCTTGTTTCCTCTCCTCTCTTTGTTTCCTCCCTTGTTTCCTCTCCTGTTTCCTCTCCACTCCTCTCCTTGTTTCCTATCAAGTTTCCTCTCCTCTCCTTTCCTTGTTTCCTCTCCTGTTTCCTCTCCTCTCGTCTCCTGATTTATAAACATCTTTAAACTCCCGTCAGATACTTGGATTTCCTCCTGACTCTCTCTCTCTCTCTCTCTCTCTCTCACATTATCACTTCAGTTCATTTTAATGCGTCTCTATCTCTCTCTCTCTCTCTCCTCTGTTTTACAGTCGTCTGATGTCATGTAAAATATATTCAGCTGTAAAATCCCTCCGCTGAAATCGCGAGGCTCCAGCGTTTCCTGAGATATTGTTCGAAGAGTTTTCAGATAGCCGTCCGGCGTTTGGCCCGTCTTTCTGCCTAGCGACAAGAAATCAGTTCCAGGAAGTAAAAAAAAAAAACTCTCGCAGATCGTTCCAGACGGATCCGCTCTGGTTTTACTGCTGCAGAGGTCCGGGTCGGGTCTTTAAACTGCGGCGTCCGAGGTCGTCAAACGTCCTCGACGCGTACGCGAGCCCAGAGATATTTCACGTCAAAGAGGAAGACGTGGGCGACGAAGGCCAAAGAAAACCTTTAAAGCTTCGCGGTTTAGTTTTCTCTCGTGATGCATGAACCGGACGAGTTTAGGAGCACGTCTGTCGCCGGTTAATGGACTCATAAATATCCTGACGTAAACAAGTTATGTGTTATAATAAATATGAGACGCGGGCCAGGAGGATCGGCCGCAGGGTCGGAGGAAGCGCGAGGAAGAGGCCTGGTGAGACAAAAACGCACACAAACACGCACAACAAAAGTCGTGACTCGAGGGATCTCGCTCTCGCTTGGTGTCGCTCGCACCGCCACGGTTTCGCATCTGGTGTGAAAGCGGGTGGAAATCAAAGCGGGTCACGGCGCGTGAACGGTGCATGAACGCCGCCCGGACGCGCCGCACAAACTCGCGCCCCCGCTCTTTCCTCGCCGACCCGTCGTGGACGAGCCTGGAGATGTTTCGGGCGAAGCAGAGAGGCAGAAATGCGAAACGACGGCGTCCGCGCCGTAAATACTTTTTTTTTTTAAAAAAACATCCTCCAGGAAGGCGACGTGATTACGAGCCCGGCATCCATCACTTTAACCTCCTTTTAAATCGCTGCTCGCCGACGACGTCCTCTCCTCCGAGGGAGACGTCTCGCTCGCCCGGCGCATAAACCACCGTGAAGATTTTACAATAGGCCGTCCAGAAGACAAACGCCGGCGCTGTTTGTTGAGCGAGCGCGGTGTGGTCCGTCCCGCCGGAGGTGCCGGTTCGATTAGGACGGTGATTTGTCACCGTTACGCCCGCTTCCTTCTGCTGGAGCGCAAACCGGGTCGGTTTGGTTTCGGTCCGGACCGCTCAGATCTGGTTTCCAGGTCTTGATTCCCCCCGCCCCCGCGTCTGACGGAGCACGCCGGGACGATTCGGATCGCTGTTTCATGTCCCCGTTAAACAGGAAGTAACAGATGCGATAAATGCAAAAAGACCAGAACGTACTGACCACGGCAGAGGTCAGAGGTCAAAGGGCAGAGCCTGGTCTGCTGTGACCCCGGTCTGGGTTCAGGATTTTCAGGGGAAACTGGTGCTGCATCAACACACAGGTTGTCCTCACACATGTCTGTACTTAAAAAGAGATTTGGCCTCGTTTGTGTGTGTAAATGCTTCTTTTTGTGCGTCTCTGTGTTGTGTGTGTACTGTGCATGAATGTGTGTGTGTGTGTGTGTGTGTGTTTTGTTAGCAGAGATGTGTTGGCTCGAGACCAATGTGGAGAGAGAGAGAGAAGCTGAGGACACGAATTAAGATGGAGCGATAAAGAAATGACTTGTGGAAATTGGTTGTAGCATGTGTGCGTGCGTGTTCGTGTGTGTGTGTGTGTGTGTGTGTGTGTGTGTGCATGTGTGTGTGTGTTCAGGACTTGGCAGGACGGGGGGGAGATGACGACGAGGCTGGATTGTGGGAGCACAGGGAGAGTTTCTTCCAGCCGTAACCGTCTGCAGGTTTCTGGAGTCACTCCGGCGCCGCCGCCGTGACCCGGCTGCACGGTCACCGCGGCGACCCCGGTGGGAGGAGTTTGACCCGCTTGTGCTCATCCGTCAAAGACACCGTCTTTAAGGGTTCGATTGGTCCGATGTCTCACATCTCCGTCTCTGTCTCCTCAGCGATCTCCTGGAGGATTTGGAGAGGAGTCCTCACGCCGCCGCCATCGCCGAGTGCTTCGTAGAAAGGGTGAGTACAGTACAGCTGTGTGTGTGTGTGTGTGTGTGTGTGTGTGTTTGTGCGAGGTTGTGAGTTGACAGGAAACATGGACTCTGTAAACCACCAGCGGGACTGCGCCCTCCATTCACACGCTCACGTCAGCCCATCGGCCGGCCGCTGCCGACACCCAATGAATACATTATGACTGGGTGTGTGTCTGCCTGTGTGTGTGTGTGTGTGTGTGTGTGTGTGTGTGTGTGTGTGTGTGTGTGTGTGTGTGTGTGTGTGTGTGTGTGGACAGTAGCGATATTGTTCTCACATGCTGCGGGACAGAGAGCGGTCAGTGCGGCTGCAGACCTCAGGTTGCTGAAATTTACTGTATGTGGCGTTTGTTGTTTTGTTTTCATCAGCTGAAAAATTTCAACCTCAAAACAAAACGTGAAATGACTCGCTCTCGTTCCTGGTCTCCAGAGGACGAACCTCTGGAGGATGAACCTCTGGAGGATGAACTCTGGGGATGAACTCGGGACTTTCTGGGACTTTCTGTGTAAAAAAAGTAAAACCAGGTGGTTTAACGTCTGAACTGAACTTCCTGCTCGTGTCGGAGCCGCGGACATTAGATTAAACTGTTAGAGAGTTATTTTAAGACCTGTGTGTGTGTGTGTGTGTGTGTGTGTGTGTGTGTGTGAGCGGAACACAATGCGGCCTTTGTCCGTCTGTCTTCCTGACAGACTGATGGACTGACAGGAAGTGATGCACTCGTCACCGTGGATCTGGTTCCGCTCCGGTTCTGAGCGACTCGGACTGAACCTCCGGTCGCCGGCACCGATCTCGCTCAGTGTTTGTAGACGCTCCCCGACACATAGATCAGATTAAGGGATTATTACTGTAAGATATGGTGATTTATATGGAGGTGAAAGAGGAGTGTGTGTGAGTGTTAGTGTGTGTGTGTGTGTGTGTGTGTGTGTGTGTGTGTGTGTGTGTGTGTGGGAATAGATGGAAGTCCATTTGGTTTTGTGGTATTTTAATAGAGGAAGAGGAAGGAGAAAGGGAGGATGTTGGGGAGAGAAAAAAGAGTGATGAAGATTTTCAGACCTTTGAGGTTCTAGACGAGGAGGAAGAGGAGGAGGAGAAGAAGGAGGAGGAGGAGGTGGTCAGCTGACACACCTGTAAGACAGTGAGGAGCTGACGTGACGAGTGATGGAAGAAGAAGAAGATGATGATGATGATGATGATGATGCTGTGTGTTCTCCTCCTCCTCCTCTAACACTGTCGTTTTCTCCTCCAGAGCGAAGCCTTCGACATCTACACACTCTACTGCATGAACTACCCCAAGTAAGTGCACGCACACACAGACACACACAGACACACACACACACACACTTGCAGTGGACAGCCTGTGTGTGTGTTAGTTTTGCGTTATGTCAGCCGAGCGATTACTTGGAGGCTGAAACCTGTCGACAACTCGCCGCTGTGAAGTCTCACGGACGAACAAAGTGAGGGAATGTGTGCAGGAACACACACACACACACACACACACACACACACAGATGTTTGGCTGTGTGCGTGTGTGTGTGCGTTACACGACTTAAACCAGAATGTTGGTTTTGATTCAGAGTCATGAATTCAAACAATGGATGTGGTTTGATTCTGGTCCTGACACATGATCACATGCTCGTGATTTTTTTTTTTTTTAAAAACTTCCACATGTCGGTGTGAAACGCTGTGAGAGAGGCACAGTAACAGTAAGTACAGTCACCAACGGCTCCACCTGGACACACAACAGATAGCGGTCAAGTTGCATTGTGGGAAATGTAGGCACCGGGTGTTGACACAGAAGAAGAAGGGCGCTGCGCCGCTAACCCCGTGGAGGAGTCTCTTAAAGGGGCGGGGGTCAGATCAGGGACGTGAATACAGTTCATTTAAGAGACGAGAAGAGGCTGAGTGTGTGTGTGTGCGTGTGTGTGTGTGTGTGTGGGGGGCAACACACTGATAGCATTTGGTGTCTACACAACTAAATGCAAAACAACCAGCGCAGCAAAGGAGACGGTAACAAGCTGCAGACTGACAGGAAGCGCAGCTGTGCGCTCAGTTTTTGTGCACACACACCAGTTGTGTTTCGCTGTTTGTGTGTGTGTGTGTGTGTGTGTTTTTTTTTTTTAAATCTCGCACACCATCGGTCTGACGGACACATGTTTGTCCTGACTGGATCAGTGCCCAGCTGTGTGTGTGTGTGTGTGTGTGGACGTCTGCCCTAATACACATTGTGCGCATCTTTATGTGCCTGTGTGTGTGTGTGTGTTTCCACCGTCGACCCCTCCTTCACCCCCCCCCCCCCCCTCCTCTGGGCTCCATTAAACTCCAATAAAGAGAAGTAGGTCAAATGCTTTCAGACCACCGAAACCACGAGCCCCTCGCCGATCATCCAGACTCGTCCTGCCGCCGCACCGTCACTTCAGTTTCCCGCCGCGTTCGAGACATCGAGGTTTATCCGTCCCGCATCACGTGAATCTGTCCGCAGGGAATCGGTCGGAAAGCGTCCGCCATCTCTGTCGTCCTGCGGAGTTTCGCGTGGACAGATAAATCTGGAGCCCGGATGTTTCCCGATCAGAAAGTCGGCGTGTGCGGTTACCATCCGGTTACCATCCAGTCGGCGCGCTCACGGCGACGCTGTGATGTCGTTACCGGCGAGCGGAGGCTGCGTCTCTGCTCCGCGATCCGCTGGGTCGGATCTGGAGGGAAAATCTGCTGGATTGCAGTTTTTTTTTTTTGTGAGCTGCGGCGCGGCCCAGCTGGGAACGCCAGATGAGCCTCTTTTGTTTGGTTAGCGATCCGCCGTAAAAAGAGCGAAACACGCCAAACAGCGAAATTGGCTCCAGGAATGCAGCTCGCTCTGCCACGTGAAACGTGCCAAAGAAGCAGAGCCGAAGTTTTGTTGTTTTTTTTTTTCTCCCCTCCTCTTTCACAAATGTCATAACAGCCTCGTATCAGTGTAATGTATCACGAAACAGGCTGCGATTAAAACGACATTAGCAGACGTGGACCCGGAGGGAACGCTCACACAGATGCTGGGCTAATTTATGCCGCTAAACTCCACTTGGATGCTGTTTGTAATGCTGTAAATTGATGAGCTGTAGAGCCGGGGGTGGGGTGGGGGTGGGTGGGTGGGGGTGATGTCTCCGAAAGCCAAGTTTTAACAGAAGGGGCGGGACGTGTTCCAGCGGGCGGTCGAAGCGATCGCACACGAAAGCGCGGAGTTAGCGGTGCAGGTTACTGAGTTTAGATCAGAGTATGTGCAGACAGTGGAGCCCCCCAATCCCACTGCAGATAATTTATCACCGAGTCCTGACAGTGTGTGTTCACGCTGCTCTGCTAAACATCCACACAGCGGGCGCGACGAGCCCCTTATCACTGATCCCTGATCAGCGCAGCGAGCAACACGTGTCGCGGTGAGATGCACCTGAGGAGGACACGAGCAGCGGCTGTCGCACGCTCAGAGCGGTCGCTTCCTCCTTTTACGCCGTAAAAGCTGAGAAGAATTGACGCGCGGCGCAAATGTCACCTGGACGTTGGAAATTGCTTCCTGCAAACGCACACAGAGCGTAGCGGGTCGCTGTCGTGTCACGTCTGATTGGTGGAGATGAATTCGGGCTCCCGGGAGCAGCTGATGATGTTTATGTCGTTAGCTAGCACAACGTAATGTTGGCAGCGATTCTCATCGGGTCTTTGAAAGGTGAAGGGTTCGTCCACCTGAAGTTTCGGTGCCGGATGGACTCCTCGTCCTCAGGCCGGTGGGCGAAGCTGCAGACGAGCCCGCGCTCTTCGTCGCGTTTCCGTCCGGACGCCTCGGGTTCTCTGCTCAACGCATCAGCGTCGCGTCTGTAGAAAACATCACGGCCGCCGCTCTGGATTTCCTCCTTCCTGTGATTAATGTCCGTCCTGAGGAAAAGAGCCTCATCTCTCCTCTCCAGCTCCATCTTTACCTTGACCTCCTTCCTCTTCCCCCTCCTCCTCCTCCTCTTCTTCTTCACCACCCCCCCTCCGTTCAGACTGTTTCTCCACTTCCCCCTCCTTCCCATCTCGCCACCGGTGTCCAAGATTCTTTGGCTTCCCGCGGTGATAAATGTTTGTCGGCTGAGGAGTCCTCTGTCCTTCATCATCCTCTTCTCACCACCTCCTTCTTCCTCCTCCTTCCTCCATCACAACATTTTCACCTTCCTCCTCAGCTCCTTCCCTTCACGTTTTATGCTGAAGGACGTGCAGCAGCTCAGGAGTTTCCCTTCTCCTCCATCATCTCTAGGATCGGCCTGTCCTCCGCTCCGTGGCTTCGATTTCTCCGTCGTCTTCGGTTTCTCTCCGTCCTCTTTGATTCCTCCCTTCCTTTGTTCGAATTGTGATGGATGTTCGCTCCTCGGCTCCTTTCTTTCTTCCCCAACCTCGTAACGACTGTCTGTCCGAGCTCCAAACAGCTGTGGAGTCCTTTCCCCTCCTTTGTCGTCCCCTCGTAATCTCCGTCATCTGTCTTTTCCTTCCTTCCTCTCCCTCCGTCATTTCTTTGCCTCCTCTTCGATCCCTCCTTCCCGTCTGTCCTGATTGATGGTTTGGAGTTGTGACGTTCTCTCTTTCGCCTCCTGCTGCTCCATCTTCATCTGGACCTCCTCCTGCTTTTTTCTTCTTCTTCTTCTTATTATTAAAAATCACTCCCTGTCTTTCCGTCGTGATAAATGTTCATCTGAGGAGTCGACGGCCGAACGCTCTCTCTCCCTCTGTGGACGAATGTAATCTTACCCGGGCGTCCATCGGCCCTCCTGCAGGGTCTCATTCTGCTTCATCAGCTGCTTCCCGGATCCCCTATCAGGTTTTTGTTTGAGCAAGAGAAGAAACCAGAATCTAAACACTTGCATCTGTTTCGTGAAATTCTCATTTGTCATCAATTAAGAGGTTTTGGACGCCGAGAGCCCAAAAATGAGTTTGGAGCATGAAAAACGTACAGTGGATGCGAGCGAGACGATGAAACGCGATCGTCGCTCAGAGGTTTCTAACAGTTCACAATGTGCCTCTTCTCTCCCCGTCTCTCTCTGCAGCTCGGTGGCGGTGCTGAGGGACTGCATGAAAAACGAAAGTCTGGTTCGTTTCTTCCAGGAGAGGCAGACGACTCTGAGCCACTCCCTACCTCTGGAGACGTACCTGCTCAAGCCAGTGCAGAGGATCCTCAAGTACCACCTGCTCCTGCAGGTAACGCCTCCAGTACTGCACCTAGTACCTCAAATACTGCATACAACACCTCCAAAACATGAAATACCTCAAATACCACCTGCTCTTACAGGTAGCACCTCCAAAACTACATGCTGTACCTCAAGTACCACATATAACACCTCCAAAACATGAAATACCTCGAATGCCACCTGCTCCTGCAGGTAACACCTCCAGTACTGCACCTAGTACCTCAAATACCACCTGCTCCTATAAGTAATACCTCTAGTACTGCACCTAGTACCTCAAATACCACCTGCTCCTACAGGTAGTACCTCCAAAACTACATGTTGTACCTTAAATACCACATATAACACCTCCAAAACATGAAGTATCTCGAATACCCCTCCTCCTGCAGGTAACACCTCCAGTACTGCACCTAGTACCTCAAATACCACCTGCTCCTATAAGTAATACCTCCAGTACTGCACCTAGTACCTCAAATACCACCTGCTCCTATAAGTAATACCTCTAGTACTGCACCTAGTACCTCAAATACCACCTGCTCCTACAGGTAGTACCTCCAAAACTACATGTTGTACCTCAAATACCACATATAACACCTCCAAAACATGAAGTACCTTGACTACCACCTGCTCCTGCAGGTAACACCTCCAGTACTTCACACAGTCCATCACATGTGTGAGGTGCAGAACAAGAAAAGTCGTGCAAGCTGCAGGATCAATAAAGTTTTTGTCTCCGGGCAACAAGTCAGTAAAGCGTTGGGCTAAAGTTTCCGCTCGCCTGAGCGTGACGGCGTGCGGCGGAGACGAAGGACAGCTGAGGACACAGACTCCTCCGTGTGTCGCCCTCTTTGATTCTCTTGAAACACAAACGGGGTGTGCGTCGCACATGTTGTGTATCTGGCTGTAAACTCGACATCTGGGTTGTTTTTTTTTCACTGTCGTCGGAGCATAGCGCCGATAAAAAGCGAGGAGCGAGACGTCTTCCTGTCAGACGGAGGCCATCGTCTGCTGGGATGTGCAGCGTGAAAAGAGTTTGAGATTCGAACAACATGAAACACTCTGACGTGATCCACCGTACGATCTCCGTGATGTGTGATCGGACACTCAACAGTTGGAGGCAGGAAAAAAAAAATCCCGTCTTTTGGCAGGAGCCCCCACCCACCCCCCCACCCGCCTGTTTGGGCCCCGGTGCCAAGGTTGTAATCCAGCTACGATGATACTTCATATACAGTAAAACTACTTCACAAATAAATCCCAGCTGTCACAGGAATTATCACAAACCTTTACAAATGTTTTCAGACATTCAGCTGATGGCCCCATCAACGCACACACACACACACACACACATTTACAGAAACACACACAGACGGTTGAACAAGAACACACACATGCAGCTTTTCCCAATAAACTTGTTGAGTTTCTACACTGGTTCCAGTCCAAGCCCACCTCTGAGAGGAGAGACGGATGATGAAACGGAGAGAAACTAACGTGCGCACACACACACACACACACACACACACACACACACACACACAGACTGTGTCCTGAAGCCCGCTCTTTGTTCTCTGCTGTTTGCCCCGTATTATTTGGTGTTGTCGCTGCTCTGTCTGCAGTGGCCAGTTTAAACACTCGTCAAACACATGTTTGGATCTGCGCTGGGATTTTCCCATAATCCTCAGCTGGTCCGGCTTCGCTCGTCTCTGTGATGAACTGCTGCGTCAGCCGGCGAGCCGCCGATTGTTTTGCTCTGCTGCATCCTGCTTCAATTAGGCCCCGGTCGTGTAAACACCTGTTCGGCGGCGTTCGCAAATTCGTGTCTGAGTTTTTCGCACCGGCGGCGTCTCGTCTCGTCTCGCCGCAGGAACTCTCCAAGCACTTTGACAAGAGCGCCCCCGGCTATGAGGTGGTGGAGGACGCCATCATCACCATGACAGCGGTGGCCTGGTACATCAACGACATGAAGAGGAAGCAGGAGCACGCCGTGCGGCTGCAGGTACGTACGACCGCTCGGATCAACGCCTGCCGGGCTGTGTCAGAGCAGCCGGTAAAATATTTCACTCCAGACGTTTGGGTCGGCCCTGTGAACCCCCCCACCCCACCCACCCCCTCACCCCCACCCTTAAAAAAGAGAGGTGGGTGTTGGGAAAGGCTCCAAGCGTTGAGTATTGTCCTGTTTGTGCTTTTTACAGCAGCCACAAAAAAGACGGGGATTTTCTGGTGTGAAAAAAATATACAGGGGTTTTTGATAAACTCTCAGCTCGTGATGCGTTCAAGGCCAATGTGGCACAGACGGGCGTGGGGTGGGGTGGGGTGGGGGTGGGGTTGGGGGTCGAGGGTCAGGGGTCATCCGAGTCGACCTCCAGGTGTCGTGCTGCTGCATTCCCCGACTTCCCCCAAACACGTGTTCCCCTCGTTACACACACAGGAACATGTTATTAACTTGTTCCACCGCACGTGGACGTGTTCAGACTGTTACACACCTGACCTGTGTGTGTGTGTGTGTGTGTGTGTGTGTGTGTGTGTGTGTGACTGACTTTAAACACCTTCATCATCCCTGCAGTGTTTCTGCAGACGTCTCTGACTGTCGCGCCTCTGATTTTGAAGACATTTCCTCTTTGAGTCGGTCCAGGTCGTCTCAGGTGCCTGGATGATAAAGCGGTATTGATAACGGAGCGTATCAGCTACTGATCAGAATAACTGATGACATCTTTGTGATGATAATGATGTGTTCACACCACAGGGTTTAAAGCCCAATTGCTCTTATGCCTCCGTATTTGTTCCAGGCTCTTGAGGCGGATGATTTTTATCATTCATTCATTTCCTGGGTGTCTGCACCCTTCCTGTTCCTTAGCAACTGGACTGATCTGGGTGCAGTTCTTGAAAAGTCCTCGATGGTTCTGTAGAACCTTCCTGTACGTGTCAGTACCAGCTCCGCCTGGTTGACTGCATCGACGTGGACCTTTTGTGGGTTTGGAGACTTTGCTCCAGAAACATCTCTCTGATAAACCTCTCAACTCCTCCTCCTCCTCCTCCCCGTCCTCCTCGCAGGAGATCGAGTCCCTGCTGGTGAACTGGAGCGGACCAGACCTCAGCGGGTTCGGGGAGCTGGTTCTGGAGGGTTCCTTCAAGGTCCACAGGGTGAAGAAGGAGCGGGCCTTCTTCCTGTTCGATAAGATGCTGCTGATCGCCAAGAAGAGGCTGGAGCAGTTCGTCTACAGCACGCATATATTCGTAAGCTCGTCTGCGAACGTTTTCCCCCCTCCACGCCTCGCGTGCGGTTATTTTCCTTCCTCTCATCTCCATCTTCATGTCTTCTCTCTGCCTCGGCCGCAGTGCTGTAACCTGCTGCTGGTGGAGACCCTGAAGGACCCGCTGTGTTTCAAAGTGGCGGACCAGACCATTCCCAAACAGCAGCACATTGTCCAGGTGAGGCTTGTTCGTTCGCAAACCAGCGCGATTCATTTAATCAACTCCTCGTTAACTTCATGTCACCCTGCGACGCCACGCAGACGAAGAACCAGGAGGAGAAGAGACTGTGGGTTCACTACCTCAAAAGGCTGATCGTGAAAACCATCCAGCTTCGCTCCCGCAGAAGGTAAAAGGGGCTGGTGGTGTAGGAGTAGTACTTGTACTGCTGCACTGTAGTACATTAGTGGTAGTACGGCAGCTGTCGCATCAGTAGTTTCGGTCTTTGCTGCCACCTGCTGGTCATTCACACAAACTCCTCCCTGAACTTCAAAACCTTTAGAATCTGTTGGGTGGAAACACATGGAAACCTGAACACACACATAATACCTCGAAGTTTTGTAGTACTTGTGGAGTTGTGGAGGACGAGTACTGTACGCACACGCTGGTCACACAAAATACTGAGCACTGATACTGTTACACCTAATGAAAGATGTTGCAAGATATTCAGAGAAGATTAAACGATTCAGGACCAAAACCTTCAACGTTAAAGAGAGAAACCAGAAGATTCACTGATTCTCCTTCTTTTCACAGGCGAGACAGGTCCTGGGAGACAACTTCTGTCAGTGTGAGTTCACACACACACACAAACACACCATTAAATCACACATAAATCTGCTGTTTGCTTTGCTGGTGCTGATTGGGTGACATCACTTCCTGTGTTTCAGCTCCTCAGTTTGACCAGGACCACCTGAAGAAGTCCTCGGCCTCACCGCGACTGGACGACATCCACGGCCACCACAGAGGCAGGCGCCAGTCAGGTCGGGGGAGGGGGGGTCGATGAACGACGTGTCGGAAAACTTCGGCTCTCTGCGTGAGCTTCAACAAACACGACAAAGGATTGTTTTTCATTTTTTTGTGTGTCTTGTCCCTCCAGAGCCTCCAGAGCTGCTGATGTACACGCCTGAGAAGTCCAGGAAGAGTCTGCCGCTGCTGCTGGAGGGCAACCTGCCGTACAGACGCACCAGGAGACAGTCAGGTAGGCAGGGACACCAGGGAGACAGTCAGGTGGGCAGGGACACCTGGGGACAGTCAGATAGACAGAGACACCTGAGGAGGGGGACGGCCGTGTCCTTGTCAAAAGCGTTTGTTCTAAAGTCTTCGTTTCTCTTTCAGCTCCGGCTAAAGACATCGAGGCGGCGTTTCATCCCAACGGTGAGAACGTTTCTGCTTTATCAGCAAAGTGCTTTATCGGGCGGCGACGCCGCAAAGTAGAAGTGACAAAAAGCACTCCTGCCGCGTTGAGTGTGAACTTCAGTTGTTGAAGTTTAAGAAGAACTGTGACTGTTTTTTGGGTTGGGCTCCATCTGAACGTTTAACTTGTTGGGCCTGTGAATCAGATGCTTCAATAACAACCATCTCTCCCCTGTCTGTCACTGCTCACCTCCTCCTCCTCCTCCTGCTGCTCCTCCTCCCCACCTCCTCCCTCCACCGACTCCTGCAGCTTTGAAGGTAAGTGTTCTCATGTTCATGTGAAGTGAAGGTCAGGTCAAGGTTATTTCATTGATTTGGGTAATTAAACGACCGTGTCATGCTAATCGGGTAGTGTGGCGGTGTTTTGCAGCAGGCGGGCAGCGACGGCGAGCTGTGTCCGGCGGACGGCCTGGGCTCAGCGGGCAGCAGCAGCACGCTCGCCTCCTCCGTCATCGAGGTGGAGGCCGAGCGCGCCGAACTGGGCCTGACGCCGCAGCTGCGACCCAGCCAGGAGGAAGAGGTACTGAACTGTAACAGCAGACGTCAGGCAGACTCCAGACCGCTCCTCTTTTACAACTTACATCTTCTTCGTCTGTTCTCGTGATCAGGAAGAGGAAGAGGAGGAGTTGACCCCCCTCAGCCCTCCTCCCACCCTGTCCATCACTGAGGAGATCCTGGAGTTCATCAACCAGAGCAGAGCCAGGGAGGGACTTGCCTCCATCTGCGTTGACGCAACGGTGAGAACACTGGAATCTACGTGTAACTCAAGAGACTCAAATACAGTCCGTCACCAGGGCGACAACAAAACCATCAGGTTTCATCCTCCTGGGACCATCGTCCAGTGATTGTCGAGATATCTTGGTCTAAGCCACCGTTCTCTTGCTTTTCTTCCAGGAGCAGGTCCTGGATCAGCCCAAAGAGAGTCAGCCCTCCAACTTCACCTGCCCACTGCCCCCAGTTGCCTGCCCCTCCAGCCCGGAAATGAGGCCCGCCATGCAGAAGGAGGAGGAAAGAGTGGAGAAGGAGGAAGATGGCGCCCCCCAGTGTCAGGACGGTGGCTCTGCTGAGGAAAATGGACTTCAGAACGAAGCAGCAACACACGAAGAACCTCCAAATGCAGCGATTCAAGCGGAAAAGGGAGACGAAACAGGGGCAGGAGAAGGGGTAGAAGAAGAGAAAGAAAAGAAGGAAGCGAGGGATGAAGGAGAGGGGGAGATCGATGTTCCCGCTCCTTCGTCAGAACTTCATCCCTCCGTCTCAGAAGAAAGAGATTTACCCCAGGAAGAGGTGAGCGCTGAGGCTGCCACTTCCTCCCCGAGCCTCTCTCATCCTCCTATCCAGAGATGCCAGCCGCCCCCGCGGGGCTCCCACCTCACCAAGCGGGACAAGAAGATCATCGAAAAGATCAGGAGCTACTACGAGGCGGCCGCCGAGGCCGAGGAGGAGGAGGAGGCAGAAGAGGAAGAGGAGGTGGCACAGGGAGAAGGAGGGGCATCGAGGAGACGGAGCAGTTTTTCACAGATCCCGTCTGGCCTGGTGAAGGAGTCTGTATCACGCTTTGATGTTGGTGGACAGCAGGGGGAGACAGAGGGTGGACAGCAGTCCAATTACCAAACGACCGAAGCCATCGATCCAGAGGTGGAGCCCTCTTCCCCAGCTCCAATCACTGCAGCTGCAGAAGATGACAGACAGGCAGATAGACCAATCAGCTCTCTGGATTTGGATCCAGAAGGTCCGATCGAGACCCCGACCTCTACGGCCGTGCAGGACACAAGACCCCGGACCAAGCGGGTCAGGACGTGCAGTCGGACCAAAACACGCCTGTTGGAGAAGAGTCCGAGATGCAGGGCGATGATGGAAAGATGGAACCAGTGGAGGAGGGAGCAGAGGAAAGGGTTATGACTGAGGAGCAAGGTGGAGGTTCACTGCAGGGAGAGGGAGCAGCTGTTAGCAAGTGCAGAGATGAAGCAACCAAAACCTGTGCTGGGAACCAAGCTGCTACGAATGGGCATGAACCCAAGAGAGCGGGCCCAGCAGAACCAAAGGGAAACCACAGAGAATCCTCAACACCTCCACCACCTGCAGAGCAAAGTCAAAAAGCTGAGACCAAAACTCAGTCCACGTGGACTAGAACCAAAAACAGGGACCCGGCCAAGAGCAGCGGGAACCTCGAGGGTCTTCCCAGTCAGATAAAAGTGGGTCGATGGTCCCGCCACTCCAGAATTGTCACCGCTAACCGGGCTTTGTTTGAGGGCATGGGGTCAGACATGGCCGGTATCGGGTTATTTGAATCCAGCCCTGTGGTGGACCCGGTGCTGATGGAAAACTCGGAGCGTATTCTGAGCAAGGTGCAAACTCTGGCCCAGATGTACAGCGCCAAAGCCAGCACCATGAAGGTCCCACTGCATCAGAAACGGGCCAGCGCTGTACGAAACCAATCGTGGGCTACAGGTAGACTGTCTGGACTCTCAGCTCAGAACCAAACTAAAATCCAGACGCAGGTTCAGTCTCAGACTCACACAGCTGCTCACACAGAGGAAACCAGAACTGGAACCCAAACTCACACCGAGACCAAGATTCAGACTCAGACCACGACACAAACGAGGCAGCAAGTGCAGATCCAAACTAAAAGCCAAGTGTGGAGTCAGACATATTCCCAAAGCCACAACCAGACCAAAACTTACAGCCAGTACCAGACCCAGACCATGAGCTGGGAGGACCAGATGATCCAGGAGGAGAGGAGGATAAAGAGAGCAGAGAGCCTGACAAGTGGTGGGTTGGCCTTTCTAGATGTTCTTCTAAGATCACTTTGGGTTTCTTGGAGGTTTAGTAGCCCGGGCCTCGGATCATTTCGTCGCGGTCCAAAGACATTACAGCCCTGCTAATGAAGTTTTCTGTTGTCCTCCTCCAGATTTCCAGGGGACAGTGATGGCCCCCGCCGATCCTCTGCTGTTCGGCCATGTGTTTGTCAAAGAGCAGCTCGCCTCGGCCCCCCATCACCAGACGAACGAATTCACCCTCTCCAGGCCCAGGGACTTCATCTCTGCCTTGACCAGAGACAGAGAGTCTGGAGCGAGCTGTAGACCAGATGACGGCTCCCAGACCTCCGCCTCCCCTGGGGACGGCCCGTTCGGTCCGGCGTCCGGGCGTCACCTCGGCCCACGACCTGAAGATCGGAGCTCCGGCTCCGGCTGCTCCGCCACCAACGGCCCCGCGACTCCAGCCGGGATCGTGGACTGTAGCGTCCTGGAGTTCAGGGAGAGGTCGACCTCCTCTGCGGGGCAAGGCGAGGCCCCGACTCAAAACAGAGAGGTTCACACAGAGACCGAAGAGACGGAGGACAGAGAGGGGTGAGTGGGTAATACTCAGACAGGATGAGCTCAAAGTAAAGGAAGGAGTAAAAAAAAATGTCCCGCGCAGTTAAATTCATAATGTAGAAAAGCTGCAGGTTTACTAATGGCCACTAGAGGTCAGGATTTTGGGGTCTTTGTCGAACAAAAGGTTAAGGTGTGTTTCAGTAAGAAGAACTCGTCCAATTCATGTCTCAGTGGAGATTTATAAACCACTTTATCTTTGACACCATCTGATTCTTGTCCCGGTTGTCTGCAGGTCAGCGCCGAGTGCACGACTCCCTGTTTACTCAGCCAAAGAGTCAACATGTGTAAACAGCGAGCCAGCACGCATAGATGAGCAGGATGAACCAGCTGTGCAGTATATACAGGATAAACAGACAGCGGGATGCAACGCGGACACCTTCACCCAGGATGTGCAGGGTGTTTACGCAGAGCCCGATGACTTGGTTTGCGCAAACATCGCGGATGGAGAGGCGGGAGAGCTGGTGCTGATTGTAGCACCTGCGCAGAGCCGGTCTCCGGCAGACAGCCACCGGCCCGCGGCGCCACGCCCGGCCGAGTGGGCCCACACGGAGGACAGAGGGTCCGCGACGCCGGTGGCCCCCGGAGGACCAAAGACAGACGAGGTCCCACGCGATCAGGCGAAACTGCACGAGCGAGAGTGTGATTTGAAGATGATCGTACAGGGTTCGGCCGTGATCTTTGCAGAAGAGCCGACGTGCCACAGGTCCACACGGGAAGTGGTCCTTCCACCACCCCCAAGTCAGCCTTTGCACTTGACCTTTGACCTTTCTCAGGTGTCTGGCTGCGTTCTCACAGAAACCCCAGAGGTTCACAAAGCGAGAGAAGCGGCAGCACCGACTCCGTCAGATCAAAACTCAGAGTCGGATCCCACCCGACTGCACTCTCCACCGGTGCAGCCTATAGACTGTCTACCAACATTTACCAGCCAGAGGCCACCAGACCTGCCCACCACGATGGGTAAACGGGCTCTGTCTAACACCTGGAATGTCAGTAACACCACTCCATTTGAATATAGGTACGTCTGTGGCACATTAAATCAGAATAAATGTGAATAAATAGCGACCTGTGGCCCACGCAGCTTCTTAATGGCTTTGTACTCTCAGGTGCAGGAAGTAGATGTTCACCAAAGTGTCTCCTATGAAAAGCCGATACAGTCTTTGTCTAACCCTACAAGTCCAACCTGTCGTGATGAAGAATCCGCTCGGTCCAGACATGTTTTCCTCCACTGATTTTTAATTTAAACTCAAGCCTTTCCAGCGTCACATTTTTAGTTATTCCGGCCTGAGCCAATTAATTTCCGACGTAGTGCTACATGTAGTAACCTGCATCCATGTTATTCATACTGTGAAATGACTGTTTTTGTGATGATGCCAAAAACCAAGAGTGTAGGCCGTTGTGCAATGTCACTCTGGCTCATGATTGGCAGATTTTGCCCCCGGCGACACCAGCGGGATGAATATCATAAATACTTTTGATGTTCCTACGGAACTCGGTTCAGCTGCTGTTTTTTTTTTTTCTTCGTGAAACTGAAGTGAATCACTGTTGATGCTTCTCCTCCACATCCAGGCAACAAGACCAGCAGGACGCGGGACCCCCCAGCACCCCGCCGCTCGGCCTCCCCCCAAACAGCCGCCCGTCTTCCAGATCCTCCCTGGAGCGACGCCCGGCCCGAGCCGCCCGGCCCGAACGTCGCCGCCCACGGCCGGGACGCAGGACGCGCCGCAGCCCCCTCGGCCTTCAGACCCAGCCTCAGACGCCGCTCCCCTTCTCCTGTTAGAGCGCGCCCCACCTCCTCCCCCCTCCCGCCTTCCTCCTACTCCTCCTCCTCCTCCTCCTCTGTCCGGACACCTCCTTGCTCCTCGCCATTCCGGGTCGTTCCAGCGTCTCCAACCCCCATCTCTGGGGCCCTCTCCTGTTTGTCCCCCACCCCGTCCTCTGGCAGGGTTTCCTCCTCCACGCGAGCCCCACCGGCCTCCTCTCCTGCACCCTCCACTGCTTTCTCCCCCGCCTCTTCCTCCTGCTCTTCTCCTTCAGGGAGATCTTCGTCGATGAGAGCGGGTCTCCCTTCCTCCCCCACGCCGTCCTCCTCCCTCCGCTCCTCCCCCGTCGCCTCTTCCTCCGTGTTTACCAGATCCTTAGCCGCCTCCTGCATCAGCCAGTCCATCAGTCAGAGTATGGCCAAGAAGAACCGGCAACAAGCCCCCGCCATGAACTCAGTAAATCAGAGCTCATCCTCCACGCCTTCCTTACCCTCGCCCCGCCTGCGACAGCGTTCCCCCTCCCCCAAACTCCCTCCCAGTCAGAAAACCGCCGCTGCACCCGCCTACGTCCAGCTAGGCTACACGAAAGACCCGCACCCGAGGTGTCCGCCGCCGTCTTTCGCCTCTCCGTCCCCCGTTCAGTCCCCCCCTCCCCCTCTTTCGCACCGCTCGCCTTCCCCCGTCGTTCGCCCACCATCAGCCCACCTGCTCCTCCCCCTCTTCCTCCCGTCCTTCGTTTCCTCACTCCAAACCCGAATCGCCGCAGAACGCCAACAACAACAACAACAACAACAGCAGCTTCGCCGGTGTAACCGCGGCGATCGGCGTTAATGGCGTGTGGTCGGGGAGTCCACAGAAGGCGGCGCTAGCTAACGGGAGCGCCGCGTTAACGCAGCAAACCCACGATCCTCTCTGGTCGGGGTCGCACAACCGCGTGGCTCGGCCTTTCTCTGCGTCGGAACCCAGCTCGCGGGTTCAGTCCCCGTCCCCCTCCCCCACCCCCGCCTTGTTGATCCGCCTCTGCTCCCCGCCTCCTCAGCACAATTACTCCTCCCCCATGGCGAACAAACCCCCGCACCCTTCCCGGAGCGCGCGGGCGGGAGGCGGCGCGGGTTCCCATAATCCTTTGGGGCTCACCTTAGAGCTGCCCAGGGCCTCCTCGGCAAGTTTGGCTTTTGCGCAGTCGTCCCTGTGCCCGAGCCCGCGCATCCTCTCCCCGCCTCCCATCGGCGTGTCGGTGAACGTTTGGACGAATAACGTTGCAGCGCCCCAACCTCGGAATCCTAGATTTGCGTCCTCGTCTCCTTCCTCCCCCTTCTCTTCCTCCTTCGGCTCCCTGACTCTGGAGAACGCCTCTTCTCCCGCTTCCTCTTCGTCTTCGGTCCCGCCGTATAGTTCTGCGGCCTCCTCCCCGTCTACGCCCTGTTCCCCTCCGGCCAAAACACCCTCCCAGACGCTCCGCAGGTCTTTCTCCTCCAGTCTGGCGGACAGACCCCCCAGCCCGGCCCGCGGCACCTCCGGCGGACTGCGGCGCTCCTGGGCGGAGAGCGGCCACCGGTCCCTCGGTTTCAGCGGAAGCGGTAGAGGGTCGTTTGACCAGCGGGAGTCCTGTCCCGCCAGTCCGAGGAGCGGGTGGTCCTACAACAGCTCGCCGTCCTGCCTCAGCCCCCGCGCCGGGCTTCAGTCCCCCCCCTCGCCCGCCAGTCTCACCGCAGGGGGGGGCGCCCTGGGTGGGCAGCATTTCACCAGTGTGCCCTGGCCAGATGTGCGAGAGCTTTCGAGCAAATATAACGGGACCGACGGCCTCGACGTGAGCGGCGCTTCCACCGTCGTAGCGTCCTCCCCCTCTCCTCTCCCGTCGCTCTCCCATTCCTTCCTCTCCTCCCCGGCTCCGTCAGACGGCCAGGCGGACTGGGGGGACCCGGAGCTGGAGGAGGGCAACTGTCGCAGCCAGCTCATCTGCGCCTACGTCGCCCGGCCCTTCTGCGAGCAGAACCTCTCCTCCTCCTGCCTGGCCTTGTCTTCCACGGGCGTGACCTCTCCTCCGCCCGCCCCCCACCAGCACCACAGCTACCCATCCCAAATCCCACCCCAGCCTCGGGTCCACGCCGGCAGTAAAACCCCCCCCGCGCCCTCCAGCTCGTCGCCTTTACCATTCGCCCATTCCTACGCTGCCAAACCTGGAAGCCAGAAGACGAGTTACGCCACCACGGTCAACCTCCAGATCGCCGGGAGCGGTCGAATAACCTCGTTCAGCACCGCCCAAGTTAGCCTGACCCAAACCCTGCAGGGCGGCGCCGGGGGCGGGGCGGCAGGACAGGGGCAGATGGCGAGGAGAGTTAGCATCAACGGACTTTCGCACCTTCCTCCCCCTCTTCCGCAGAAATGATTCTTTCACGGCCTCCAAAAGAAGAAGGGCCAGAAGAGAAGGTGATGAAAACAAAGACCAAGGCATTAGAAAAGTCGTGCACTTTTGAATTTGCCCCTCACCGCAGAGACCAAAGCAAGAAAAAGAAGCTGATGGCTTCTTCTCGGTGGTGGTCCAGAAGCTTCAGAAGGACCTCCCGGGTTGGAACCATGAACCCCTCCTCAGCTTGAGCTGAAAAAAAAAAGCTCCACAAATCCTGAAAGGGCAAAGCATGAGGTGCTCTGACCCGAATGTCCACACCTGAGGGACGTGATGAGCTTCTGGAAAAGCTCCGAACGTGAAACTCAACCTGCGCACGAATCCTGTTCTACAATCTGGACTTATGACTCTGAGCAGACGGCGGCGGTCCAGACACGTGGAGCCCAAACCCGGAGCGACCGCAGCTGGAAGTGACGCATGGACAGATGTGATGTGTGATGGTTCTCCTTCTGAACAACTTCCTGTCCGTGTGATGATCTGTCACGCAGAATTATAATTTTTTTTTTTTTAATTAAAGCCGGTTAAATCACGTAATGAGACGTAGAGTACAGGTGCAGCGTCCAACCAGTGCTGTATGCGTCACGCTTACTTAAGGTATAATTATTGTTTGTTCGGTTGTTGTTGTTTTTTTTTTTTAAATATTCTGTGAGAAGCATCAGCATCTGATTGGTGATAACTGTGGTTATTATTAATCTCTTTAACCAGTTTTATTATTCTTTTTTTATTTTATTGTTTATTTATGAAGTTAGTCTTATTCTCTTTGGCACTTAATATCCATAAAGTAATGTCGGTATTTTGCACAGTGTCCTCAGCTCTCGGGTGCATGCTTCGTGTGTGTGTGTGTGTGTGTGTGTGTGTGTGTGTGTGTGTGTGAAATGACGTGTCTGGCAGGTTCTCCTTTAACTCCAGACCAAGCCGTGTTTCTGTTGCTGTTTGTTTCCGTGGCGATGTCCTCAGCATCCTCCAGAAACCTCGTGTCTCCAGTGTCACCTGATCATCTGTAGATGACGCAGATACGCTGTTAAAATATTAATAACTCTTATTTGATGCGACATATTTTGGCGTAAAAAGCGTCTTGGCGAGGTTTAGGGCCCTTCTATTAAAGTCGTAACGTTTTTGTCGACCTGCCCCTGACTCTAACGACGTCACCTGACGTCCTCCTCTGCTCCTGCCACACTTTCCACGGCCGCTAGAGGTCGCTGTCTCACACGAGCGCTTAACAACAAAACAAATGAAATTTTAAAAAAGCGATGGCGTGAGATCTGAGGTTTCTGCAGAGCGCCGGGGACTCGAGAGGATTTGATGCTTTTGGGACCTGGTGAAAAGGAAACTGTTAAACCTTCACCCTGGTGCAACCAGCGAGATGTTACGACAAATAAAGTTGTGCGGTGTGAAACCCAGACCACGTGATTCTGTGTTCTCTGCACGCACGTCTTCCCTCACGTCTGCGCCCACGAGGTTTCTCGCTTTCTCTTTGGTTGTTTTTTTCCACAGCACGCATCGCCTGTCTGAGATCTGTGCTGGGCTTCTTTAAACTGTCTGACTGTAACCTTCCTCTTATCTCGGATCAGATACAGTATGAGTTTTGGCAGCAGCTTAACGTTATCAGGGAGGTGGTGCTCTGCAAACAGGTAGTTTTTGTAGTGTAGCCTCGGTTTCTCATGTTTTTGGGCCCGTCGTGCAGTCGACGTGCGTTGACAGCCCCCCCAGGTAAGAGCTTCCACTCACCTTTATTTAGGAAGCGTAATTTATTGTGGATTATTTTATCACCGCCGATCATTCTGGACCTCTGACCTTCGATAAAGGAGGAACATGGACCCGACCTCTTCCGACTGTGATCCAGTTCACAGATATCCCAGAATGCTTTAGAGGGTCATTCAGCAGAAACTGACCTTCAAGCCAAACTCTGGTGTTATGGGTCGTGTTTGAGCGGCTCATCCATCATGAAGGGATGGGTGTGTGTGTGTGTGTGTGTGTGTGTGTGTGTGTGTGTGTGTGTGTGTGTGTGTGTGGGTGGGTGGGTGGGTGGGGGGGGGTCATCGTGTTGACATGTTCCAGTCATTTATCCCTGAGAATGTGATTTGGGCGGCTCCCAAAAAGCAACGCCGCAGGATAACACCTGACTTACAGGAAAGCCTGACGTCTGATAGAAATAATACATTTTTTAAAAAAAGGCAGATTATCTTCACGTGAACGCATTCGCGTCATTCACTCAGTGAGTGAGGTGAATTTAAACTCCTGCTTCTCGACTCAAATGCATCAATTTGCAGCCAACCAACCGTCAGAGCAAAAGAGGCTGGCTCTAGAAAAGAGATGTAATCCCGGGAGGAAGAGGAGGAGGAGGAGGAGGAATGGGAGGAGTGAGAACATTAAAACAGGAGGACAAGAGCGTGACGGAGGGGAGTAGGGAGAAGGGAGAAGGAGGCTGAGGGTGACTCTCTGCTGGACACCGTCCATCCTTCCCTGGCACAACCACGTGGGAATAAAAACTCCCTTCTTTTTTTTACTGGACTGATCTGCCTTTCCCTTAAAGGACTGAGCTGGAAACACTTACTGCTCCGGTTTTTTTCCCTCCTCCTTTAAGCACAGCGGTGCTGGAGGCTTTTCAGCTTTCACATCTGGTCCTGCAGTGAAACGCAGGAGCGAATGAATCTCTTCGGAGCCACTTCCAGGTGTCGGGCTGTGTTGATTGAGCAGCGCCTCCAACCCAAACACGCTTTTACTTTCCTGTGCAGACGCGGCCGACCCGCGCGCTCTTTGGCACGCAGCGCGCGAGCTGGCGCTTGCGCTCGGGGGCGCGTCAGGCTGGAGACCCGCGCCGCGCTCCTCAGCTGCTCTGGGATTTAAAACTTTTGCTGGGACGAAGGGGAGATTTGCTCGTTGCTCGCGGCGCCGCTCGGCGGAACATGGATTCGTGTTTTCAGGAAAGCTCCCAGCTGGGACGGATCTGTCTGCAGAAGTGCGTCGCGGCGTGAGACGTGATGTGACGCAGATGATGCCGCCGCCGCCGCCCGTGCCATGCTGAGACCGAGGCCAGTCCACGTCGTTGTGTTTCTGTGCTTTGTTTGTTCGCTCGCCCTGAGACCACAACCGGCCGCCAGACCCTGCAGTCAAGACGTCCTCAAGAGGTCCCGGGAACTCCTCAGCAAAGCCCCCAATCTGGTAAGGATTTAAAGTTTTGTTGTTTTTAAATTTGCATCCAAACAAAAATTCCCCTCAGCCACAGTGAAATATCTCTTACCCTCAGTTTTTTTAAATTAAGAGTAATTAAATTATCTTAGCTCTTGCAGCAGGGACTTCCCAGTTGTGCTCTGAGGTTGTTTTTGAGTGTGATTTCACCTCCAGGCTTTTAGGGCTCACAGATCAGACACAGTTCCAGCACCTGAGGACAGACAGGTGAGCAGCGTGGAAGCTGCGCTGGCGGGAAAACGCTGCAGGTTCCCTCAGGCAGTCAGACACCGTAACCGACAAACGGCGCAGATCTGTAGAGAGGAGGGGAATGAAGTCACACGTGACCCCGGAGCATGAAGCAGCCACAAACATCAAAATAAAATTCAGTTTCATTCTGGTGTGACGTCTTCCTCGTGCTTCTCCTTCAGCTTCAGCCGTGTGAAATCACACACGCACTGATCAGGTTTTCAGCAGCAGCTCATGACCTCAGGCTCTGATCGGTTCGGTTCTGAGAGACGGGGATCCTGAGGGGATCCCGGAGGAGGCCTGCTCGGGTGTGAGTCACATCGGAGCCAGGAAACCAAAGACTTGGGGGGTGGGGTGTTGTTGTCGTCGTCGTCGTCGTCGTTGTGTTCTTTTGTGAAAAATGCTTCCAGAAGGTGGAGATTATTAACAGCTGTAATGGGTTGTAAAGACGAATGATGGAAGACTGTTGGTGCCTGCTCTGCAACTTGCCTGATACGATAACTCTGCCCGACACACACACACTCACACACACACACACACACACACACATTACTATATGAAGCATGTCTGTGCACACAGCTCTAACTCTGGTCTCTCCCCTCAGAAGTGGCTGGAATGCAGACTTTACACCCCCAACATCACAGACTTCAAGGTACGAACTTTGTCACCGTCCACTCTGATTCTCGCTGTTACGCAAACACAAAGGTCATCAGCTGATTAATCACCTCCATAAAACATAAAAAAAACACAACACAAAAACAACAACCAGCGTGTGTGAGAGGGACAAAAGCTGCACGAGATTGTAAATGTTTGCTTTGGGAAGTGTAGTGATCTATTTCATCTGTGTGTGTGTGTGTGTGTGTGTGTGTGTGTGTGTGTGTGTGTGTGTGTGTGTCTGTCTGTGTGCGTGTGTGTGTGTGTAAGCTGTGACTCTTGGTGGTCCAAACATTTATTTACCCGTCGACTCCAAACACCGAAACATCTGATTGAACCGCAGTTTTAAAAAAAAACAGGTGTGTGAATATCTTCACCCGTCTCTCCCTCTCTTCCACCCCCACCCACCCACCCACCCACTCCAGCAGAACTGCCCCAGCTCCACCTTGAAATGTTTTGCTGATGAAATCAAGGTGCTCATCGAGGAGTGGGAAACCGTCGGTGAAGTTCAACAAAACTTCAAGTTCCAGAAAAAACTCGAGAAACTGGCATCGAAGTTCAACCAGGTCAGGAGGGGTGTGTGTGTGTGTGTGTGTGTGTGTGTGTGTGTGTGTGTGTGTGTGGTGATGAAAGTGTTGTTATTCACTTGAATCAACTTACAAAGAAATTATACAGCTGTGTGCGACATCATTGTCCTAACAAGGATGAGTCTGTAATGACGTTCTCTAATATTCTTCACCCGTAGAGTGAAATCATCATGTGAGTCAGCAACTTCTGACTCCATAAATATGTAAACACCTCACAAATATACAGATTTGGTTGTTTTTTTAAAGGCTCAGTCATTTCCTAAAACTTTTTAATCAAACACACTGAAGGAAATAGTTCTCCTGCATATATTACATATATAATACTAATGATAAAAACAACTTTATCTTTGGCTTGTGCACAAAATCTTTTGTCAACGTTTGGTCGCTGAGTTGCAGAAAGCAGGAGCAGCTGGTGAAGCGCTCACCGTAATGTTCACGATCAGTATCGCGATCTGTTTTTCTCATGGAGGTTTTAAAGCGCCGGTTACAGAAAGAAAAAGAAAGAAAAGAAAAGGAAAATGTGTAAGAAGAGGAAGTGAGGCTGCGACGAGCCAAAGAGCGTCAGGGATGAGAAACCTGCGGTTGGACCGACTGTAGAGCGTTGGCGCGCGCAGCTCTTCAGTCTGCTGTCATGTGAGCGCACACCGCAAAGGCCAAACACAAGCGTAGAGCAGCTGGAGACACACACATGACTCAGACAAGAAGGTAGAACGCACAAAGATAACGCAAAGTACAACACAGGTGTGAATAAACAGACGACGTGTCGGCGTTCCTCCCTGCGCGACGCTCTCAGACCAAACTCATTATTCAGAATCCGCTCTGATTGGCTGCCTGTCTCTCTCTGGTTCTGCCCCGCCCTCCACAGACGGAGACGCTGTGTCGTAAGTGCGAACACCTCGCGGAGGAGGACGCAGAGACGTTCCTCCGCGGCCTCGTCGAGACTCTGGAGCGCATGAACAGTCAGTACTGCTGACAGCTGCTCCGCGGCGACGCCCCCCCCCACACACAGAGGACTTTTCTAAGAGACTCGTGGATCTTTGTCCCCCCTTCATGAACCTTTCATGTCGCCTGAGCACAAATAAAGTGCAGCATGCATGATGTCACAGCATGTCGGTGGTGTTTCATTTGCAGCTGGAGGTAAACCGGGGAGGGGAAGGGAAGGGTGGGGTTGGGGATAGGGTGGGGGTCGGGCTCACGTCAAGAGAAGCGTGCAGAGGATTCAAACTTTTTAAAAATGATATCGTCTGTATTCCTCACCCGTCATTTATCCGCTGAAAGTGTCAAATGGATCCCAGCGCAGCGGAGTGACTGGAAATGATTTGCATTTGATAGAGCTCCCGAAATTAAAATTCAACCCCAAACCTCTCTCGTCATCATTTCTCAGCTGATGCTGGAAAAATAAAACCTCCCACACGTGGAACATCTGTGGAAGCACGTGCTCCCGGCTATAAAATGTCCTGCATCCAGATCCGGATTTGGATTAATCCCAAACTGTAACGGTTGGAGCTCGAGCCAGGTCGTCCAATGAGAAAGGTTCAGCCTTCGGACTGTGTCCTGTTTCCAGTCGCCGCCCATCACATTTCTCACGACACACGAGCCGTCGCCAGAGGTTTGAAGAGCTGCAACTGGGTCCGTTTGAGGAGCGTCCGCGGTTTGCTGCGTCGTCCAGACGCACAATGAATTCATTGAGTGGACAGCTGCCGGCCCCGGCTGAATGTCTGCTGTCTCCATGAAAACAGGGAACGCTTTCCAGCGCGTCCCCTGAATTTTAATCGTGCTGGGGAAACACAGGTTGCACTTGCAAAGTGGATTTTTTGAACTGCTTATTTTGTTGCCTTGTTTCTTCCTCTTCTTCTTGTGTTTGCCGCCCTGTTGTAGGATTTTAAAAATATATATATATGTATGTATATATTTGTCGATGTGGAACCAGGGCCGGGAATCTCGGTGACTCTTTTGTTTCCCCTGCTGAGAAGAAGGTGTGGTTCAGCAGAAGAGCCATTAGTGAACAGTGCAGCTGAACAAACCCAGGATGGTTTCGATAAAGACAAAGGTCAGTAGTGATTACAACTCTCTGACTTCACGCTGGGGAACTACAACCGTCGGTTAAAGACGGGCCTCGTTCTTCTGTGCCTCCCATGTGAAAATGGAACAAATGCTTCCTAAAGTCCCACGACCTCGTGTGACCTTGTGATCTCACAGGACGGAAACACGCGAACGCAGCGCAGAATGAAAACCTGTGACGTCAGATCTGCTGCTGCATGCAGCCGCCCGGAGCAAATGTAAAACCATAAACCCAGCTGGACGTTGCACCGAACACGTCGCCGTGCTGAGGATTCCCCCCGCAGACGGTCGGCCGCATGCTCGCCACGCCCTGGCGTTCAGCCTTCCCGCGGGCGCGGAGTGACGCCGTGACACCCGCTGCCCCCGTAGGCGTCAAGGGTTGCCGTGAGAGAAACCGGTCCGCTGACATCCGAGCGCGTCAGTCAGCGGGCGCCAAGATTCGTTATCATGTGTCCCAACTTGATTAGTGTGGCAAATAGTATTTGTTCAGATGAGTTTAACGTCACTTCCATTATCAGCATGTGCAGGAGTCAGATATCGTTCTGCACGGATCAAAATGCTCGATCAACAAACAAACAAAAAAACATTCAACATATAAGAAACGGCGCAGTTTAAAAAGGGAGCAACGTGTGAGAAGTTCAGTGTTGCATTTAAATTTCACTCATTTCAGTCCTGATGGCCTGAGGGGAGAAACTCTTCCAGTCTGCAGAGGCGACGGGACGGGCCAGACGGGTCCGGCGGGACATTTGTGGACTATTTGACACGTGGACCTGCAGAAATGTCTGCTCGGGCTGGGAGAGGGGGCAGCCGCTGACCTTCCCTGCAGCCCTCACCGCTCTCTGCAGAGGTTTCCTGTCTGATCTGACCGCAGACTCTCACAAATGTTGATCACCATGACTCATCTGGGAATACTGCAAATTTTACGTGCCATGTAGCAAGCAATGAACCAATTAATCAGCTTGTAATTGTGAATGGGTTCATTCTCCTGATGATGAGAACCTGATGACGTGCTGGCACCGACCCGGGCTGATGCTTTCAACACAAGTGAGTCACACCGGGGGCTTCGCCTCAGGCCCACACCTCACGCCTTTTCCTGCAGCATTTTCTCACAGAGAAGATGGAGGATGCAGGAGGTGAAAAGGAGCAGGTGAGATGCAGGTGGGCGGGACCGCCTCCGGGGGCGTGAGCCAATCGGCCAATCGCTCTTGTAGGCCTGTCTCCTTTGTCACAGATGTCTCTTTGGCAAACCTCAGCTGAGCGATGCATTTTTTAAAAAGAGAGATGTCTCCAGTGACAAGCACCAGTGATTTCCTTCAGACTGGAGCTCTGACTCCATGCTGCTTCTTCTTCTTCACAGCACTGAGCGTTCTCCTTCCTGCATGTGGAGTCGTTACCTTGGCGTCAGATTCGTGGAAGAGCACAGGCAGAGCAGTAGCACAAAGACTTCCCTCAGCGCCGATTCTTGGCAACACATCTGTGAAATAGCAGGTTTAAATGGAAGTCTGGAAAATCTGGATTCCAGATTTGCTGCTTGGAATTTCTCTGTTCTGGCAAACCGGAGGAAGAATGTGACAAATCTTTTACTCATCTATGACTTTGTAAAATATCTATTTATACACATCTACTGTATTCAGATGTTTTTTAAGTTACTATCTTTTGAGAGGACGTCAGCAGCAGGCGACCGGGTGACTTGTCTCACAAGAGGAAAATTGTGCAGAGAAACAACTTCAGAGCAACAATTTCATTCCACACGAAAACAGAAAAACTCTCCAGTAAAAGATTGTTTCCTGTTTTCCTGTCAGCAGTAAAGCTCATGTCACCTGTGATTCATGTTTCTGCTGGAAGTTGTAAATAGTAGTGAACTCAAGGTTTTATAAAAATTGAATTTATAAAGGTCTTGATTATTTCCTCACCTGCTGCAGACAAAAATGTGATTGGCTATAAATGGACAAACAGCTGTAGGCCCTGTTGTCCCTGCTGTATTTAAACGTTAAAGTCGGCTCTGTAAATGAAAGCACCACCTCCACCTTCAGGCATCAGCTGATGATGGGGACCAGCACCTGGTGGAGAAGTAATCTCAACATGCTGATCATTTCATACCCGGACTTCTTTGAGTTTTTCATTCTGTTCCAGTTTTACTTGTTGGACATGAATGCAGCACAATCAAACATCTTTCAAACCCAGTTTTAACCACGTGACACCAACCTGCCTAACAAAACATCACTCCTAAACTAAAAGAAAAACAAAGTTAAAACAATCAAAAATGACAAAAAGCTAATTCATAGTAATTACAGGGACTATAGTCTAACAATGGTAGGGAACCATAACCTGGGAGCTGGTTACAAAAAAAGAATAAATAAAGAAAACATGGACATAAATGATGGAAATTACAGTGAAAATACAAAGATTTTTTTAAATGAAAACCTTCAAAACAGAAAATTTTACTTAAAAGGAGAAACTCGTCACGACACGTCATCATCAGCTGATCATGTTGTTTCCAGTTTGTTTTTGAGTTTATTAAATGTCCATCACACTTCCACAGTGTCTTCAAACACCAAGATATTTGAGTTACAGCGATAAAAAAAACAAACAAATCATCCTGTCCTTACTGCTCCTCTTCATTATTGATTATTGATTTCAATGTGTGTGAAGTCCTCACTTCAGAGGAGCAGGAACAAACACTTTGTTCTTCCTCACTTACATTTGATTGACTAACAGTTAATGGATCCCGGAGGTGATCGCTGATCAATTACCCGACTTTTGACTGTTGGATTAATCGATCGGTCGTCCCAGCTCCGACCCCCTCGGCAGGTTCATACGGCCACGCGCACTCTTCACGTTAAACACACACTCTCACACGCGCACACGAACAGCCTCCTCATCCCGCAGCGGATCTGCATCTGTGCATGCTCAGTGGGGCCTCGTGAACGACGGTGCCCGGTCAGTGTGGTGTCTCGGTGTCGGTACCGGCCCGGGCCTTCTCTCGATCAGCTCTCCGGCTTGTCCTTGTTGGGGCCCATGAACTCCACCCCGTCGATCGGGATGTCCTTCTCCTTGATGGCCTTCTGAACGCAACGCTGGTACTTCCTGAAGGTCTCGGTGCACGGGTCCCCGCTCCGGTCCCCCTTCAGGAACTTCTCGGCGAACCAGCGGTTGAAGCACTGGTCGTACTCCCGCTTCAGGTCGGTGCAGGCCTCCCCGACGCTGTTCATCTCCGCTAGAAGCCGTCCAGACACGACGGTGATACGCACAGCGGGTGATTAGCCCAATGTTTTCAAACCAGCAGCAGCAGCGGAGTCAACACGGGGGGACTCTTCGTGACTCTCCTTGACTGTCGGGACGTGATTGGCTCCCTGGAGAGTGACGCTGCACGTAGCGGTGTTACGTTATAACGGAGATCGTGTGTTAATCGTGAAGAGTTACTCTGTATCCTCGCCGAGGATCCCGAACTCGTCCTGTTTTGTGTACTTAAAGAACAAAACAAGTTCACCAGGTTTATGTTTAATTTTGTAAGTGAGTCCTGTCATTCTCCTCTTTTCTTTGAGGAGGAAAAGTGAGAAAAAATAACATAAGATTACAACCCTTCACTGTTCGTAGCTGAAATATTTGTTGTCAACTAAATATGGTGCCGTAGGAATAATAGGTTTGTTGGTTTTGCTACTTACTGGTAATTTTTAAATAAAAATACAAATAAATCTATATTCTTCTGTCTCAGACTTCTACACTGCACTGTAAATCACTTTATGCAGCTGTAACCTTTAACTACTTTGGAAAAAATAGGTGGAGCGAGACCTCTTACTTCTTGGCCTACTACCGTCCTCACATCTCGCGAGAGATTTCAAAGTTTCCGGAATCTCGCGGTTTTCCGAGAGTACGTGGGAGACATTGGAGTAACGAAAATTAAACCGATATTTACGTTAATTTGATCAACTCACAAGAAATTTACCGCCACCGGAGTTGAAGGAAGGTAAGTAGCATCCACCGGGCTCACTAGCTAACATTTAATTGCAGCCGTTTTGAAGGTATCTGGAACGTTACATTCACGCTAACTACATTAGCATGGTTTGCTAGGCCGGATGCTATCGTATCGTTAGCCGCTCGGGCTGTGTTTTAATCCCAACTACAGAGATGTGGTTAAAATTGTGTTTTATTTCCGCGGCTGCAGTTTGCCCCGAGGCTACGACATGTCTGACAGCGAGGACAGCGACTTCTCCGACAACCAGAGCGAGCGCAGCAGCGACGGAGAGGCCGAGGAGGTGGAGGAGAATGAGGTATGCTACCCGCTAGCTAGGCGTGCTAACCACCCAGTGTATCCAAATAAACACGGCGAGTCGCTGCGTCGGTTTATCGAGCGGGTTAAGCTGTGATATGATAACAATGATTCAGAAGATATCCTCAGTGGGACATGGAGAATACCAGAGACTGTGCTGTTGTTTTGCTCGCCTGACCCCCCCCCCCTTATTTCCGTCTCCAGGAGGAGACGGGCAGCCCCGTGGGCAGCGACAAGGTAGCCGAAGAGGAGGGGGAGGATCTGGAGGATGAGGAGGAGTATGATGAAGAGGAAGAGGAGGACGATGACGACCGTCCCCGGAAAAAGCCGAGACATGGAGGGTTCATTCTGGATGAAGCTGGTACAAAATAAATAAATAAATATATATATATATATATATAATATAAAATCTCCCCCATCACTGTCCTTACCTCCCTCACCTCTGTCTTCCCTCCTCCCCTTCCTCCTGTCCCAGTTCAGCTTCCTCACCTCTTTGAGGAGACACCTGTTGCCTCTCAGGGATGAAAGGAGTTTTAATGTTGACGGTCCTCATGTTTCTCTTCTAGATGTGGACGACGAGTATGAAGACGAGGAGGATCAGTGGGAGGAGGGGGCTGAAGATATTTTGGAAAAAGGTGAGAAAATCAAACAGAGATCCGTGATTCATTTTGCTCTTCAGGTAAACAGCCTTGGAAATGAGGTGTGAAAACCCATCAAATGCACACCAACAAAAAAGCCCACACACAAACCCCAGTGAAACTTTCTTCTGTCCTGGTAACAAGATAAGTTTGTGGTAGAAACACACTCGCAGATTACACATACAAGCCCGCAGTTTGACCAATATGTCGTGCATTTAAAGGCTTACTGCTATGTTTGTCAAGTGTGTGTACCGCTGGATCACAAACAAAGATAGCACAACTTAAGAGCTACTAAAACATACAGACTATGATGGAGTAATCTCAGTTAGTAAATCGTCATCCATCAGTGGATGAACTGAGTTGACCCGAAGTTGTAATTGGGGGTGAAGATTCAAGCGTAAACAGCTCAAGCATTCTTTTACAAACATTTTGCAGTGGCCCACACAGTTTGCAGTTAATGGGTGACAGGAACGTAAACCCTGTTGTTGTACTTAAAGTTCAACTGGGCCACGACCGTTAAGTGTATTTACAGTCTAGACGGCCCGGCCACAGATAAGGATGCTCATGCTCTTGTGTGAACAGTCTGTGTGGGAAAGTGAAAGATTGGCCCACGTTTGACCTCTGACTCTCTGCCTTGGCAGCAGAACAGCGCTACGTTCGAGAGCCCAATTGTAATTTACGAGCTCGTTCTGCGTGCTTCCACGTGAATGCAGATTGGTCTCAACCGTCCCGCGTTTTCGATCCACTTTCAGAGATATTTTTACTTGGGAACAAATTTGTTCGGGCCAAATGCCTAAACAAATAAACTCAGAATAATGAGGGGAGGAAAAACAGATGTGGGCTGTGATAGTCACCCAGAGACCGGCCGTGATGCCCATCAACATGTTCTGACACCTGGTTTATGTCATCTCTCACTGTTGTGGTCTTATTGAAACAAAGGTCCTGATCTCATGTTGGAAGTCGCTGAATCTGTTGTGTAAGGCGTCCGGATGTGTTGAGCTGAACTGATGTGTAGCTTCAGTTGGCGATGTCTGACTGAACTCTCTCTGTCTTACCGGCGTTCCTCTCTGTCATGCATGTCCTCTTCAGTTAACGGTAATTCTTACTCCAGATACTCCTCCTGCTCCGATGCTTTCATTTATATCCATGTGTATCTGAGGCAAATGGAATATCAGTTTCATCCATTTGATTAAAACAAAAAACCTGCGCCACCATGTCCCAGAATGTATTAACCCCACCTCATCTCAGCACAGCTGTATTTGTGAGTGTGTATCTTAGTGAGAGGAAGCACAGAGGGCAAATCCATTATTGGCTTCTTGACCAGCAGCGGCTCAGTACAAGTGTTTAATGTGCAGTTAATTGGCAGCTACAAACATTGACTCACTTGTACTGATGTCTGTGAAATAATCTGCTAATGGATATTAAAATGGAAACATAATCTGGACCAAAAAAGAGATTGTTGTTGGATGAAACCACATCTAACAAAACCAACAAAAGGAATGCAAGTGCTTTGGCCTGGATCAAATCCAGCCACATGGAAAAAAGACTTTGTTTATGATGTAGCTCAAAAGCACATTAATGTGTCAAGTGCAGTTATGGATCCAGAGGTTTGATGTCAAGCAGCAGACTCTTATTTTTAATCTGGATGCGTGGTAAGTAAATCCTGCAGAGAACCAAGTGTGATCATTTGCCTGACCCTGCGACCTGGTAGAAGCTCTGTCATGTTTCTGTTTTTAGTTTCAACTAATGGATGTGGTTGAAGCTTTCTCGTGTGGCACATGGTAACACACAGTCTCACCGGATGCGCAGTAGAAACAAAACGGAAAGTGTGCGAACCTGTAGACTGTGGAGCCCCCCCCCAAAAAAAAACAACGTCATCGCCCAAATCGTTGCATGTCACATGAGCAGTTGTTTAGTTAACCTGCGTCTCAGCGACTTTGCTCACGTCGTCACGAGTTTTTAAAGTTACCACACCAAGTTGTTTTATGTTTCTTAATCCAGTCCAACAAGCCAGGGAGCAGCAGGAAGATGGTTACCCATTGATTTTCTGTCGGCCCGACTAATCGATCGATCAGCTTTGAGCACAGCGCCCCCTGCAGCGGCCCATCAGGGACCGAGCATTAAAGTTGAGCTTTAAACAAAACCTACATCTGAGCTGACCGTTTTCAAACCTCTGTGAAACGACTGTGAACGCAGCGCGGAGGCGCTTTGTTTCTACTGCGGCGTCTCCCTGACCCCCCCCCCACCGGCCTCATGCTTCTCTGTGCTGTAAGGTCACCATTAATCTGTTTGTTCTTTCTGTTGTGTTTCTTTTCTCCCATCATGCTTTGTGTTGCCGCTGCCTGGCTCTGCTCCCGTGTGCTCGGTTGGCTTCTGTCTCCTCCTCTCTCCTCTCTCCCCCACGTCCGTCCTGCTGCTCCTCCTGTAACCCTCTCTCCTCTCCTCCTCTCCTTCCTTCTCTACCTTTTCTTACTCCTCTTTCTCCTCCTTCGCTTTGCAATGCTTCACTCCTAATCCATTCTTCCGCCTTCTTCCTTTTTCCTCTTTCTTCCTTTGTCCTTATCTTTTCCTCTTTCTCCTCACTGCCTCTCTGTTGTCTGTATTTCTGGAACACCCCCCCCCTTTTATATTTTCCTCTTTCTCTCACTGGTCGGCCCCCTGAGCAGAGGAGGCTGAAGGTAAGCCTGTAACAGTGACCGGCATTCACTTTTTCATTTAAATCAATTTTGCTCGTGTCGGACATAACTCCCAACACCCACCCTGTCCCCCCTCCCTCTCAGTGTCCAACATCGACCACGTGGTTCTGGACGAGGATCACTCTGGATCCAGACGGCTGCAGAACCTCTGGAGGTAACGGCAGTCTCCAACATACACCTGCACACAGAAAGCCCAGAAGTCAGGGCTCTTCACACGACAGGAACCTTTTAAGGATTTCAGAGGAACTAAGAGTGAACGTCCACTTCAAATGGGGGTTTAAATTTAGTTCCTGTCCGTTTGGGGGGTCCCTGTTCTCATGTAATAATGTAATAAGAATGTCTATGTTTGAGTTTGCAGTTGGCTGTTCCTATCCAGTTTATTCTCCCTGGCAGGAAGAACTGGTTCCCACTACAATTAATTTAGAGATTGTAGTGGGAACCGGTTCAGAGTTAATCTGGTTTTCCGCAGATTCCCATGAAATAGCAGAACAAAACAAAGCACGTTTGTAACAGGGCAGCGCTTCCCCCCCAAAACCAGAAGAATATCTGGATCGGATCAGTTTGCTGGTCCGACCCCCCAGGAGTTGAACGCCAACATATCAACAACAAGTTCACAAAGAGAAAAAAAAGAAACCCTGTGTGTTTCTCTCCCGCTTCGCTGAGTTAATTCGTTCAGTGTGTCCTCTGCTGACCATGAGCGTGGGTTGTGTGTATTTGTGCGTTGCAGAGACTCCAGAGAGGAGGCGCTGGGTGAATACTACATGAGGAAGTATGCCAAGTCCTCAGCAGGGGAGCAGTGAGTATCTGCGTACTTCGACGACTGTCACTCTTGAATGGCCTCTAATGAGCCCTGAAGACTCGCTGCGCTCTGCCAGGCTAACGATGTCTGGTAGATCACATCTCGGTGACCTGCTGACTCAGTCAGCTGCCAAATTACTTCCCGTCTCTGGTCCAGCTTATCAATCAATCAGCTGAAGAGCTCCAGCAGGAAGTTTCACTGACCAATCAAAAACCGTCTCCTCCTCCTCCTCCTCCTCCTCCCCCCTCTTCTTCTCCTGTGGCGTGCAGTTACTCCGGAGGGTCCGAGGAGCTGTCCGATGACATCACCCAGCAGCAGCTGCTCCCCGGGGTCAAGTATGTGTGAAACGTTCGTCCACCAATCAGCATCGAGACGTAGATTGTTCAGTTGCTTGGATGTTAAACTGTGTTTTTTTTGTCATCAGGGATCCAAATCTGTGGACGGTCAAGTGCAAGGTGTGTATCCAACACACACACACACACACACACACACACACACACACACACACACACACACACACACACACACACACACACACACACACACACACACACACACACACACACACTCACTCTCGCACACATTTCCTGATGTGTCCTGTGTCATCAGATTGGCGAGGAGAGGGCGACAGCCATCGCGCTGATGAGGAAGTTCATCGCCTACCAGTTCACAGACACAGTAAGAAACCGCTTTCAGTTTTACACGACACGTCGCTGATTTCCGATCAGTTCGCCCTCGCCGTGAAAGGGGTAAATCCGGCCTCCTTGTATTTCTACCTGAAAACGCCCCCCTCCACTCGCCCCCGCAGCCGTTGCAGATCAAGTCGGTGGTCGCCCCTGACCACGTCAAAGGCTACATCTACGTGGAGTCGTACAAGCAGACGCATGTCAAGGCGGCCATCGAGGGCATCGGGAACCTGAGGATGGGCTTCTGGAACCAGCAGATGGTTCCCATCAAGGAGATGACGGACGTCCTCAAGGTCGTCAAGGAGGTCACCAACCTGAAGCCCAAGTCCTGGGTCCGGCTGAAGAGAGGCCTGTACAAAGACGACATCGCTCAGGTACAAACCGTCCCCCCAGACAGTTTAACAGTATGTTTTAGCCCTGAATGGTCAGTTTAGCGTCAGGTGAGTCTGATTTGCTCCAAACTGATTGGTTGATTGTTGCTTTCCCGCAGGTGGACTACGTGGAGCCCAGTCAAAACACCATCTCCCTGAAGATGATCCTCGCATCGACCTGGACCGCATCAAGGCCAAGATGAGCCTGGTAGGGATGAAACGCTCGCTCGGCTACGTCAGCTCCACGTGCTGCGTCTTACAGCTGCAGCGACTGACCGCTCTGCGTCACGTCCTGTGTCCTGTGTCCTGCAGAAAGACTGGTTCGCCAAGAGGAAGAAGTTCAAGAGGCCCGCTCAGAGACTGTTTGATGCCGAAAAGATCCGGTACACTCACACACACACACACACACACAGTCTACGAAGGGGTTGGAAACACTTTAAAGGACGTGTGATTTGGTTTTGTTGTTGTAAAGAAGCAGAGGCTGTGGCTGACAGGTGGTGATGTGATTGACAGGTCCCTGGGTGGCGAGGTCAGCCACGATGGAGACTTCATGATCTTTGAGGGGAACCGCTACAGCCGCAAGGGTTTCCTCTTCAAGAGCTTCGCCATGTCTGCTGTGGTGAGCCGTTTCTACAACACACCTGGATTGTCTCCGCTTATCTCCCGCGCTGTCAGTCTGGAGACCCAAAAAGTTCCTCAGGAAAAACCTGATTTGGTTTCTCTAACAGATCACAGATGGAGTGAAGCCCACGCTGTCAGAGCTGGAGAAGTTTGAAGACCAGCCTGAAGGAATCGACCTGGAGGTGGTCACGGAGTCAGGTGAGCTCCTGGTGATGAAGACGCACCTGCTGCAGACTCGGGCTGTGGTTGTGTTCTCGGTCTGAATTAGGTTTGAGCTTAAATCATTGACTGACCCGCGCAGGTAAGGAGCGTGAACACAACCTGCAGGCCGGCGACAACGTGGAGGTGTGCGAGGGCGAGCTGATCAACCTGCAGGGCAAAATCCTCAGCGTGGACGGCAACAAGATCACCATCATGCCCAAGCACGAGGACCTGAAGGTGCGCGCACACACACACACACACACACACACACTTACCATACCACACGCAGCTCGCGCACAGAGCATCACCCTGTTCAAACCCGGAGAACCCACAGAACCCTTCCTGACGGATCGTCCTCTTGTCGTCCTCGCGTGCAGGACCCCCTGGAGTTCCCGGCTCACGAGTTGAGGAAGTATTTCCGGATGGGCGACCACGTGAAGGTGATCGCCGGGCGCTACGAGGGCGACACGGGCCTCATCGTCAGGGTGGAGGAGAACTTCGTCATCCTGTTCTCCGACCTCACCATGCACGAGGTACGTGCTGCGTCCGCTCCTGACAACACGACGACGCGTTGTTGTTGTTCACCACCGGGACCCCCCCACACACACACACACACACACACACAAACCTCAGGATGAATAGGAAAAATCAGCTTGTTAGAGGGTAAAGAGAAACGCTGTGTGGAGCTGAATGTGTGTGTGCGCGCTTTTTTTCTTTTCTTTTTTTTGCATCTGTTTATATAACATCTTGGCAGAAGCGGCTGACTTACTGGAACTGAGATAACAACATGTTAAAAAAAAAACAACACGTGGTCACAAAGAATAGATGTAAATATTTGATGCGTTGCTATGCGGTTTCCAGGGGGAGGGAGTGAACCAGATTTGAGCTGAGTGAAGTGCAGCTAAGTGCTTAATGTTGAGATCTATGGCATCCTGGAGAGCGGACAACTAATAACACTGTACAAACTGTGAGATAATTTATGGGGATGATTTGGCAGGAGCCGGTCTTAAATACCTCTTTCAGTACCAGGGACACGACTAATCGCTAATGAGGAAGCTCTTTAAAAGGTCAAATCTGGCAGAAGCTGCACAAAACGCTGCAGAGGAAGGAAGGAAGCGGCTCAGAATTGCCGAGAGAAGAAGAAAGAGGCGTTTCCTGACGTCACATGCGACAGAAGACGCAACACGAATTGTGTACATCTCTCTCTGTGTGCGAGTCGTGTCTGTAGAAGGTTTTTAAAAAACCAACCAAACCGCTGCATGTTGTGTTTGTGTCGGCGCAGCTCAAGGTGCTGCCCAGAGACCTGCAGCTCTGCTCGGAGACGGCGTCCGGCGTCGACGCCGGGGGGCAGCACGAGTGGGGCGAGCTGGTGCAGCTGGACCCGCAGACCGTCGGCGTCATCGTGCGGCTGGAGAGAGAGACCTTCCAGGTGGTGGCCCGGTTTGTGCGGTGCGCGGTTTGTCAGGCGCGCGTTTCCGCTCGGTGTGTGTGACGCCCTCCGTGTCCCGTCAGGTGCTGAACATGCACGGGAAGGTGCTGACGGTGCGGCACCAGGCCGTGAACCGCCGGAAGGACAACCGCTTCGCCGTGGCGCTGGACTCCGAGCAGAACAACATCCACGTCAAGGACATCGTGAAGGTCATCGACGGGCCGCACTCGGTGAGGCCGGCGCTGTGCTGCGTGTGAAAACAGTTCAGTTTGAAAGCTCAGAGTCATTTGTTTTGTGACGATCCGTTTACACTGATGAGCAAATATCCTGCCTGACCGACGTGGGAGGGGGCAGGAAGTGCAGTCAAGGCTTCTTGGAGTGGATTTATCAAACAGTGTGTCAGCTTAACCATACGATGATGTCACTGGGATGGCAGCTGCTCCTCCGTCGCACACGGCGGCTCGCGCTCACGCAGCGTCTTGTGTTTGTCTCCCGTCAGGGCCGCGAGGGCGAGATCCGACACCTGTTCCGAGGCTTCGCCTTCCTCCACTGCAAGAAGCTGGTGGAGAACGGCGGCATGTTCGTGTGCAAGACCAGACACCTGGTGCTGGCGGGCGGCTCCAAGGTCGGCGCCCGATTGGCTGCTTTGATTCGTTGTGGTTTTACCTGATGCCTCAGGCCTTTGTCTCAGGTCTTTGTGACTCATGAGTGTCGTAAAACCAAAGGTTGTGTGGAAATGTTTAAATGTTAAGAATGAGAGTGGGAAAGTGGCGAGCACCGGGGGGAACCTCATTAACTGAATACCTGCAGCAGACCCGCCGCTTTGCGTGTCCCGTCCAGTGCGTCGTTTGCAAACGCTGTTTTGTCCTCCAGCCCAGAGACGTGACCAACTTCACTGTCGGGGGATTCGCTCCGATGAGTCCTCGCATCAGCAGCCCCATGCACCACGGCGGAGGAGGTGAGCGTTGCTCCAGAAAACCACAAAAAACACACAAAGCCACGATGGCAGCGTGACCCGGGTCCGGGTCAAAGCGAGCGAGTCAAAAATAGAACATGTGGGGGTAAAAACGCATTCCTGTAAGTTTGGGGGGGAGTTGGCGGAGTGACAGCAACGTGTCGATGCTTGAACTCGGCAGAAAGCAACGGGGTCTGTGGACATACTTCACCGCTTCGGCTCTTTGAAGAGCTTACAGACGTTTGCCAACTAAAATCGCTGCCAGTTGTTCACGTCGTGTGCCGTCAGGTTTTGTTTAATCGTTTTAAAATTTCGTTTTTATTCGTGCTCCGACACAGACCCCGACCCGTTCAAACCCGCGTCGGAATGTCACGCGTTCTGAAACGCTTATCGGGCAGTTCGTTGACCCGGAGACGTGTCGGCGTCGCCTCCTGCAGGCAGAGAGAGGAACTGAACACGACGCCTTCTCATTAAAAGTCCGATCTTGACCGTGAAGTCGCTCCGACAGTGTGCGGTTTCTGTGGAGCCTGACGTTGCTGTGGTCCTGCAGGCGCTCAGCAGAGAGGAGGAGGCGGAGGAGGAGGGATGGGCCGCGGCCGGGGGCGAAGAGACAACGAGCTGATCGGTCAGACGGTCCGCATCTCCCAGGGTCCTTACAAAGGTGAGACCGAGAAAACCCGAGCGACCGGGCGACGCCTCGCTCCCGGCGCTGATGACCCTGCCTCCGTTTCCCAGGGTACATCGGTGTGGTGAAGGACGCGACGGAGTCGACGGCCCGAGTGGAGCTGCACTCCACCTGTCAGACCATCTCTGTGGACAGACAGCGGCTCACCACCATGTACGCACACATTCTCCTTCCTTCCTTCTGCCGTCAGTCGTCATACAGTGTTTAACCTCACACCCAACCACCTCCGCCTTCTCTCCAGGGGAGCTAAGAGACACAGCGGGATGACCTCCACCCACGGGCGTACTCCCATGTACGGCTCGCAGACTCCCATGTACGGCACCGGCTCCAGGACGCCCATGTACGGCTCCCAGACGCCGCTGCACGACGGTAAGGCGCTGCCGGCGTGTCGGACGCACAGCGCTGTGTGTTTTTAATATTATTATTTTTATTATAATTATTATTTCTCTGGTGTTCGTCCATTTCTCTTTGTCGAATTGGAAACTCGTGACAAGATAAAGCGACACAGCTGCTGATAACGTTCCTCCGGCTGACCTCAGAGATGAGTCATTTCCATTTATTGTCCGTCCAACTTCTGCCTCCCAACAGGAAGCCGTACGCCTCATTACGGCTCTCAGACCCCGCTGCATGATGGGAGCAGGACGCCGGGTCAGAGCGGAGCCTGGGACCCCAGCAACCCCAACACACCTTCCAGGTAACGCCTGATTTTTTTTTTTTCTTTCCCTTTTCTTTCCTGTCATTCCTTGTTGAAACTTGTTTAAATATATATTTTGTCTGCAGAAATGAGGAAGAGTACGACTTCGGCTACGACGACGAGCCCTCCCCGTCCCCGCAGGGATACGGGGGAACCCCCAACCCCCAGACCCCGGGTTACCCAGAGGTCCCCTCTCCGCAGGTCAACCCTCAGTACAACCCTCAGACACCTGGCACGCCCGCCATGTGAGTAATAACGTGCAAACACACAAACATGTAAATATTTCAAAATGTTGTTTAGTCACTCAGACAGCAGCTCGCTCTCTGGAGTCCACATGTCGGGGTGGAGAAACAATTCTGTCCTTTTTTGGTTTAAAAATGTTCCGCCAGCGCCCGGCAGGTTTGGCCCCAGATGTGGGCCCTCGCCCAACTGTTTAGTCCGGTTTTAAATAGTTGGAGAGATTTGGAGCGAACTCAAACCTACGGTCCAGACGAGACGAGACGCGTCACCCTGTACTCAGGGGACAGAACCTGGAGGCCCGGTTCATCAGAGACCAGCAGGAAGGACATATTTATCCTTTGACCGTGATGACTCAGTCTGATCCACTAACATTTCTGTGTGTGTGTGTGTGTGTGTGTGTGTGTGTGTGTGTGTGTGTGTGTGTGTGTGTGTGTGTGTGTGTGTGTGCGCAGGTATAACACAGAGCAGTATTCTCCGTACGCGGCCCCGTCCCCTCAGGGCTCCTACCAGCCCAGTCCCAGTCCTCAGAGCTACCACCAGGTGGCGCCCTCGCCGGTCGGCTACCAGAACACGCACTCTCCGGCCAGCTACCACCCGACGCCCTCCCCCATGGCCTACCAGGTAGGAAGAAGTTTGTGCGTGTCCGACATGATGCGAGTCGACGGTCGTGGCCAGAATCGGCAGCAGCTCCGCAGCTTCTTTATCCGCCATTCCAATGATCGATTTGTCGGTTTTCCTCCGGTGCCGGGAACACGGAGAGATGTGTTTTGGTTTGGTTAAGTTCTCACATCGTCAGATGACTTTCTGTTCTGGCACCTGTTACTCATCTCAGGGGAGTAGAAATATAAATTAGCAGAGGAGGATGAAGCGTTGCAGACACGAGTGGTGTGCCCAGGTTTTTTTGGCCATGACCGTATTCTCTTTGTTGATGAAGTAAACTGGAATCAATCACAGAGAGGGGATGTGCTGCTGTGTTCTGGACTCTTCCAATAAATTTAACGCCGTCGCTTCCAAGTCTTTCACCGCACTGCGGCAAAAAGTCCGCTCCGAGTTCAGGTTTTGCCAGGAGACTTTCAGAAGAGACGGGAAGTCCCACCATTTCTTTCCTGTCTCCACAGGCCAGTCCCAGCCCCAGTCCTGTGGGCTACAGTCCCATGACCCCCGGGGCCCCCTCCCCCGGAGGCTACAACCCGCACACCCCGGGCTCCAACATCGAGCAGGGCAGCAGCGACTGGGTGACCACTGACATCCTGGTCCGAGTCAAGGACTCCTTCATGGACCTGATGGGACAGACCGGGGTCATCAGGAGTGTCACGGTACCTGACACACACACACACACGCAGAGTCACGTCAGAAAAGCATCTGAAACCATCAGCTTCAGATCGACTTCCTGTTGAATCGACCAATCGGTTAACTGCCCGTGTGTGTGTGTGTGTGTGTGTGTGTGTGTCTGTGTGTGTCTGTGTGTGTCTGTGTGTGTCTGTGTGTGTGTGTGTGTGTGTGTGTGTGTTTGTTGCGCGCAGGGAGGGATGTGTTCAGTGTTCATGCAGGAGTCGGAGAAGGTGGTGAGCATCAGCAGCGATCACCTGGAGCCCGTCACGCCCACCAAGAACAACAAGGTAAGCGTTTACCCAACATCAGGACCAGTCCAGCCTCTTTTCGTTCCTCCTTTCAGGCGTGTCAAAGTGGAACGCCGCCTGCAGACGACGACGCTGATGTTGTGTGCGTTGTTCCCTCGCGTCCAGGTGAAGGTGATCCTGGGAGAGGACCGCGAGGCCACGGGGATCCTGCTCAGCATCGACGGGGACGACGGCATCGTTCGCATGGAGCTGGACGACCAGCTGAAGATCCTCAACCTGAGGTTCCTGGGACGCCTCGAGCAGTGAGGGGCGGACCGGCGGACGGACCGCGGGGGGGTGGCCGGGGGGAAACGAGCGCGGCGACATCTCAACACAACTGATGCGCGGCGAAGCTGGAGGACTGTCGGCTGCATTCCTGCACATGCTCGAAACGCAGGCAGACATGTCGGGAATTTTATTCTGATGACTTTGACGAGGGGCCAAACGCACTCACCCACACGCACACACACACACACACACACACACACACTTGCTCACACACTGGAGATTAGATCCCAGAGACATTCAGCAGATCCCTCTTTGGCATGTTTGACCAACAAACACTTCTCTATCTAAAGTCTTTCAATATGTCTTCTACTTTTTTCCCCCCCAAAGCCCAAGGCCCCCCCCTCAGTTGGATTTTTTTTTTTATTATTAATTAGTGGTCTGAATCTTTTTAGTGCTTTTCTCAACGTTCTGTCAGTACTTTTTTTTCTTTCTGGATGCCGGAGGTTTAAAAAAAAAAAAAACAAACAACTAAATGTCAATAAAATGTGAACCAGTCGATGGTTTTTGTCTGCACGCGTATTTTTAGCAGCGTGTTTCTGCAGGAGGGGCGACGACCGTCCAAAGTGACAACTGGAAGGACCTGTCCACACCCACAGGTTTGAAAAAACCAAAACAAAACCACAGGAGAAATGGAGTTTGTAAAATGAATTTAATCGCTGGTTCAGAAGCAACAGGAAGTTTGTGAAAAGTTTACAGCACATTTGAAAAATCGGAGGTAGACTGGTGTTAGATATGGACCTGAAAATCAGATTATCCTGCACCCAGAAATAACTGCTGTTGCTTTAATCCCACCCAGCTGAACAGTGAAGGTGAGGTTTTTCAGGCGCCCCCTCCTCTGTCAGCCGCAGGGCTGCTTGGGCTGCTGATGGTCGATAGGGAAGTAGTAGAAGGGGACCTGAGGGGGGCAGGGATGCCCCGGAGATGAGCTCCATCCCGGGCCGGAGCTGGTGGCGGCACCCGTCTCGGCGTTGCCACGGTGATCGCAGCCGACGGTCAGGTTGTGGGACAGAGGGATCTTCACCTGGAACCACACCTCTCTGTCCTGAGGGAGGAGTGAAGGAAGACGCCAGATGTGAAACCCAGCTGATACCACTGGTAAGATGCTGCCGCTTGTTGTTACCACTGTTGTTACACATGGTGACTGCTCACGCCTGCTGAGTGTCAGGTTTATTTTTTTACAGCCTGGAATCAAAGTGGATTTAATGTCTTAAGAGAAAAAAGATGGTGTAACGTCACTCCCCTTGTTGTCCGTCACACACTGGATCTCGTGTTTGTCACCAAAGTGTGGAGCCAAGATACCATGGACCTCTGCAACCTAACACAAAGGTAATCATATAACAACACAGAATGTCATATATTAGTAAGGCATGAGATGGGCGTTGGAGTATGTTTAAAAAAAAAAACAACAACAAAAACAAAAACCCTTATTTGATGATTTTAGGTGTTTTTACAAAGAATTTTTTTTGACATTTTTGGTCATTTTTTCAACATGCTATACTATGGCGTTTTTTCATGATTTTTGTGACATGCTGAAATATGACCTTTTTTGCACTTTGAATACGTTTGATCACATGGAGTGTTCATAAAACACTATTCCCTGATGTTTTCAGGCGTTTTTACAAAAAAAAAATTTTTTTTGGACATTTTTGGCCATTTTTTCGACATACGAAATGATGGTGTTTTTTCATGATTTTGTGACATGCTGAAATATGACCTTTTTTGCACTTTTAACACATGCAATCCTATGTAGTGTTCATAAAACACTATTCTCTGATGTTTTGTTAGCATTTTTTAGGCAAAAAAAAATTTTTTGACATTTTTGCCATTTTTTCGACATAGTATAGTATGGCGTTTTTTTCATGATTTTGTGACATGCTGAAATATGACCTTTTTGCATTTTAAACACATGCAATGCTATGTAGAGTTCATAAAACACTATTCTCTGATGTTTTTTGCTGCGTTTTTAGGCAAAAAAATTTTTTTTGACATTTTTTGCATTTTTCGACATAGTATAGTATGGCGTTTTTTTCATTTTTTGTGACATGCTGAAATATGACCTTTTTTGCATTTTAACACATATTATGCTATGGGGAGTTCATAAAACACTATTCTTGATGTTTTGCTTGCGTTTTTAGGCAAAAAAAATTTTTGCATTTTTTGCATTTTTTCGACATAGTATAGTATGGTGTTTTTTTTTTCATTTTGATGACATGCTGAAATATGACCTTTTTGCATTTTTAACACATATTATGCTATGGGGGGTTTATAAAACACTATTCTTTGATGTTTTGCTTATGCGTTTTTAGGCAAAAAAAATTTTTTGACATTTTTGCATTTTTTTTGACATAGTATAGTATGATGGTTTTTTTTCATTTTTTGACATGCTGAAATATGACCTTTTTTGCATTTTTACACATATTATGCTATGGAGGGTTTATAAACCACAATTCCTTGATGTTTTGCTGCATTTTTAGGCAAAAAAAATTTTGACCATTTTTTGCATTTTTCGACATAGTATAGTATGCCGTTTTTTTAATTTTGATGACATGCTGAAATATGACCTTTTTTGCATTTTAACACATATTATGCTATGGGGGTTCATAAACCACTATTCCTTGATGTTTTGCTGCGTTTTTTTTAGGCAAAAAAAAATTTTGGCCATTTTTGCATTTTTCGACATAGTAGTATAGTATGCCGTTTTTTTTTTTTTTGATGACATGCTGAAATATGACCTTTTATGCATTTTAACACATATTATGCTATGGAGGTTCATAAACCACTATTCCTTGATGTTTTGCTGCGTTTTTTAGGCAAAAAAAAAAATTTTGACATTTTTTGCATTTTTTCATACATAGTATAGTATGCCGTTTTTTTCATTTTGATGACATACTGAAATATGACCTTTTTAAGCATTTTTAACACATATTATGCTATGGGGGTTTATAAACCACAATTCCTTGATGTTTTTCTGCGTTTTTAGGTAAAAAAAAAAAAATTTTGGCCATTTTTTTCATTTTTTCGACATAGTATAGTATGCCGTTTTTTTCATTTTGATGACATGCTGAAATATGACCTTTTTAAGCATTTTAAACACTTACTATGCTATGGAGGGTTTATAAACCACAATTCCTTGATGTTTTGCTGCGTTTTTAGGCAAAAAAAATTTTGACCATTTTTTGCATTTTTCGACATAGTATAGTATGCCGTTTTTTTCATTTTGATGACATACTGAAATATGACCTTTTTATGCATTTTAACACATATTATGCTATGGGGGGCATACAGACCACTATTCCTTGATGTTTTGCTGCGTTTTTAGGCAAAAAAAATTTTGGCCATTTTTTGCATTTTTCGACATAGTATAGTATGCCGTTTTTTTCATTTTGATGACATACTGAAATATGACCTTTTTATGTGTTTTTAACACTTGCTATGCTATGGAGGGTTTATAAACCACAATTCCTTGATGTTTTGCTGCGTTTTTAGGTAAAAAAAATTTTGACCATTTTTTGCATTTTTCGACATAGTATAGTATGCCGTTTTTTTCATTTTGATGACATACTGAAATATGACCTTTTTATGCATTCTAACACATACTATGCTATGGGGGGCATACAGACCACTATTCCTTGATGTTTTGCTGCGTTTTTAGGCAAAAAAATTTTGGCCATTTTTTGCATTTTTCGACATAGTATAGTATGCCGTTTTTTTCATTTTGTTGACACACTGAAATATGACCTTTTTATGCATTTTAACACATATATGCTATGGGGGGTTACAGACCACTATTCCTTGAAGTTTTGTTGTGTTTTTAGGCAAAAAAAAATTTTGGCCATTTTTTGCATTTTTCGACATAGTATAGTATGCATTTTTTTTTTTTTTTTTTGACACACTGAAATATGACCTTTTTAAGCATTTTAACACATACTATGCTTTGGAGTGTGTATATAACACTATTCCTTGAAGTTTTGCTGCGTTTTTAGGCAAAAAAAAATTTGACCATTTTTTGCATTTTTTCATAGTATAGTATAGCCGTTTTTTTTTCATTTTGATGACATACTGAAGTATGACCTTTTTAAGCATTTTAAACACATATTATGCTATGGAGGGTTTATAAACCACAATTCCTTGATGTTTTGCTGCATTTTTAGGCAAAAAAAATTTTGGCCATTTTTTTTTTGCATTTTTCGACATAGTATAGTATGCCGTTTTTTTTTTTTTTTGACACACTGAAATATGACCTTTTTATGCATTTTAACACATACATGCTATGCTATGGAGGGTTTATAAACCACAATTCCTTGATGTTTTGCTGCGTTTTTAGGCAAAAAAAATTTTGGCCATTTTTTGCATTTTTCGACATAGTATAGTATGCCGTTTTTTTCATTTTGATGACACACTGAAATATGACCTTTTTTTTGCATTCTAACACAGACTATGCTATGGGGGGCATACAGACCACTATTCCTTGATGTTTTGCTGCGTTTTTAGGCAAAAAAAATTTTGGCCATTTTTTGCATTTTTCGACATAGTATAGTATGCCGTTTTTTTCATTTTGATGACATACTGAAATATGACCTTTTTAAGCATTTTAACACATATATTATGCTATGGGGGGCATACAGACCACTATTCCTTGATGTTTTGCTGCGTTTTTAGGCAAAAAAATTTTGGCCATTTTTTGCATTTTTCGACATAGTATAGTATGGCATTTTTTTCATTTTGATGACATACTGAAATAAGACCCTTTTAAGCATTTTTAACACATATTATGCTATGGAGGGTTTATAAACCACAATTCCTTGATGTTTTGCTGCGTTTTTAGGTAAAAAAAATTTTGACCATTTTTTGCATTTTTCGACATAGTATAGTATGCCGTTTTTTTCATTTTGATGACATACTGAAATATGACCTTTTTAAGCATTTTAAACACATATTATGCTATGGGGGGCATACAGACCACTATTCCTTGATGTTTTGCTGCGTTTTTAGGTAAAAAAAATTTTGGCCATTTTTTGCATTTTTCGACATAGTATAGTATGCCGTTTTTTTCATTTTGATGACACACTGAAATATGACCTTTTTATGCATTTTTAACACATACTATGCTATGGGGGTTTATAAACCACTATTCCTTGATGTTTTGCTGCGTTTTTAGGCAAAAAAAATTTTGGCCATTTTTTGCATTTTTCGACATAGTATAGTATGCCGTTTTTTTCGTTTTGATGACATACTGAAATATGACCTTTTTAAGCATTTTAACACATACTATGCTATGGGGGGTATATAGACCACTATTCCTTGATGTTTTGCTGTGTTTTTAGGCAAAAAAAATTTTGGCCATTTTTTGCATTTTTTCAACATAGCATAGTATGGCATTTTTTTTTAATTTTGATGACATACTGAAATAAGACCTTTTTATGCATTTTTAACACATATTATGCTATGGAGGGTTTATAAACCACAATTCCTTGATGTTTTGCTGCGTTTTTAGGTAAAAAAAATTTTTGACCATTTTTTTTTTTTTTTCGACATAGTATAGTATGCCGTTTTTTTTTTTTTTTGATGACATGCTGAAATATGACCTTTTTATGCATTTTAACACATATATGCTATGGGGGGTTTATAAACCACTATTCCTTGATGTTTTGCTGCGTTTTTTAGGCAAAAAAAAATTTTGCCATTTTTTGCATTTTTTTTCACATAGTATAGTATGCCGTTTTTTTCATTTTTTGATGACATGCTGAAATATGACCTTTTATGCATTTTAACACATATATGCTATGGGGGGTTTATAAACCACTATTCCTTGATGTTTTGCTGCATTTTTTAGGCAAAAAAAAAATTTGGCCATTTTTTGCATTTTTTTTTCACACATAGTATAGTATATGTTGTTTTTTTTCATTTTTTGATGACATGCTGAAATATGACCTTTTTTGCATTTTAACACATATTATGCTATGGGGGTGTTATAAACCAGCATTCCTTGATGTTTTGCTGCATTTTTTTAGGCAAAAAAAATTTTGACCATTTTTTGCATTTTTTCGACATAGTATAGTATGTTGTTTTTTTTTTTTTTTTATGACATGCTGAAATATGACCTTTATTGCATTTTTAACACATAATATGCTATGGGGTGTTTATAAAACAGCATTATTCCTTGATGTTTTGCTGCATTTTTAGGCAAAAAAAATTTTTGACATTTTTTTTGCATTTTTTTCGACATAGTATAGTATGTCGTTTTTTTTTTTTTTATGACATGCTGAAATATGACCTTTTTGCATTTTTAACACATAATATGCTATGCTATGTGTTTATAAACCACTATTCCTTGATGTTTTCTTGCATTTTTAGGCATTTTTAAATTTTTGACATTTTTTGCATTTTTTCGACATACTATAGTATGTTGTTTTTTTTCATTTTTTATGACATGCTGAAATATGACCTTTTTTGCATTTTTAACACATAATATGCTATCTAGTGTTTATAAAACATTCCTTTTGATGTTTTGCTTGCATTTTGAGGCATTTTTAAATTTTGACATTTTTTTGCATTTTTTTCGACATAGTATAGTATGTCGTTTTTTTTTCATTTTTTATGACATGCTGAAATATGACCTTTTTGCATTTTTAACACATAATATGCTATCTAGTGTTTATAAAACAGCATTCCTTTGATGTTTTCTTGCATTTTTAGGCATTTTTAAATTTTGACATTTTTTTGCATTTTTTTCGACATACTATACTATGTTGTTTTTTTTTCATTTTTTATGACATGCTGAAATATGACCTTTTTTTGCATTTTAACACATATTATGCTATCTAGTGTTTATAAAACAGCATTCCTTGATGTTTTTGCATTTTTAGGCATTTTTAATTTTGACATTTTTTTGCATTTTTTTTTCGACATACTATACTATGTTGTTTTTTTTTTTTTTTTATGACATGCTGAAATATGACCTTTTTTGCATTTTTAACACATAATATGCTATCTAGTGTTTATAAAACAGCATTATTTGATGTTTTCTTGCATTTTGAGGCATTTTTAAATTTTGACATTTTTTTGCATTTTTTTCGACATACTATATATGTATGTTGTTTTTTTCATTTTTTTTATGACATGCTGAAATATGACCTTTTTTGCATTTTTAACACCTAATATGCTATCTAGTGTTTATAAAACAGCATTATTTGATGTTTTTTGCTTGCATTTTGAGGCATTTTTAAATTTTGACATTTTTTTATTTTTTCGACATACTATACTATGTATGTTTTTTTCATTTTTTGACATGCTGAAATATGACCTTTTTTTGCATTTTTAACACATAATTATGCTATCTAGTGTTTATAAAACAGCATTATTTGATGTTTTCTTGCATTTTGAGGCATTTTTAAATTTTGACATTTTTTGCATTTTTTCGACATACTATACTATAGTATGTCGTTTTTTTTCATTTTTTTATGACATGCTGAAATATGACCTTTTTTGCATTTTTAACACATAATATGCTATCTAGTGTTTATAAAAACAGCATTATTTGATGTTTTCTTGCATTTTTAGGCATTTTTAAATTTTGACATTTTTTTTATTTTTTTTCGACATACTATACTATGTATGTTTTTTTTCATTTTTTATGACATGCTGAAATATGACCTTTTTTGCATTTTTAACACACAATATGCTATCTAGTGTTTATAAAACACAGCATTATTTGATGTTTTCTTGCATTTTGAGGCATTTTTTAAATTTTGACATTTTTTGCATTTTTTTCGACATACTATACTATGTTGTTTTTTTTCATTTTTTTATGACATGCTGAAATATGACCTTTTTGCATTTTTAACACATAATATGCTATATGTAGTGTTCATAAAACACTATTCCTTGATGTTTTCTTGCATTTTGAGGCATTTTTAAATTTTGACATTTTTTGCATTTTTTTCGACATACTATACTATGTATGTTTTTTTTTCATTTTTTTGACATGCTGAAATATGACCTTTTTTGCATTTTTAACACATAATATGCTATCTAGTGTTCATAAAACAGCATTATTTGATGTTTTCTTGCATTTTGAGGCATTTTTTATTTTGACATTTTTTGCATTTTTTTTCGACATACTATACTATGTATGTTTTTTTTTCATTTTTATGACATGCTGAAATATGACCTTTTTTTGCATTTTTAACACATATATGCTATCTAGTGTTTATAAAACAGCATTCTTTGATGTTTTCTTGCATTTTTTTAGCATTTTTAAATTTTGACATTTTTGCATTTTTTCGACATACTATACTATGTGTTTTTTTTCATTTTTTTTTATGACATGCTGAAATATGACCTTTTTTGCATTTTTAACACATAATATGCTATCTAGTGTTCATAAAACACTATTCTTTGATGTTTTCTTGCATTTTTAGGCAAAAAAAATTTCCAAATTTTTTGCATTTTTTTGACATACTATACTATGTATGTTTTTTTTTCATTTTTGTGACATGCTGAAATATGACCTTTTTGCATTTTTTAACACATACATATGCTATCTAGTGTTCATAAAACACTATTCCTTTGATGTTTTCTTGCATTTTAGGCATTTTTTTTTTTGATTTTTTGCATTTTTTTCGACATACTATACTATGTTGTTTTTTTTTTTTTTTTTGTGACATGCTGAAATATGACCTTTTTTGCATTTTTAACACATAATATGCTATGTAGTGTTCATAAAACACTATTCTTGATGTTTTCTTTGCATTTTGAGGCAAAAAAAATTTTGACATTTTTTGCATTTTTTTCGACATACTATAGTATGTATTTTTTTTTTCATTTTTTTGTGACATGCTGAAATATGACCTTTTTTGCATTTTAACACATATTATGCTATGTAGTGTTCATAAAACACTATTCTTGATGTTTTTTTGCATTTTTTAGGCAAAAAAAATTTTTTTGACATTTTTGCATTTTTTCGACATACTATACTATGTATGTTTTTTTTCATTTTTGTGACATGCTGAAATATGACCTTTTTGCACTTTTTAACACATAATATCCTATGTAGTGTTCATAAAACACATTATTCTGGCGTTTTCTTGCATTTTTAAAAAAAAAAAATTTTTGACATTTTTGGCCATTTTTTTCGACATACTATATACTATGGCGTTTTTTTCATGATTTTTGTGACATGCTGAAATATGACCTTTTTTGCACTTTTAACACATTTAATCATATGTAGTGTTCATAAAACACTATTCTTTGATGTTTTTTAGGCATTTTTAGGCAAAAAAAATTTTTGACATTTTTGGCCATTTTTTTCGACATACTATACTATGATGTTTTTTTTTCATGATTTTGTGACATGCTGAAATATGACCTTTTTTTGCACTTTTAACACATGCAATCCTATGTAGTGTTCATAAAACACTATTCTCTGATGTTTTTAGGCGTTTTTACAAAAAAAAAATTTTGACATTTTTGGCCATTTTTTCGACATACTATACTATGGCGTTTTTTCATGATTTTGTGACATGCTGAAATATGACCTTTTTTGCACTTTTAACACATTTAATCATATGTAGTGTTCATAAAACACTATTCTCTGATGTTTTAGGCGTTTTTACAAAAAAAAAATTTTTTGACATTTTTGGCCATTTTTTCGACATACTATACTATGGCGTTTTTTCATGATTTTGTGACATGCTGAAATATGACCTTTTTTGCACTTTTAACACATGCAATCCTATGTAGTGTTCATAAAACACTATTCTCTGATGTTTTTAGGCGTTTTTACAAAAAAAAAAATTTTTTGACATTTTTGGCCATTTTTTCGACATGCTATACTATGGCGTTTTTTCATGATTTTGTGACATGCTGAAATATGACCTTTTTGCACTTTTAACACATGCAATCCTATGTAGTGTTCATAAAACACTATTCTCTGATGTTTTTAGGCGTTTTTACAAAAAAAATTTTTTGACATTTTTGGCCATTTTTTTGACATACGAAATGATGGCGTTTTTTCATGATTTTGTGACATGCTGAAATATGACCTTTTTTTGCACTTTGCAATCTATGTAGTGTTCATAAAAAAACACTATTCTCTGATGTTTTTAGGCGTTTTTAGGACAAAAAAAATTTTTTGACATTTTTACAAGTTTGTAACTCATTAGCACTCTCTGTCTTCTCAACTGACGGGTCAGCTGATATGGGCCTCCCGCGTGTCGCTTGATATTTGTTACCAGAAGTGGAAGCTGGATTTGGTCTTCACTAAGGATGGCCACTGTTCATTCAGCTCCTCCTCCAGCTCCTGGGACAAAAAAAAATGGCATCGGCCAATCAGCTGTCAGCCTCAGAGAGCGCCATCTTGAACATCTCAAAGTCGGTCCTGATCCAGACTCACCTGGACATCAGAGTGGAACATTGGCCAGCAGTTGCAGCAGTGCTCTGCCTTGACAGGCCTGCACACACACACACACACACACACACACACAGCAGCAGCAGCCAATGACTTCACCACAACTGTACAAACAGGGAAGAGTTCATCATAACACAGGGAGGTCGGCTGCAGTGGGAGTCTGGCTCAAAGACAATTAAAAAAGAAAGAATTAATAAGATTCTCTGTTTGATTTTGAAGGCCAACAACCACTGTGTCAATAAAGAACAAATTTCAGAGAAACTAAATGTTTCAATCGTCTTATTCATCAGAAATGTGCAACTGCCAAAGTTTGGCATGGTCCTGTCTGTCCTGCAGCGGAGGAGGGATTCAAGTCAAGAGACAAAAAGCCTCCTCTTCTGACCCGTTAGGCTCAGGATGTGTTTTTATTGACTTTAAGATTGAATTCTTTTCTGAAATGTGTGGGAAAAGCCAGACAGCACCATTAAAATAAGATAAAATGCATCAGTGAAAAGCTGCAGTATACAGGCAGCGCTCGTCTTCACCACACACACACTCACCTGAAACTCTGGACAGGTGAGTCACGCTGACCGACCACAGAATGTACAGGTGGGACGCGAGGCCCCGCAGGTGATTTGATACTTACCACAGACCGTGGATCGTCCAGTTGTTGACGATCTCAGGAATCTTGCACTGAGTCCCATTGTTCAAAGACTGAGGGATGGAAACACGGCTCGTTAACCAAAACCTGCCTCCGGCGGCCATATTGGAACCACACATTCATATGAGACGTGACCTCAGATTTTAACTTGATTAGTGTCACTACCGACTGAGATGGAGCTTCTTTACCTGCTCATCTTTTACCTTCTTTACCTCCTTCTTCTTCTCTCACTTCCTCCTTTCATTACCTTCCTCCTTCACTTATATGCTACATTCCTTCATTTCCTTTATCCTTCTTTCCCTGCTCCTCTTTCTCCCCCACCCCCTTTGACTCCTCACATCCGATCTGGACGACTTTTTAAATCCAAATAATCTGTAATCTGAATCGTCGTTCATGAAGAAGGTGACGATCACCTGACAGAACCCCCCGGGCCACTGCAGGGTGAACAGGATGCATTTCCAGGAGCAGCAAGTCATGTTGTTTGTATGGAGGTCAGAGCCCTGGGGGCCATATTTGTAGTCCTCCACGTGTCCTCCCTGTGTGGCGGTGGTGACGGGCGGCTGCAGCAGGAGCAGGCTGAGCAGCACCGAGCTCCTCATCGCCTCCTTCACAATCATCCAAACTGCAGCGATCGATGACGCGTTCACTGAAACCAGGGCGGCCGCGTATTTAGTACTGCAGTAATTTACAGCTCGGTAATATTGTATTTGAATATCTCTGCGTCCTTCTACTTTACACTTCCACACTACACTACTGACCAGAGAGAAATACACGATACATTCATATGACAGTTTTTCAGAATCGGATTTTACATGAAAAACATGAACTCCAGCTCATCATCAGAGGTAAGGATGGAAAGAAGGAGCCAGTGAAGGAGAGAAGGAGACAAGCAATGAATAAAAGAGGAGGAAGCGAAAGAAAGAAAGAGATAAAGAAGTAAGAGAGGATTTCTGTCACTTTTACCATGATACTTTTACTTTAACTACATGGAGCTGATTACATTTGTGGTTTTTTTTACATGAATGCAGGACTTCTACTCAACAGCACAGTAAGGTAATATTAATTAGTATCATGTTGTTTTTAAAGAACAAGTTTAACTTCATGAATCAGTAAAATTCCCCTTCTGACAGTTTGTTTGTTTTATCTCATCAGTTTAATAAATTACACAACCAGCTATTTAAAACTCCTCTGGAGGAGAGAGGGAGCAACTTACCAGAGATCTGCAGCGGTCGCACTGAGCTGCAGTCCAAGCTCCGCTCTGCAAAACAGAACAACAACAAAAACAAGAAATGAAACTGTGAGACTGACTCGTTCTGACAGAATATGTAAATTACTTCAGTTTCAGCAACGACGAGCAAAACAGAGAGTGGAGGCAACACCAGGGGCAAACAACACATCACAGATACACACAAAAACAACACGTGTTCATAATAATAATAATAATAATAATAATAATAATAATGATGATGCGTCAGTCACGACGAGCCGCTGGGTTCGCGTCCTGTCAGACTCGTACAGCGTGGCCTCTGCAGCACCTCGTAGTTTGGCACAGCTTCAGGCTTCAACACTGATACTGTGTGTGTGTCCGTCCTTGTGAGGGTGAAGCGAGGCGGCGCAGCTCGACACACACACACACACACACACACACACGACGCCACAGACATGAATCACCTGCTGGTAACTACAAATCTTATTCCGTTTTTCTTGTCTTTTGTCCTGTTTGTTCCTCTAACGCGTCTTCACTCGTGGCAGGTTAAAAGAAAAAAAACAACGTGTGTGTGTGTGTGTGTGTGTGTGTGTCGGGGGGAAACTGAGCTCTGACCTTCATTTCTTTGTGGGACAAGTGTAAAACTTTCACTTTGCCGGGAGCCGCGCGCTGCGGGGCCTCGTGCGCAGTAAAGACGCATATCTATATTTACCGAGCGCAGGATTCACCTCAGGTGACCTGTGTGTGTGTGTGTGTGGGCATACCTGCGTTAGGCAGACAATGCAGTCCTGCACGTACACAGTGACTGGCACGAGCACGAGCGCGCGCACACAAGAGTTGTTTACGTATTCCTCCATTGAGCTGTTTACACTGTCGGCACGTTTTATCTTGTCATCAGTGGTGGAAAAGTGACTCAGTTTATTGACGCTTCACTTCACTATTTCCGGCCAGAAAGTGGAAATCACCACCTGTCAGTCCTGGGGGGTCTCCTTTCTCTGCCTCCTGATTGGTTCAAGGTTCGAGGTTAAAAAGCCTGGCAGCCGCCTTAAAGAGACAAACGTCACGGTCAGAGGAGGAAGTGGTGGCAGAGAGCGAACATCCGGGGATTCGCTGCACACGTCGCAACTGATTCTTTCTAAACTGAATCACCTGTTCGGTTTCTTACAGTACGTCATCAAAAACAGGAAACTGCTGCATCCTTGCGATACTGCATATTTGTTAAAAGCTGGACCTTGTCTTCTTCTGTGGTGTCGCGTACAGAGCCAAAGAAATATTAGTCATCTTTCCTGTGGAAAATTCACAAACCAGCGTTTCCCACACGGCCACTCGTATTTCAGGTGTTGAGCAGGACGTGAGTCACTCTGCAACAGATCAGTCAAGTGTTTTAGGATAAAAGTTTGGTGTGGACAGGTCCTGACGTCCTGAGTCTCACTGCAGGACACCATATGTGCCATATGTGCAGCTGCTTGCCTAACCTTGAGACAAATGTAATGTGAAGGTTAAAACAAACTCATGGATTAAAACCAGGGTGAGAGCTGCTAAGTGGGACATGAGCGTGGGTGCTAACCCACAGACCACATGAGACCAGGGTGAGACCAGGGTGAGACCAGGGTGAGACCTGGGTGAGACCAGGGTGAGACCTGGGTGAGACCTGGGTGAGACCTGGGTGAGGGCGGCCGCGGTGTCAGCTGAGCTCAGCGCCTCCTTTCTCACGCTTCAAGCTACTGTTGACTTTCTCCGGCTCTTCACCGAGCTCCCTCCTGTGACACAAAAGAAACAACAACCCTGAAACACAACCTGAAAACAAAACACTGAACTGCTGCTCCACGTGCCAGCTGAGGATTGGGTCGTCGAGGTGAGATGTGCTGCCAGATGTTGTGATGGGGCCGGACCAAACGCAGAGCGACATTCATCCCACACACACAACCGCTCGCAGAGAACAATATGGTTTTCCTTTCAAAACGCTGCAACCTGCCGTAGCCAGAGTACAAGGATGTGAAAATAATATATGGAAATCATAATGGCGCTGGTCAGACTGACCTCAGTTCAGGTCCTGCTGATGACGTCTTCTGTGGCGGCTGGGAAAAAGGAAGAGAAAGTCACTTTCAGAGATAGATATTAAAAATTAAGAAACGTGCTGTCAGTTTAACATAAAAAAACACAGTAAAAACAGGGTGAACACACCTGGTACCTGAACAACAGAAGCGATACCAGCCCACAGTCGGCCTCACTTCCTCTTTCACTGCTTGTGGGAGATTTCTCCTCTGTTAGGGTTTCATTTCTGCCATCACACGCGTAAGGTGGAGGGTCATGAGAAATGGTAAATTAATGTAACGTCTCAGTGGATCCGCAGCTAATTTTTTTTTTTAGTAGAAATAAAAGGGGTCAAACTGTCAAAATACTCAAGTTGCATCACATAAACACTGTGTGTGAGCAAACAATGAAAAAAATGATGTCAAACCTTCAAGCGGATAAGATTTTAAACTTCTTTTTGTCATGCAGATGTTTTCATGTCATGTCTTTGCAGAAAGTTCCTCTTCTGACCGGCCGGGCCTTCAGCAGCTCCGCCAGGCAGCTGAGGAACCGAGTCCCCGAGGCTCAGAAACTCTTCCAGGTGAATGTGATCGTTGGGATCCGGAGAGATTAAATCTGGCAGCGGCGTTGAGATTTATCTGCAGCCAATCACTTGAAACTTGAAAAGACATACTCGGTCTTTTTATGCTGGGCTCCCGTGGTGCATAGTTCTATTATTAAACTTGTATTTATTAAAAATTCCTGCATGTTATTGTTGTGGAGTTTGTCAGGAAGAGAAGCCGTTTGTTGAGAAAACTCCCGAGCTCCCTTGGATTTCTACCGCCAACATTTTTTTTCTGGGTCCCGCAACTTAAAACAAAAAAAAACAACAATCAAACCCCAGAGTCGATTGAACTTCTCTGTGATCAGAACAAAAAATAAAACAATAATGAAAGACCAGGCCGGTTTACAGCATAAGCACCAGCTCAGCCAGACAAAACACATGGACCTGCAGTGGAGCAGCACCGGTCTGGACCCGGTCCTGGTCCTGGACTGCCGTGTCTTTATATGATGCATATGTGGCAGAGTACTGCATGTACTGCATGTACACACATACTGTTACACTCAGTGCTTATTATAAATACTTCTGTTTTGCTTCCACGTGACTTACCAAAGTATTACTACGTACAGGTATAATTCACTTCTCCTTTTCCCATCAAAGCCCCCCCCCACACTTACCACAAGGAAGTTCTGCATTTGTCACATGGTTTCTATGGTTACAGGCCGACAACGGACTGCCGGTCCACCTGAAGGGGGGGCCCCGTGACATGCTGTTCTACCGCATCACCATGACCCTGACTATCGCAGGTAACGGGGGCAGAACACCTTTAACTGACCAAAACAGAAATATGTAGGATTTATATATTTAATAATGTGTGTGTGTGTGTGTGTGTGTGTGTGTGTCGTCTCCACAGGCACCTGTTACTCTCTGTACTGGCTGTACACAGCCTCCATGCCTCAGAAGAGAGCCTAGAGAATGAGATGACCCCCGTCCCCCCGGGCTCGGTCTATCACCTGGAGAGCAGCAACCGGCTGCGTGTATTGCTTGTATTTGTCACGTACAATCCTATTTGATTTTTATTAGCAATCCATGTTTATTTCATCATGGTGACTATGAATGTGTAAAAAATATATATGTGTTTAAAAAAAAAAAAAGAAAGAAAATTAATTCTGTTTTCTTTTGCACCTTGGATTAAGAGTGAGACTGGGTCCAGCACCTGGATGTAGGATCAGACCCTATAATCTGGGTTAGTTTTAGCAGGATTGGAGAGAAAACTGCAATACAACATGCAAGTCAATAAAAGTTCAATAAAAAGTAAAACATAAGAGCTGACATGATTGATGACGGATGTTAGGAACTGGTGCCACTGAAGAATAATATCAACCTCCATCTTGAATCGTGAATTGATTATTAGATTATTATTATTCTGGCAGGTTTAAATCCTCCTCCACACACAAGTTTTCCTCAGGTTCACTTTGATGATCTTCAGCCGGGTGTGTGTGTGTGTGTGTGTGTGTGTGTGTGTCTTTTAGCTCAGACTTTGACAAATAGTTTGACACACAGAAGAAAACAGAGAACAGTTGATCCTGCCATGAAAGTGACGGACCGACAGAGATTCAAGAAAAATAAAACTGTTTCCAGCTCAAAACGAAGTGAGATTTTAGTATGAGGTATTCCTGATGTTCTGCAGCTGCTCTACGACACACACACACGCACACACACACACACACACACACACAGATGGAGAAAAAACATCAAGCAATGGCTCCATCTGGTGGTTTCACACTGGACACACATGTTTTGTGTGCACCTGAACGCCCCCTCCTCATACATAAATGACTCTGGCCATATGAAACAACTGTACACGTCTTCCATGTTTTATTCTGAGAACATGCTGGTGTTGGAGCTCACCGATGTTTCTTGAGTGTGACCACATTTCATCTCTTACACCTGGTTCTTCTCAAACTGAATCACCGTCTCAGTGTGAACAGGAAAATCCTGAAGCCTTCAACTCAGGAAGCGAATACTCATCTTGTGCTCGATGTTTACTTTCTCCAGCGACTGAAAACAAAATGAAAAGTTATTAAAGAAAGTTTCTCTTTGTTTTCACTGTGATGTAATCTCACATGTTCAAGTCTAAATGATGTTTGTGCTGATCAAAAATAACTTAAGTGAACTAATGATTTTTAAAGATCTTAATTATGTCACAAGATTTTAAAGAATTTCTTCTTTTCTTTTTTTTTTTTAGAAGATCAGAGACCCATTATTTTTCTAAATTCTAAAAGAACCAATATGTAATTTATCTAAATACATTTTTAAGGAAAATATCCACAGACTTTACCACATTTGCAATTAAAATTTTGATGATAATCTGAAATTGTCAGTTGAGTTTATAAAAGCTGAATAAAGCAGGAAAAAAAAGTCGATCTCACCTTCCTGAACTCGTCGAACGAGATGGCGTCATCTCTGTCCAGGTCAGCCTCCTGGATGGCTCGCTCGGCGATGCTCTCCAGCTGCTCCTCCGTCACCTGCAGCCCCAGCATCGCCCGCAGCACCTGTCGGTCACAGTCGCCGACCAATCAGCGATCGCCGTTCGGTTTGGCCGCGACGCAGAACGACGCAAGTGGATGTAAACGAACCTGGAGAAGCTCTGCTCTGGAAATCTTTCCATCTTTGTCCTGATCGTACAACTCGAAGGCAACTTAACACACACACACACACACACACACACACACACACACACACACACACACACACACACACACACACACACACACACACAGTCGGTACATGATCTTAAAGAAACAGTGAGCAATAAATCAGGGTCAGTACAAACTGACATTTCAGTTTCCTGGTCCTGCTGTTGGCCGGCTCCGGCCCGTCTCTGGTTCGGTTTGTGTCAGCGGGTCGGAAATGAGCCAGCATCCGGACAAAGGAGGGAAAGTCCACTGTTTCCCGCCTGGAGGTGGGATGGAAAAAGCAAGTGGCCGACAAACAAAGGACCGTGAACTGCTGCTGATATCACATCACTGGTGTTCACAATTTAATGTTTCCCTCATGTCGTGTGCAAAACACACAGGGATAAAATGGTGGAGGAGGTTTTTCACTGATAATCAGACGTATCTGTGGGTAAAACAGGGAAGAGCGTGTTGTGCGTTTGCGTCACGTGGCGGCTGCTGTACCCAGGAGAGAAGAAGGCGGCGATGATCCTGTCTCCTATGGGGTTCAGGGCCAACTCCCGAACTGCTCCGAAATCCTCGGGCCTGCGTCACAGAGAGAGACACGGTGGTTCTGAACGGATCTGACAGATGAACAACGGGCCTTCAAAACAAAACACAACAGCTTTTTCATTTTCCTCGACACGTAGGCGACAGCCAACCTGAGCTCTCCCGTCTGGTCTTTGTCCAGAAACTCGAACCTCTCATGAAGGCGGAGCAGGTGGGCAGCAGAGACTGAAACAGAGGAGCGAGGGTGGAGTGATTACCACGATCAGCTGTTGAGCTTTGACCAAAACAAAGGTGGAGGATCCAGGTTTCAGGGTCTCTGACATGTGAGTTCAACATGTTCTGTCTCATCACTGACGTCTTTAAATCAAACAAATGTGTGACATTGTGTTTGTGTGGGGACTATTTTCTGTGGTGGATTAACACAGTTTGACAGTAGAGACACAGTGGGAAGGGTCGACCTGTTAAACAGCCCCCACGGCGTCTGTATCGGCACGAACAGTTCAGGGTGTCGCCACGCGAGGCGAGATAAACCACAGACGAAGCTGCGACTATCAGGCGCGCACAAAGACGCACAACAGATCGTATCACGTGCACAGACACACGCCCCAGATGTTGTGTCCTCTATGAATACAGTCGAAAGACGGGGAACAGGACCTCAGAGTCGTGTCGAGGTCCAGATGTGAACAGAATCAGAAGCTTCAGGAGATGACATCACCGTGTTGGACGGTTTTATAAAGACAGGAATTTTGGGTGGAGCAGTTTTCCTGCACCCTGAGCTGATCTGCTCTCCTCTCTCCACCACGTCTGAGGAGGAGAAAAAAAAACTAAACAAAACAAGCAACTTACAGCCGGTTTCTTGCATGAGCTCCTGGGCGTTGGGGATGACGTCCACGCTGGAGCTGGAGGAGCCCATCCTGCTGCTCACGCAGCTGCAGCGTCTGTCTGTCCTGCAGCGGGACGGCCCGAACCCGGCCCCCGACCCCAGGGAACGTGACAGACACGCTGCTCGGCCAATCGCTGCTCTTCTCATGGGCCCTCACTGACCAATGGGCTTCCTGATATTTCTGAAAACATGCACAAACTTATCAGCAGAGATTAAATAGTAACGCGGTCGCACCATGAGAAAATAAACTGATCCAACACGACTTAAAAATGTGCATTTACTGTAATCTACCAAGCAATAATAAAAACAATAACACACATTCAGCTCAGGCTGCAGTTACTGTCATGTCACACACACAATCCATCAGTCGGTGTGTCCACACGTTGGAACAATCAGCTTCTGGAAACATATTTTAATTATGAGAACGACACCGTTTGGGTACCTGCTCTTTTAGCTCCAGGTTTGTTCTCCACCTGCTCCTGAGGGAAACGCCAGGTTCTGCAGCTGCTCACCAGTGGAGGGTGGTGGTGGTGTTTTTTTTCCAAACATTTTTTTTGTGTGTGTAAAAACACCGTCGCTCTCTTTGCAGACACTAGGTGGAGCCGTCTCCACGTGAATGCTCGCCGCCCTGCGTTGGGCAGCGACGCTGTAAAAACATCCAGGAGTACACGCCAGGACAGAACGTCACGCTGCGGCTCATTCTGCAGGTTTTGGTTTCGCTTTCAGGTGAATGACTGTTTACGTGCAGAAAGTGTACCACTCCCTCCGCGGGGATGTTTACGAGACGCACGGTAAATCTAATAACCTTAATTATAGAAGCTTCACAGAAGCTCGAATTGTTGACAAAGACACAGATAAAACGCCGCGTTTAGCGACTGAAGAGCCGGAGAGTTCCCTCAGGAGCCGGTGGACGCCAAAACCAGAACCACCGGGTCCGCGTGGCCCAGGCTCTGAATGCGTGGGAGACCTATCAGCGCTATTGTCTGCAAATTAGGAATGTACCGATCAGCAGTATTATCAGCTGCAGGCTGTGAACTTTGAGCACACACACGCACACACACACAATAATGTTTGATTTATCAGCTCTGTTTATCTAGAGTACAGAGTTGGTTTCATTTTTCCCCTCAGGCCAATTCCTGCTGACTGCGACGTTCCCGGCCTTCAACAAGTGTTTGAGGAGCAGACGAGAAGAAGAAGAAGAAGAAGAAGAAGAAGATGAAGAGGAAGAGGAGGAGTTACAGCCTGAAGGATGTGAAATCTGCCCCCCCACCCCAAAGTCACAGATGGTCTCCAACTGGGCCAACCAGGCACCAGAGCTGTTTGAACCAGAACCACCTTGTTCTTTCCTTCCCTCCACCCTTTCTCCTTGCTGCCTCTCCGTTTCCTAGAATTCACACACCCCCTTCGCTCGGGCGATCCGAAAGTGCTGGTATGTTTGGTATGAGCGTTAATGGGAGGTCGTGGGGGGGGGGGTGAGTGATATGGGACAAAAAGGTGAATGTGACCACGTGACCAGTTTCTGGGAAAACTCCCAAATTTACTGAAGACGACCTCAAGAGGCGAAGTGACAAACAAGCCACAGGAGAAATGGGAAAGTCCCACTTTAGTAGACACAGACGTTCGTCCCCCCCACCCCCAGGTGTAATCAACAGGTGCACTGACTGACAGGTGATAGCCTTACAAATCGCAGGTCCACACACACACACACACACACACACACACACACACACACACACGAGTTCAGCCTCACTGGGCTTTTGTCCAGACTGTCACAACCGATAGACACCAAAAGAGTGTGTGTGTGTGTGTGTGTGTGTGTGTGTGTGTGTGTGTGTGTGTGCGTTGGCGGAGAGCCAGCAGGAAATGAATGTAGTTTTCCTGGCTGTGTGAACTTTGACCCCGCCACCCTCCCACAGACGGTGTGACCTTGCACTGTAAGTACACACAGAATACTGTAAAGACCATCCATATTCCTGGTGGGAAAACTTATTAATGAAGATTAATCTGGTCGTTCTTATACTGTATTTAAAAAAAAAAAAAAAAAAAAAAAAACGGTCGTCGCTCGGCAACAGATGAGCGTTAAGATCACGCGGCGGCCGGACCGGTCGTACTGGGCGGCGCCCAGTGTGGGCCCGCGTCGGAACAGAACCACTTCCTGTCGGCGTAGAAGGCTGAAAAATGGATCTCGTTAAAAACTGAAAATATGTGAAGAACGCGGTTATATAACTGTGCCATTGTTTCCAGAGACAAATGAGAGGTGAAGCTCGGCAGTCGAGCTTCTACCGGGAGAGAGAGGCGAGGAGGAGGAGGAGGAGGAGGAGGAACATCCCACTGTGACCCGGCTGGTTAGTAATGAGACATAAAATTCCTGCCCCACTCAGGAGAGACCTGGATGTTAGACCGGACTCAAGTCAACTTTATTTTCTAAAAGTTGGTTTGGCGCAAAGAAATCTCGGCTCTCGATGATGAAGGACGACCGTTCCCTCGGCCCAACAACATCCACTTGGACAAAGAAGTTCCTGATGGCGTTCCTGCTCTGCAGAGGATGAACCCGGCAGATTGACCTTTTCTATTCTTATGCGTTCGGTTCTTCATGGCGCAGGAAACCGCCGCCGCTCTAATCGCCTGGAATGTGAACAATGGGGCCTGTGACTCACGTGCAGCAAAGTCCACTCACTTTCAGTATTGTTGAAAGGCGACAGGTATTCCCCCCCCACACACCTGTACATGAGCAAGTAAACAAACAAAACACACACACACACTAACACACACACACACAGTGTCAGCTCAGTTTCAGAATGACAAACGTGGCCGCGACATGCGACATCGTTTGTCATGACGGCCGAACACTGAAACAACTTTTCACCAAAGCCACAGGCTGATGTCCTGCGGCCTTTTATTTTATTATTATTTTATTTTGCAGTAGCCGTCCAATATTTGCCGGGTCTCCTGGCTCAGGAAATGCAAACAGGGGAAGAGAGATTTCAGGGAGGACGGCCGAGTGACACAAGGTCCTCGCCCAGTATAAAAATACACTTCAAACGACTTCCTGCTCCTAATCCGGTTTCCTCCGTCCGACTGCACGCACAAGCCGCGCTGCCGTTTGTGATTTACACAGCTACTGACGAACACATTTCAGTCTCTGGCCCTGATTTGTACAAAGTGAAAGCTGCTTCTGGTCCGCCGTCACAAAAAGGGGGAATTTGCATGAAGTAAACTTCTCTGGAAACGAACTCCAACGGGTTTCTTGGGAGTGTCAGTTCCCCCGCGGCCCCGCCGCCGATTTGACATTTACCTCAGGCAGGAGGTGACGACAGCGAGCGCCTCGCCGTCGCATAGAATTGGTCCGCGGTGGTTGTTGCGTTACGACGGGGGCGCGGCGCCCGAGAATCCCCGACTACAGGCGCCTGGGCGAACAGAGACGAGTTCCCAGTTGCTGTTGTGGGACGGCGCCCATCGAAAGAGGATCCAACCGGACGGAGGATGGGAAACTACGGAGGTTTACGGTTAGAAGAAACCGTCGCTGACAGGGAAACAGCGAAGGTCAGACTTTGTGTAAACGTCGTAATATCGACTCGTCGCCGCTGACGCCGCCGCCCTGTGTGCAGCTTGCGGCTCTTTAACTTCTCCTTTTCCTCTGAACAAAACTCCTCAAGGTTCAATTCTGGTTTCAGCGCTTCCCTTTTTGTTTACACAGTTCACGAGTGAAGAAAAACAAAAAGATGAATTTAGCGTCGTGCTGAAGAGGAATCCTCCACAAACCTGGCAACCCCAACAACAGTTTATAACTGCAGGGAACTAGTTTACGTCGCGTTCTTTATTACAGATTATAAATATTTATATTCAGGAAGCTTCATCATGAAGTAGAATCATTTATTGTTTTTCATTTATCATCATTTCTGTTCCACTGAAATCTTCACAGTCACATGAGCGAGTGGCAGCGGGGGCGTAAAAGAGCCGTTTCACTGGACAGCACTTTTGTTTTTTTATTCCCTTAATCTGGATTACAAATTGAAAGACGTCATTAGCTGTAGAGTCATTCTAATTGTTTGGCAGCAGCACTTCCTGTTTGCGTTTAGTAGTCGATGTTTATTCCATCGCGGTTGATACCTTTCTGAGAAAAGAGTGAGTGAGTGTGTGTGTGTGTGTGTGTGTGAGTGTGTGTGTGTGTGTGTGTGTGTGTTTGCGGGGGGGCTGTTTAGATTGGTCTGCTCAGTCACTTCCTGAGGTTCCATCATGTGTCTGAGATGGGGAAAATCCAACAAACAAACCCGACGGTTAAAAAGAATCAGCCGCTCGGTCTCCAACCTGAACAGGCAGCAGGTGTTTGCAGCCTCATCGGCGGAACTTCCACTGCCGACGCTCAGGTGAATACCACGCACACAGAACCTCAGAGTCACCCTGAGTTGTTGTGTGACACACACACACACACACACACACACACACACAGCAAAGTTTGGGAAACCCCACGCTACCCGTTACTTCTGACGTGGCCGGCGTCTGAGCGTCGGGGGGCCGAGGGTCTCCGAGGAGACAATAATGGACAAAATTGACAAAACAACTAAAACAAACCCTGCTCGCCGCAGGGAGTCAGTCACCTCAGCCCAGGACTGAACCACAAACATCTCGCCCGTGATGTCGAGAGAGCGGGACGGACAAAAAGGCGCGAGGAGCGAACCTGCGGCCGAGATGCATCAACGCATCAACGCTCCTCGACACACTGCGGAGTTCCCCCTTTCAATTAATGCCAGCTCGAGTGTAGATGAAAAAAATTTAGTCTTTTTATTTCCTTCTGAGCATCTAACACATATCTATTACCAGACTCTGAAGGAAGTATTCAGATAAAATTTCTTTTCCAGCCTGTATTCCCCTGAATTTCCCACAAGGCCGTGGGCTCATGTCAGACTGTTGAGTAATTTCCAGTCATTCAAATAAATAAATAAATAAATAAATAAATAAATAGATGGCGTGGAGAAACAAGAGCTCATATCATCAGTGTGCCGTGCAGTCATTCTGTTTCCTTGGGGAATTCGAGCGTTGTGCGTGGGTGATCTCATAAAAGAAAAATCATTTGTCAATCAGTCATTAACCGTCAACCGCCAACAACGGCCGCACGTTCAGCGAGCAAAGCAAAACAGCCAGCTCTCCCTAAAAAGAAAAAACAAAAACAAAAACAAAACAAAAAAACCCACACAACAGTTTCCTGGTAAGAGCGGCACGCCGTGAGTTACAGCAAAGATAAAACTGGAATGTGGCAGCACAGGATTCGACGGTGGGACGGATGTCACGGCCGCAGCAGGTGAAACACGGCGAGAAAAAAAAAAAAAAAAAGTGCGAGCACGACGCCCTGCGCTGAAATAAACCTGGAGGTTTCTGGGTTACTGGGCCCTTCACGTGCCGTTTGTGCGTTGTACAACTACAGCTGTGACCGGTCGGCTCACGCGGACGCACACCACAAGTTGAGGAGAGCTCCACAACCGTCTTTCACTTCTCATCTGATGCACAAATCGAAACGGAGCGCGCTACTTTATTTCACTGCATGTTTTTTTTTTTTTTTATACACGCGACAAATAAAATAAAGTAAAAATTGATTAAAAATCACGAAGCAACAAATTCAAGCTCAAGCGGCCAAACGATCGCCAGGATGTGAAGATTTGTATCGCGGTAACGTTCACCAAGAGACTGTAGGTCACTCGGGAGAAAAGAATGTAAATACAGAAAGTTATGGAGTTAGTTATGCTATTTAAGCGCTGGCTCGCAGACATCGCTCCTCCGACCGCGGCAGATCGCGGCGGTGGCGCCTCTGACCGTCTGCTCCGATGCAGGAGGGGAAACAAAACAATCCGACCCGACGGGGAAATGCGAGGAGACAGAAGTATTCACCTCCCCGCTGTCCCTCTTGTTAAATCTGGGGAAGTTGTCCCCTTGACTCAGCTCCGGTGGAAAAATCATCGGCGGCGATGGAGTTGTCACTTCGGATCACGGGGTGACAATAAAGACTAACGACTAACGCCGAGGAATGCCGGCCCGGTCCCGCCGAGAGCTGCGCGGTCGCCCGGCGGGAGGGGAGCACGCCGAGGTCACGCATGTCACAGAGTGTGTGTGTGTGTGTGTGTGTGTGTGTGTGTGTGTGGACGCCGGCACAACATCCACTCGTGCGAGACGAGGCCTCTGGGATGTCGAGCGAGCAACAGCCGAACCTGACAAACGAACGTTGCGTCGAGGAGCAGGAAAGTGGGAAGCTGGATGTCAGACTCATGACGCCTGTGCAGCGAGGACCCAGGATGGATGGGGTTAGCCTAGCGTAGCATGAAGAGGGAAAAAGTATTTAAAAAAAAGATGTGTTGTTCTCGGTGCATGTGTGTAAAATCTGTTAAATACTGAATCAGGAGCAGGACACGCGAGCACAGAGTTTGTTTTTTCCTGCAGGTACAGCTGCAAGAAGACATGTTCACGTCGCCCGCGTCCGTTTAAGTCACAGCGAGCAGCAAGTACGTGAACACAAAGTGGGAAGCTCTGCAGCTCTGCAGCTCTGCAGGTCTGCAGGTCTGCAGGTCTGCAGGTCTGCGGTGGTCCCTGATCCCTGTGTGTCTGACACGCCGGGCCACATAGCTGAGAGGAGCTGAGGCGTGATGAGACACGCAGCACCTGGGGAAAAAAAACTTAAAAAAAAAAACAACTCCTCCCCAGGTTTATCTGGGTCACTTCCAGACTCCGCAGCTCCGCCGATCTTAACGAATCGTTCGTGCGACATCCCACGAGATCGAGGTCGGGAGACGGCGCGCCGTGACCGACAGGACGTGACCTCCCTCCAACAGGAAGAGGATACGGACCAACAGGAAGCGAGCGGCTTTTTATGGAAACACGAGGGCGTCTATGAACGGGTTGCCCTGAGGTGGTGAGGTGGACGACGACGACGACGACGACGACGACGACGACAACAACGACAACGACAACAACAACAACAACAACAACAACAGCAGCAGGGCTGAGTGAGCACAAGGAGGAAGACGACAGGAAAGTGTGGGAAGAGAGGAAGAAACACTCATCAGCTCATTAAGACTCTTTCCTCATTTCCTGTTTCTGCTGCGTTGTTTATCTTCTCCTGATTGGTCAGGCCTCGCTTCCTGACACTGCCTCAAGGAGGGAATGTACAGTCACCCGTGTGTGTGTGTGTGTGTGTGTGTGTGTGTGTGTGTGTGTACCTCCTCGTCCTTCCATCCCGTCGCCATCTTCATCCCTCCACTCCAGCTCTTTCTCTGTGAGAAGAGAGAGAAACACAAGTTACATTCTTTTTTTTTTTTTTTTTATTAAAACACACACACGTTGTTCTGTTTGTTTTTTTGAATTTATTATTTCCATTATGGTTTTCCTGATCGGGAAACACCAGCAAACAGGAAGTGAAGAACATCAATGAGAGAACACCAGAGGCCAGATTAAAGGATAAAAAAAGAAGGAAGTGAGTCAAACCAGAGAGAATGTACTCTGTAAATATACTGCAGTACTGTACTTTCACTTCTTAACCCACTTGAGTAAAAAAGAAAACAAACAAAACATTAACTTGACAGATTAAGGTCTTTGGAAGTAAAACGTAACGTAATTACAACAACGTAATTTAACTTTATTTATTTTCAACTTTCAAATGATTATCAAAGAAATCTTAGAAAATAAATAAGTGATCCGACCTCTGACCTTCCCGTGGAGGCAGAGGATTCTGTTGTTTTTTTTCCTGGCGTCCTCATTGCCGTCATGTGACTGGCGGTTTGACGGACAGGTGAACAGGTGAGCCCCATTACGTGGCTCTTCCTGCGGAGGAAGCTGCTGCGCTGAGCGGCGTGACCATGTCCAATCATCACCTTCCCCCCGCGTCGCAATAAAACACCCGGCTGCACGCCGCACGGAAAACTACTTTTTCATTTCACACGCTCGCTGTTTTCCCATTCACGTACGTGTCCGCAGTATTTTTGCCACGTAAATTTATATCTTGCACGCAAGTAAAGTCGAGGTGCTGTGATCTGATCCGACAACACGTCGCTCATCAACGGCGGTTTCTGCAGGATGTCACTGCTTCTTCTTCTTCTTCTTCTTCTGAAACGCGATGGAGGTAACTCTGACGCTAGCATCTTTTAACACACTGTGTCCACATCAAAAGAAGAAAACTGCACGTCAATAAAAACATCTGAGATTAAAGTGCACGTACTCGTTCTGACTAAGACTGAATACTGTGTGTGTGTGTGTGTGTGTGTGTGTGTGTGCGTGCAGACAGACATAACATAGGAAGAACACATGGCAAAGATATCAGCAGTCTATAAATCTGCGAGGTGGGTGTCTGCATCCACACAGAAGTCAAATGTCAGCGCCGCAGTCAAAACATCCGCGGCTACAGTATATCTGCGACCTCATCTCCACACACACACACACACACACACACACAGAACACCTGCAGTGCTTCTGTCCGTCTTCAACATCCAGAAAGTATTGACAGTGGACATGTATTCTCTCGGCCTCTAAATCCAATCAGAGCTGAATCGCGACAAACGGGGACGGCGTCTTTTCTCTCTCTCTCTTTACGCTTCGTTTGCAGAAAACTAATCAAGATCAGCTTCGCGTACTCGCAGACGCACAATGACTCATAGACGTGAAGCTGATTTCAAGGAAACAGGGTTTCAACACAACACCAGTCTTTTATCTCACATCATGCGTCTCCTCCGTCCTCCACGTCGCGCCGGCTGACGGCCGACACTTTCGCCTGTAACCTGCACAAATGAACGTAAAGACACCGAGATACACGACAATCAATTGGGTTACTCAGCAGCGCGCGCACAAAACGTTAACCAGACACTTGTTCAGCGCGTCGACAGCCATCGAAAGACACGTCAGGCCGATACAGGATGGGGGAGTTGGATCAAAGTGCCGCCGCCGGCCACGGCGGTCCAATAAAATCCCCCATCGCCACCGAATCGGATCATGATGCAGGGCGATGACGAGCATCAAATTTACACCGCCACGCAGATGTGTAATGGAGTTCCACAACATTTCCATCCCAGACTCCACCGGTGGAGCTTTATCACGGCCGCTGATGCTATCTGACACGACTTTTACATTCCTGCCAAACTCAGCTGGGAAACAGACGCCATCTGATTTAGAAAAAAAAAAAAAAAAAAAAAAGTGTTATGGTGTGTGTGTGTGTGTGTGTGTGTGTGTGGGGGGGGAGACGTCCTTCCTGCCGCACTCCAAAAACACTCGAGTTAAGTTGCCACATAAGAATCCAACGCACAAACAGGATGCAAGGTCAGAGGTCACAGATTTTTCTTTTTCCCCAACAGGAAGAAAAAGTATAAGTGAGAGGACTTGAGGAGCGTTAGAGATAAACAGAGACGACGAAGAGGAGCACGAAGACGAGCGTCGTACGTACGTACGTACACCACTTTAAAATGAGGCTTTGGTATCCTGTCACACTGAGCAAACATCTTCAGTGTCTGTGTGAAAAATACCCGAGAGGTTTAAAAAACATATATAATTAACACAAGCCACCAAATTTACATTTTGGCCCACATTTCCTAATAAAAAAATGCATCTTACTTTTGGCTGCAGAAACTTAAAAATCTTTCTGGTTTCAGTGTAAGAATGAGTTGAGCGGACTTTTCCCACTCAGTCCCCGACCTTGGAGAGGAAACACTGACTCAGGACGTTAAATGGAAGTGGCACCGCGAAGCTGAAATTCACTCGAGCTATCGGACCGTGAAAAGACGTTGGAAGGTTCTGCGGAAGTCAACTGGTGGAACGCGAGAACATTAGGTACTTCACATCACTCAAGTATTCACATTTCCACTACGACTACTACATTCATTTCCCTGCGTTACATCTCAGAAGGAAAAAAATATGGGTGTGGGGGGGTCAGCACTGGTTTCCTGTCTTGTCACAATAAAAGCCCAAAAGAAAGAAAGAAACAGAAAATCACAGAACCTTCCGGACCTGTGGCTTCTCTCACCTGCAGCCACTGCTGGTAACCAGAGCGGCAGCAGAGCATGATGGGAATTTTTTAAAAATCTCTCAGGCCTGCACCTGCAGTGGTTTTGTGCATCACCGCTCCGCTCGCCTGGATTTTCATTCTGCGAAATTGATTGAAGGCCTTTCATCCGACTTCTCTTTTCTGTGAACGGACCCGCGGCGATTTAGAGAATTTGACTTTTCTCAGAAGACGAAGGGGGTAAAAAAAAAACTAAAAAAAACATACGAGCCAAAACTGTGTGGAACGCACTTCTAGTTGTGTAACAAGACGGATTCACATTCGTTCCTTGAAGACATGTGGGTCTTGTCCCCACTTACAATCTGTGAATGCGGAACTCAGGCCGCTCGCTTCACTTTCAGTGATTCAGCCCGGAGCGCGGTCGTGTTCACGCTAACTGAGCTTTTGCTTCAGATCATTAGCATTTCTCCAGCAGCTGTGAACGTGTAAAAGTTTTGGGAATGGATGGTTGAACGACTGTGGTTATTTATTTAGGTGTAAAGAAGCCACAAGGTCGAACACGTGGAGAATGAAGGACTGAGGGTTATCACGTCACGTTCATCGTTTGCACACACACACAAAAGTGTAAAGATGATTATTGTTGTGCGATGAACCGATTGAACTCCCGTCAGAGGGCAGACGTGTGATGGAAAAACTAAACCAAACATGAACAGGAAGCCTCGCGCACGCCAGAAATCTGCAGACTGCATTTACCTTCGCTAGCGTCTGGAGACGTCCATGATGTCGCCGCTCAGCCGGAACTCCTGCAGACACAGATCGGTGCGATTAACAAAATAGGTTGTTTGAAAGTGAAACACTTCACGTTAATTAATCTGACACCAGATCAGGTCCCGGATCTGGAGGGTTTCTGAGGAAAAATATGTTTTGGCTCAGAAACGCGGCACTTAAAAATGAACTCGCACGGCCGATGTCTTATGAAACCTGATTTGTTTGAGTGTCACCGCGGAGCATGAAGTGCAAATAGAAACGTTGCAACATGGATTGTTGATTGGAACAGTTGAATTTTTCAGCTCTTTCCTGAAACAGCTCAGGCGATGACTGTTCTGTTTACATCTGCGAAGCAGAACTATTCTGTGCATCAGTTTCTCTTCTGACTAATCAAACCTCAATGCAACAACTCCCCTGAAACCATACGTGGCATATTTATGCTGCTTGCGCTGAACTGTAAACACACATTTCCCATTATATGTAACTGAGGAAAGCAGCAAAAAGGCCTAAGACGACAAAAAACGTGCCGCGCCTCGGACCCACATCTGGCTCCTCTTCAGTAACACGTCTATTTCTGACACCGAGAACGCAAACACCTCGGAAAAGCAAAAATAAAAGGCCGTTCTAATTAAAACAGGCTTCACGGCTCCTCTTCTGCACTCAGTGGACGACAAATATGGACACCAAAAAAAAAACAAAACCCAAACACACCACCCCCCTCCTTACTGGGGCTTGAAATGATGTAAATACATCAGTGTCCTCATAGCCAGAGATTAACTGACATAAACAGAGTCAGTGTGGGGGCGATAATCGAAGCCCGATGTGGCCTGTTGATGTTCGATACCGGCGCAGCGGTGGCGAAATCAGCGGACGACAGCAAACACAGGATGATAAATCAAACGGGTTCAGTCCAGCTTCAGTTCTGCAAAATGTTGCGATGAAAAAAGGGAAAGTTTGCAGGTTTGAGACTCGGACACAAGCGACGTCGGAACCAACAATCCACGTGTGAACAGGATAGAAAAGCCTTTAAACGCCGCAGGAGCCGAGCAGACACGTGCACGAGCGCGCAGAGAGCGCCGAGGCGGCGAACAATGGCCGCCGCCGCGGGAAACAAAGCAAACGCCGAGCAATCTGCCATCCAGATACATACAATTTACAGTGAGCTGAGCCAAAACTGTTTCCCAACAAAATGAATCGGTAAGATGTTGCTTCCTGTCACATGTGGTGTGTGGAGCAGTAAAAATGAAATGGGAGGAGAAAAAAAGGCTTAACATCAGGAAACACTTAAAGAAAAGGATGCAAAACAAAACGGCGCAGATTCTGGTTCTGGTTACGTGTTGTTCTCCGTATATCGTGACCCTAAGTGAAATTTTCAAGGCTCTGGACGAACAGAGTCAAACTAACACAGATGGAGAAAAGGCCTCAAACTCAGACACACCGTACAAACGCAAGTTTAAAAAGGCTGAACACACAGGGTGCAAAAGTTACGTTCACAAACGTCTCTCCTCGTTTTAGCATTAAGACTGAGTGAGCTCATCGCAGTGAGCGCATCAAGAGGCTCTTAGTCTAACGTAAACTGGTGGCGTCATGTCAGTTCAACGAATTACTGGAAGAAGAGTCATATGTTAAAAAAAGCAAAGCACACGGCACTTATGAATCGCCGGCTGCATAAATGGCAAGGTCACACAGAAAAGTAAATGTTATTTTTAAAAAAAAGGATCAACTGCGTGAATATAATTTGCGTGTCATGCTCTGACGAACCAGACATAAATAAATGTGATTGAAGAGGAGCTGTGTGAATATCTGAGTTTTTAATGTCTCAGATGAGTAAGATGCATCAGGCCTGAAAACCACACACACACACACACACACACACACACACAAAAATAAACCTGCCTTTACAAAGACTATGCACTGACAGTGTCAGTGAGGTATTAATTTGACTGCAATTTGATCATTTAGAGTTGCAGTAGAGTCATGAGGTGTCCCTAATATTTTGTCCACCCTGTTTCCAAACACGAGGGCCACAATATTAGGAACACCTTTCAGAATAACACACACCACCACCACCACCCACTGTGAGCTCGATATAGTGGAGTTATTACCTCTCTCCAACCAAAAACCACAACATTCGTAGAAGTCAAATTAATGGCGGACGCGTTGCGTTGAATCGCGTGACCCCGCACAGGTGTAACTAAAGGTGAGGGCCTTTTCCGGTGTTGGTTCGGTGCTGAAGTCGGGATTTGATGATAAAAGAAAAACAAACAAACCACCAAAACACAAACTGAGTCTGAGGAGGATTTCACTTTTTGCTTTCCAAGCAAACGCACCGCCGAGCTAGCAGGCCTAGCAAAGCGGCGGTAACAAACATTTAGCTCACAATGCTAAACGCTAACAGAATGGCGGTCAATGGCGGATAACGGCGGCGTGTCGTGGCTGACGAGACAAACAGACGTCTTTCACTTGTTCGTCTCTGTGGGGAGTTGTGTTGTTTCGAAAACTGTTGTATAAATAACGCTGACGTCGAAGTTGTGTCGGTTTCATACCTGAGACGCTGACGACAGTTGCGGAAAACTCCGCCGAGAGGAACGGAAATGCAAACAAACTCCCGCCCGCCCAATCAGCCAACCCTTTAACCGCACCTGACCCCAGAAGAAAGGCGGGCGCACGCAGCAGCCAATCAGATGTCGAAATTGACGCTGCATTCGGATACACGTACAGGCTGGGAAATTCCTGCTTCCTGCTAGCAAAAAAACAACTCCCCAAAAGCCGTTTGCTGGTTTTACGTTTGTTTGGTTTTTTTTCGTCTGAACCTGATGTTAACACAAACGAACAATAGGCCGTAAAAAAAAGACGTAGCTTCTGTGACAATATTTTCTCATAGACTTCTATTCAAATCAACCAGAAGTGTTGCCCCCTAAAGGCCACTCAGTAGACAACAGGTTTATGGCATGTCTGCGTTGGCTTCATTTATAATATTTTAATTTAGTATTAACCAGAAAAAGTAAGCAAATGCTTTCATGTGTGAAAACCTTTGCTTCAAAACTTTTCTGTCAATCAACAAATAATTTTATCAGCAAATCATTCCAGCTCTACAGTGGGTACAGTATGCAGGGGCTTATCCTCCGTCAAAGTTCAACAATGAACATCAGACAAAGTCAGAAAACAAACAGTAAAAAGGAAACATGAATCAGAAACTGAATAAGAATCACTTGAGTCCTGGTTGTTGTGTGATGACTCATCACTAGTGTTATTCTTCATCCTGAGGGGAACATGAACATCTGAGATAGGAAGAACCCAAATTAAATTTAAGCATTCACAGAGCTACGCAGCTGACATGGCCAAAAAATATATATGTACTGGACTTTCTATTGTGCAGCTACAGGAGAGCCAACTCTCCAAAGTTACAATTAACGCCCTGCTCGTCATCTGTGAAGTACATACAGTAAATAAATCTCTCTACTGAAACCATTATACCCCCCAAACTTTCCTACTAGGAAAAGTCCCCGATTGGTGGCAGCAGATCTTTATCAGCTTTCGACACAACAAAGCCCCTCTCCCCTTCCTCTTCCTCTTTTCTCACAGCGACTCGACTTTATTGTGTTCTCAGCTCGCTCGTCAATCAGGAAAATGACACGTTGGTGTGATTAATTGACCTCAGTTTCACTAATGCTCGAAAGTTTCCAAAATACCCGGGCTGCTCTATTCTCCTAATGTAACGGCAGTTTTACCAAAGTTTAAACTCAGATAATTTTATTTCCTTTCACAGAGGAACTGAGAAAATGAGTAAATAAAGTCACTCTGTTTACAGTTATGTGTTCATGGCTTCACTTTTGACAAACTGGAACCACTTTGTTTTTTCAGTTACTTTACTGTTTAGGCGCGTTGAACTGATTTTAAGTGCTGATTTGTTTATCGTTGATTGTTGAAAAGACATTTATCATCTGTTGTTTTCCCCGCTACTGGAAGATCCGGACCAATTCTTCAGCTCCACATAATAATTAGCATCTACTTGCATTGCGGTGGTCAGATGCACTGTGGTCATATAGGTGCCAGGTTTTCAACAAGGAAGATGAAGGTGCTGCATCAGTGTGAGTCTTACAGTGCTGATTCAGGAGAGGACTCCTACAGTGTGCACGTCGTAAGAAGCCGCAGCCCGACCCTCAAAATGCATTTCCATTTTGTTTTCTACAGGAAAATGATGTGATGAATCAGATCATATTTTTCTGTATTTGACCCCTGCAGTCTCTTTCGTCTTCCCACTACTTTCATTTCTAGCATCAGCTGCACTTTCTCGTCGTCTCGTCCGCACAAACTTCCTTTGGACTCTCTCCCAGACACCTTTGCCATATTTCACAATTCAGAGGTTATCTGTGGGGCTGGCAGGAGAGGGAGGTGCGGCTTCCTCTGGCAGCCATTCTGCTGAGCTCACATTCCAGGAAATCTATGGTTCATGGCAAAATAAAAAAACAAAACAATAAAAGAAACAACACTGATATCTGCTATGCTATGGTTGTGGCCATGTTCCAGGGCGAGAACATGTTCCATCAACCTAATTAGATGGAGAAGATCACGATGTGAGTCCTTCAGCACACAGTAGATCCTCTAACAACTCTTCAGCAAAGTCACCACTCATCACTCATTTTAACTTAACCAAAGAATGAGTGAGAATAATAAGAAAGAAACAGCTGAAAATAAGAGACGGCAGTGATGGAGCTCCATCCTTAGCATGTTCCTGGCAGCAGACGTACCTCATAAATGTCATTTTTAGTGTTGTGGACCAGGACAGACGCCCCCAGGGACTGAGACCGTCAGAGAGACCTGCGTGTGAATCGATGAACGAAAGGCCGAGACATGCGGCGTGAAACAGCTGCCTCCTGCTGTATAAACTCCTCTGTTCCCATGGCATTCCTCACCGAACGATAAACAAACAAAAAACAACTATAAATCAGTCTCCCCTCACAGCTGATTGATTGATCTGACTGACTGATCGGTCAGGAATGATCACAGTCCCTGAAACACATGGACGTCGTCTGCATCATTTAGCTGTTCAGACCAATATCGGTTTAAATGTCTGTGCAGAGCGGGACGTGGTTAGCCTAGCTTAGCATAAAGAGTGGAAACAGGGGGAAACAGCTAGCGTGGCTCAGTCCAAAGGTCAAAACTACACCTACCAACACAAAAACTGCACAAAGTGGCTGTAAATTGTTCTTGTAAACTTGACTCAAGTTGTGAGGGGTGTGTTGGTCCATCAAACTGAGATCAGTTGTCTCAGGTTTTCAGCTGTCGGCATCGGCTCGGTCACATCCGGATAAAAAGCCTTTATGAATCACGTTAAAGACCCACTGTGTGTCTTAAAGCAGTTACATTAACAGACAGGTGAAGCCGGCGATGTCTTGTATCCCGTGGTCTGGAAAAAAAAAAAGGTTGAGCTCATAACAAGGTGCTGAGTCCTCCCGCTCCCTCGCTCTGTCCTCACTCGGTTCCCACAGTTGGTGATTGATTGCAGGTTGTAAATTTTTTTTCTTGTCGTCCCCGACCCGAGTGAGTGGCATCAGGTTACAGTCTGAGAAAAAAAAAAGATGTTGGCTACACAAAATACTTTACTTCCTTTTAGGAAATAGGAGAAACTCTCTGTGAACCTGACTGTTCACCCAGTTTTTTTAATTCACCCCTTTTTTTTCTTAATTTATTTAATTTTAAAATAAAATTTCACATTTTTCACCTGCTTATTTTTACTGCACAATAACAGTTAATACTTTACCATTTTTTAAAATCAGAATGGGATTTTTTTTTTTAAAGCTTCTTGCCTCTTTTAACCCCTGATTTTGCCTCACTGCAGTTTTACACAAATGTCACAGAAACAAGAAAGACGATTTTCATGATCCGAGTTAGGAACTTTACACAAAAACAGATTCGACTACTCCTGAAAAAAGGAACGATTCTGTCATGACAAGGTCGCCTGAAAAGAAAAAAAATCATCACATATGAATCATTTCATATTCAAAATCACTGAATTCAAACATCAGTAACCTCTAAGAAACAAGCCTTTTTTTCCACAAAACTCACACGTGTGTGTGTGTGTGTGTGTGTGTGTGTTGGGTGGAGGGGCATCAGACAGGTGTTGGTTCTGTTAGACTCATCATCGCCGTGGTAATGTCCTCCCCGGTCGTCACGCCAACTCATCCTCCTGAGGACGTTCCCACGATGGGCGGGGTCAAAGGTCGGCACCTAGATGGATGTAGGGAGGAGGAGGAGGAGGAGGGGGGTGGGTGGGTGGGAAATAGAGGGAGGAGAGACGTGGAGAAAAGCAGTGTACGAATTCTGAGGTGGTGTTCCTGTAGAGCTTCACCCCCACTGAGGCGGCACCACCCGCTAAACTGCTCATTTAACTCGGAGAAACACAACGTATGTTCAGACGTCTTTGTCTGTTTTATCAAACTTGCCTTTTTTGTTTTTTCGGCGGACGGAGCAACTTTATGAATCATCGTTAACTCGCATACACGCACACACACACACACACATGCAGTCAAACACAAAGTTGTACTTCTGCCTGTCTATGAACAAATAAGACACCAGCAACAGTGGCACAGACACACAACATGTGTGTTGTGTTTCCACTTCTCACCGCGACATGTGCACGCCGAAGGAAATGAGGAAGGAGAGGAGGAAGGAGAGGAGGAAGGAGAGGAGGAAGGAAGGAAAGGAGGAAGATGCAACGAGAAGAGGACATTCGCTGCATTTGTCCAAAGTGGAAACAGTTTTATTTGTTTTAACCTTTGAGTGTCCTCAACTCATATATTAGTACTTTTGTTACACTACATGGACGCTGAGGTCAGCAGACGGGTTCTGGTCGGGTTCTGGTCGGGTTCTGGTCAGGTTCTGGTTGGGTTCAGGTCGGGTTCTGGTCGGGTTCTGGTCGGGTTCAGGTCGGGTTCTGGTCTGGTTCTTGCGGTGAAGAGCCTGTAAATCTCACATTCCTTCTCGTTCTGTCTCTCGTTGGCCCCTCCTCACCTTTCTGACCTCTCTCCCAGTCGGTCCGTCTATTTCTGTTGCTCTGTCACTTCCTCCCAGGATGACCTCTGACCTTCCTTTTTTTGGAGGGGGGGGGGGTCCTCAGCAGCAGCTCCATCACGACACACTGCGTGATCTGTTCCAAACACAGACACGGTTTGTGTTTTGTCCGTCGTCCTTATCAGCGCGTCTGACAGCTCATGTTTCTTCTTACAGTGTTCACAGGTTATCTGAAGCCTCAGTGTTGTTTCTGAGAGCCACAACAAAACAGCCACCGTTCTTTGCTTTTAATGCGTGTGTGTGTGTGTGTGTGTGTGTGTGTGTGTGTGTGTGTGTGTGTGTGTGTGTGTGTGTGTGTGTGTGTGTGCACACGTGACATAGTCCTCATGAGAGAGAGAGAGAGAGAGAGAGAGAGAGAGAGAGGTAAAGGCAGAACAGGAAGGTGAGAAAATAGAAAAAGACTTGATTCATGTCCTCGTCTTTATCCTTCCTGTTCCTGTTTCCTTCTCACAACTTTCACACACACACACACACACACACACACACACACACACTGCATGTCATGCAGGAGTGAGAGCAGACAGAGTGTGTGTGTGTGTATCCAAAACAAGCTGGGAAAGAAAAGAGAGAGGGCGGAGGAGAGGTCAGAGGTCTGGGACTGTGATGGAGTCACGACAGGTGTGTGTTTCTTCTCTGTCTTCTTCACTGTCTCTCTCTCTCTCTCTCTCTCTCTCTCCTTCTGTGGGATTTCTTCAGGATTTCCAGCTCTTACACATTCAGACTCTGTTTTAACAGAAATCATTTCCTCCATCCAGAATCTTTCATGCAACTGTGTGAAACTGATCCGATATGAATCTGGTAGATTCTAAAAGTTCCTGAACTAATTCCTGGATGTGAATCTGGAGCTGGCTTTTTAGATCTCTACATCCACAAAGTGATGAATAGTAATGTAGGTTTTTATAAAGTAGAACAGCATCTGAGCATCTGGCTTTTCTCCACATTTCACCACCAGTGTTGGTCATTACAGCAACAACAACAGTTCCTCTGAAAACGGGTTCACGGTGACCTGGGTGGGAATTCCTTCATCCCACTGGATCAGGGCGGAGGCAAAAACAGAGGAAAGTTTGTGGGGAAATCTGCCTGAACTCCTGCTCCTCATCAGATCAGATCTTGATTTTGATGATGCATCATCAATCATCATCAGAATCACCGTCAACACTCTCAATCTCTGTTAGTTTTAATTCCTGACTCACCCCGGCTCTGAACTCAACATCCATCAGATCGGATCTTCTGATCTCCACTAAACACGGGGAGGTGGAGGGAGGTGGAGCAGGCGACAGGTGGTGGCTGCGGGCTTGGCTGATGGCCATGAATGACTGGAGAGCCTGACGTAGACTTTGAGGCTGGATGTGGCGCTGGAGACGCTGAGGCCGGCCAGAGATCCTGTGCACAGCGAAAGACGAAAGTGGCGTGCTGACTTCACTGCTGTTAACAAATACGTGGATGCAGGAATCAAACGGCCAACGGCAAACAAGAGTCCACAACGTGGGTTAGCACAGCGTGACCTTTGACCTCGTCTAGCTTGCTGGGAGTCCGTTGGTGTCTGTTTCCACCACGTGACACCCAGTTCACAGTTCAACCTGAGGACAGGTGTGTGTGTGTGTGTGTTCCAGAGACAAAGCCGGCCAGGTGAACAGCAGGTGAGCCAGAGTCTGAAGTTCCCCTCCACACTCCTGCTGTCGGTTTGTGTGTTTGACCGTTTGACACGTGGCAGCGGCTACTCATTAACAAGGAGACGCTGTATCAATTAACAGCGCAGTGAAACCCTAAACCCAGAAAGAGAGGGGGGGGTCAAAGAAAAACAGAAAGCATGTTGGAGAGGGAAAGTAAGAAACAAGGATGAAAAGGAGGGAGAGGAGGCTGAAGAGGAGCAGCAGGAAGGGAGGCATCGCTGGGATGAGGGTTGAGACGTCCTCTGCCGACGTGAAATGAGTGAATGTGGAAAACGAAGGTCGGAAAAGAAAGAAGCTGAAGTAATGAATCTGGAAGACGCGTCGCTGACAGACGAAGGACAAACCGATCGTTTAATCTTGAGTAATGCTGCTAACGTGCGGCGAAGATGAAAACAGACGAAATAAGCGAAACCTCTGCACCGAGCATCGTCTTCATCTGGATCTGTCTCCGTAACTAGCACAGATAAATAAAGTGGGTTAACACTCAAATGAATCTACACAATGTCGGCTACGTTGTCATTGTGATTGTGAGGAATCTATGTCTGTTAGTTAGTGCCTAATAATGTTATATATGTGTGTGCACTCTTTTTGTTTTGTGTAAACCTTGACCCTCGAGTATCCACACCTGGACCGATTTGTGCTAATAAAATGTCAATAAAAGTTTTTTGTTTTTTTTTTTACCACAAAGTTCTTTAATGATAGGTTGACAAATGTACATGATGTACTTCATAGTTCAGCCTGTAGAGTAATTTATACACAGACTTGCAGTTGTTTTTATTATCCAATGGGCCAATCACGAGTGACAGAAGTACCTGGAGCTCCTGAGCAGCGTCCAGGTAAAGGACTTCCATGTGTCCTGATGTAGAAAATAAAAGCGTTGTCTCATTCAACACGTTCTCATGTCACGATGACGCGTTTGCAAAAAGGTGAGACCCAAGGTCACAAAGGAAATACGAAACAGTACAGATGTTATTTTCTAATTTATTTATGAAAAAATATATTTTTTGATTCCGACTGAGACATTAGGCACATTAACATAGAAATATATACAATTCTCTTTCATAAATACAAAATTATATACAAAGGGCAAAATTAAATAGGAAAAAAAAAACTATCTTCTGGAGGATATGTACACATTGCATTGTTTTCTTAAATTAAGGAAGATAGCACAGACAGGACTACACAGGAAAAACACATATTTTTGGTATCAAATGGATTAGGCAAAAAAAAGATGGAATATAAAAACTCTCTTTGGAGTCCTTCACTGTTATTTTTTCTTTAAATATAAAAAGACTGTGTTCAGACTCAAACTAACCTCTTTAGCTTGAGTCTTGGGAATGCTGCGGAACAACAAGGGTGTTTTTTTTTTATTGTTTTCCTGTTTACTTGCTGTGACAGCGGTGATTGATAAAGGCAGCAAAAGAGAAGATGCAGCATGTTTTTTTTTTTCTTTTTTTTCCTTTTTGATTCATATAAAAATAAAATTTCTAAAACCTACAACTGGATAAAAAGCAGGCACAGTCAGAAAGACAAACCTAAGAAGTGATTGGTAAGACAAATCCAAGGAGGAAACAGCTGATAGAGGTACAAGCTCTCCCTGATTCACCCAAAACCTGGTTTAGACTGGGATCAGGATTCCGGGGCTGGGGATGCGATTGAGGGCTGTAAAGGTACATATGATGGTTACCTGTAAAAAGGGGTTGGTGTTTTTCCTGGGCTGGTAAAGACATTGTTTGCATATGAGACACAAATGAAAACCTGGGTTCCAGAAGGAAACGTATTCTGCTTGTTCTGAATGCTGGCTTTTTTAAAAATATATATATATATATACGAGGCACTTCAGAGTTTGTTGCTTGGACGGTGATTGTAAGGCGGGTGTCATTCTTCCTCTAACAGGCCACGATGTGATGCTTTACTTCCAAAGAAAACAATAGATAAAACAAAATGGACGGAGTGGTGATCAAAAGTCACTCTATCTAGCTCAGCTTTCAGACTGACGTTATTAGAGGGAAAGTTTTCTGTTTTCTTCACCTGAAAACAAAACTGTCCTCCATTCCTGTGAGCAGATCCACAGAAGACTTGATTGACATCTCAGCGTGAAATTGTACGGGAAACACCTACTGGTCGCCGCAATGATTATAGGAGGCACAGCTAAGGCACCGGTCTTTCCGATTGGTGGACAATTCCAACTGTTCACATTTCTCGTTCACGTTTGAGCCACAAAAAGAAAAAATCAGATATATAGACAGAAAAATTATATTAAGATTTAACGTATAAAAAAGATAAATAGTGCAAATGATGCCGGACATTCAGTCTTACATCTTTTCTCCCCTCTTCAGCTGCTTTTTCATTCTTTTCCCACAACATCGTCATCCGAACACCGTCAGTATCATCGCAGTTTCTTTCCACTGAGCAGCCATAATAAATATTAAATAAAATAATGTGTGTTCAATAGACCCTCTGGGTGGACTGTCCTAGACAGTAAATGCTTCAGGCCTTCAGCATAAAAGTTTCTCTGCTGGTGGTCTGAAAACTGGAGGTTATACCTGAGGGTGAGACAGAGAAACAGCAGTTAGTCATCGGCGTATGTGATCACATGTGTTTTTCAAATTTAAAAGCATGCCATCGTTCATTGAAAAAAAGAAGAAAGAATTGTGAATTTGGAATACAAAAAAATGCTAAAGCATCACATTTACCACATTTCAAAGTCTGAAGTTGGATGAACTTGAGGAAACAAATGTGAAAGTTATTGAAATGAATCAAGTTCTTGGCATGTGCAGTTGAGATTTGACAATTTTGAATTCCTAATAACTGATGTTAAATTTTTAACTGAAATACAGCCAAAAACAATTGTCAATAATATTAACTATGAATGAATTAACTTTTTGATCAAACTGTTTGATCAATGGTTGCTCGTGCTTATTTCAAAGGATACAAATTTTGATTGTTCTAATTTTCCCCACAAACCAATTTATGAAAACTAGTAAGTTTTAAATAGCAACAAAAAAAAAAATCAAATCACATTTTTTCTGTAAAATAAAAGGACCATTAAACCGTCCACATAAAACTTCAACGTTTAAATTGTCCAAAATTTGTTTTGATTTCTTTCACCATTCAGGGTTGTCATTTCTTGAAAGAAATAACACCAACACACAACTGTAACAGATCTGTGAATGTTCTCAGTCTTACAAAAGACAAGACTGATGGTTAGTTCAAAATTAGTTTGCTGTTCAAGTAGAACAAATTCAATAAAATAAAAAAAATGTGTAAACTATTAGTCTGAGGATGTCAGAATGAGGCTGAATCAATTATCGGAGCACAGTAATAATTTAAAAACACAGTAAACAGGACTGATTATTACAGTACAGCCATGTGCAGTGTCTGCCGAATGTCTGAATCAGTAATATAATTAACAATTAACTTAATCACTAAATGTACAGAGAATGTAAAAAATGTATGTATCAAATGTATGGTGAATAATTATTGTATTTAGTTTAGAAGTTCGAATTTCAAAGATGATTGATGATGAAGATGAAGATGATGCTTTGATTCCAGTTCTAATAAAAACTTTTTTCTTTTTTTTAAAAACCTGTCTAAGAACGCTGCTCTTCACATATGACGGGGGTCTGAAGGAGCTTAGCATTTAACGTTTAGCATTCTGAATAAACTATAAACAAGATCATCTCGTGTGTGAGCTTGTGTGGACTCGTTTTTTTTTTCTGCTCGTTCGCTCCCTGCTCCATGGTTAGCCTCAGATGATCCTTTGTGTGTTGTGCGTCGGCGTGCGCCCTTACCTCAGTGGCAAACACACACTGCTCCATCTGCTCTGGAATGATGAACAGACTGTCCTTTGCAAACGCGAGAGGGGGGACGATGATGGACGAGTCGCACTTCTTACTGTTAGCGAGTCGGAGAGGGAGAGAGAGAGAGAGAGAGAGAGAGAGAGAGAGACCCAGAGAGAGAGAGAGACAGGGGAGGGGGGTTGGTACGACGGCAACAACAAAGATTTTGCCAGAAATACTTTGTGAAGGTGTGTGAATGCTGGACAGATGAGATAAGAGACGACAAACAAACACGCTGCGACTCGCCTTCACAAGTGTGCAAGGAAGGAAAAGTGAAACGGCGAACACACTCGGGCTTCTTACACTGTCCCTCTGGAGACACTCACCGTCATAATCCGTTCTTCAGCCGCTTGCTCTAACCTTGACCATCCTTAACTTTTACTCTAACCTCAGCCTTACTGTAACCTGGACCTTACAAACAAGTCTCAACCCCTGAAAAAGCCGTCTGGACTCATGGGGACCTCAACTTTTGCCCCCACGGCCACCACCATGTGCTGGTGTGTATGCAGGTTAAAGTCCCCTTGGGGATATAGGAACAAGTACACACACACACACACACACACACACACACACACACAGACACACACTCGCACACACAAACACTGAGAGAGAAAACCATGAAACCATCATGAGGTTCTTACAGGTCAAACTTGTTCTTGGCCAGGCACTGCTCCTCATTCGCCAGGTTACAGTCTGCCATTTTGTTTTTAAACATGGCCATGTTGTCGCTGCCCTTTTCTACCAGAGCTGCGTCCTTGTTTGACACCTTAAGTTGCCCCCCAGGGATGAGGAAGGCCTCCTTCTCTCTCAGGCTGCCCAACGGTGCTCCTGGCAAGCTTCCGGTGTAGGGTCCACCCCCGCGGTTGTTGCGGTTGTTCACTGCCTCCAGGTCGTTTTTCACCGAAGTGGAAATGGCTGTCAGCCTCCTGCCGCGGCGGAGCTGACGCAAAATGTGGACGGCAGCGCACAGCAGCAGAGTCAGCGTCACCAGGCCGAGGGCAACGGCGGCGATAAGCGCGGGAGGGGAATCGCCCTTTACGGATGTTTCTGTGGACGATGTGGTGGTCCTCACAGGGTGCTCGCACCGGGCACCCATGAAGCCCAGGGGACACTGACACACCGGGCCCGTGAAGTGGGTGTAACACGTGCCGCCGTTGTTGCAGGGGAAGTGGTCGCAGGGGCTGGTGCGCACTGAGCAGTCCTTACTCGTGAAGCCGAGCGTGCACGTGCAGGTGAAGTCGTTGATGCCGTCGACGCAGGTGCCGGCGTTGCGGCAGGGGTTGCCGGCGCAGTCGTCGATGTTGATCTCGCAGCGAGACCCGGTGAAGCCTGGCTGACAGCGGCACATGACGCGGTGGCCGAGGTCCAGACACTGAGCACCTACAGAAGACAGAAAGGTTTTAGTTAATAACACAGCGAGGAGGAGAGAAGTTAATAACGGCTGAGCAAGACATCTGATTATGTAACAGAAAAATGTAGGTTTATGTTTCATACTTTAATCTATAATTTGTCTGAATCAAGAGAGTCACAGAGACACAACTGCAACACAAGCTTCACTGAACACAAAACTAGATAATACAAACCGAGTAAACTGAGAAAATAGATTTAGAGACACATTTGTTTTTCACTTACGTAAAAGCAAGGAGATGCACATTTTGTTGGAAAACGTCAGTATATCCTGATTTTATCTGTCTCACAGAATGTTACAGAGTTAGACCAGAGCAGGAGACATGCAGGGAAAAGAAAAAAGATGGCTGAAAGTAAGATGCCAAAACATACCACGATTGGAAGCTTGTGATGAAATGTTTTTTGAAGGATACAAAGATGACAGAAATGTTAAAGCAGTTATCAGATGCATATCTGCAAAGTTCATTCTGATATTTAGTGGAAAAAAAACCTACTGTCAGCATTAAAACTGAAAAAATAAAGAGAATAAAAATAAAAATGAGTGGACCCAGAATGGAGCCTTGGGGGATGCCAGACTGCCTTAATGACCAGAGTCTTAAACATCTAACATGTTAAGAAGCACTGTAAATTAAAGTATTCTCCTTTAAAATAAAAGTTAAGGGTTGAGATGTGAATGAGAATCGTGTGTGCCCCCCCCACACACACACACACACCTGCCCAAGGGCACAAGCAACAAATAAATAACAGCCATCAACAATTTGTAATCTTTCAGAGACAAGAGGAAGACAAGACAAGTTCAAAGCAGAGGAGTCGGTCTGACCAGGAGGGACGACAGAGAAAGAGAGAGAGAGAGAGAGAGAGAGAGAAAACAGGGTTTGGGTGTGTGTGTGTGTGTGTGTGTGTGTGTGTGTGCTCGTTTCATCTCATTTCCTCACAACAGATGCTGCTCATCAGGAGAGAAATGTGTGTGTGATTATAAACATCCTGAGATGGTTTCCACCACCAGGAAGTCATATGACCTGCCGGCACAGAGGCATTCACTGTAAAATATATATATATATATATAAAAAAGTGCAGAAAAAAACCTGAGGAAATGGAAGAGAGAGGAAAGGAAAAGGGACCTGAGGACACCCGTCCTGCAGCGCCTGAACTCCTCAAGATGTTTAAACTGGATCTATGGGGTTGTTCAAGGGCCACGGGCTGAAGATCCAACCGCAGCGTAAACACTGTGAAAACAGGCCATTGCAACAGCTCCATATTTGGTTGTCGTACAGCTGTGCATTGCAAACAGAGCGGAGCTACAAATAACCCCTCTCGTCCCTCGCAGGCTCACTGAGAGGCAGGAATGATTGCAGATTCGAGATAAGCAGGCGGCGGTTTCTACACGCTAATGAGGACCTGAGGGAGGATTGGAGGCTGAACTGAGACCCTCAGAGACGGCTCCACTCAGCAGGTAATTGTAATATTCAGTGATATGGTTTTATTTTGCAACGTGAGGTCTACCACTGGAGCCATCTGAACCTGATTACGAGTCTGCTCCTAAAGAACAACAACAACTCTGACGTGAGAACGACTGAGGTGACGTTTATCAATTCCTGGGAATTTTGAGAGAACTTGGTTCCATTTGGTTGATTTATTCTCTGTCCTCTCGGTGGCATCAGAAAGTTGCACAAACATCCCTGATTTGAAAGTTTTAACTCCAGCAACCCTCCCCCACATTTGAGTCCAGTCAGCTACAAATCCTTTACAGTTTACTGTTGGATGTTTTCCAAACCATTTTTGCTTTTCTTCCAGGCAGTCATTTAACAAAGCTGCCAAAATTAATTCACAGTTTACTGTAGATATCCAGTTTCCTTCAGGAGCTACGGTACTTTTATCGTTCTCATTGAGCCAACATCTGACCTTTGTGGTGCAGAGAACTCAAACAGACTTGCACATCAAAGGTTCTCATCCTTACTATTAACCCGTGAGCGTGACAGTGTGATCACGCCAAACTGAAGGACTTTGATAAAGATGTCAATCAGCACTGATGGACCATCTCTGCAGGCTCATTACAAAACAAGTGAAAGCAACTGCTGTCCAGAAGAAGGGAACTCAATGGAAAAGCTGATGGTATGTTTTGGAAAATGCTGCAAACACTATGTAATTAGCGTTAATGAGTTATAGCAGCCTAACGACGCAAACAAACAGGGTACACACATGCGCTTTGCGTGCCACGATGAGGCACGACTGGCTAAAGTGTGTTGCAAAACTTTGTTGTGAGGCTGTTTTTTGGAACACAGACCCAGGACCAGCTCTGCATTTCCAAAGGGGAATTAGCCGTGCCCTGGGCCCGGTGCTGACGGCACCATCGGGCCAACAGCCAGAGCTGCATTCCTGCCCGGGACGTCGAGCGCAGCCAGGTAGAAAAGACAGAGACGAAGGGCCCTGAGCGTCTCCACAGGTCCTGCTGGAAAGACGCTTGTTGGCGACAGCAACAATGAGGTTGGAAATGTTTGTGCGATCAGACGGGAGGTGATAAGACATGCTCAGAGAGGCCTACGTGATAATCCAAGAGTTAGCACACACACACACACACACGCCTGATGTGACACTTTCAATCCAAACATCACGAGTCCATCTCCGCACACATCCACTGGTGAAATTTTTAATTATATCGGTAAATCAGTGCAGTTTTATTCTTAACTGGATTTGATTTTAAAAAAAGTTTAAGCATCTGAAATATGTTTCCTCGTATGCTCAAAAGTAACATGAAAATCTGGGGTAATATCCCTTTAAAAGTCGTCGCTGTGTTTGATTGGGTGAAACATAAACCCAGAATTGTCAACTGAGTTCAGTTACCTCTGTCCTCTAGATATCCTTCCTGGAATTTGGCAGCAAAAAACAAACAAAACAACAATAACCAAATGTGAGCTGGGTGATTTCCTGAGAACCCTCATACTTCATGCTAAACGAATAAAATTCATGTACTGTCATGTCTGTGCTGCTCAGTCTGAGGTTTGCACTCAGAGTATTTGATGTGCAAATGAGAGCAATGTGGGTCGAGCCTCCCCCTTCGCTGCTCCAACCCTCGCAGTTCGTTAACCAAACCGAGCTCGGCCGACTCCTGCTCCGGCTCCTGAGGGATTCTGGTCTGGACGGGGCACCGAACAGAACCCGGAGCCGGTGCGTTAAGTCTCCTTGCACTAAACGACTAAACAAATCACATGGGAGCACGCGCAGGGTAGGTATTCGCATTCTTTACTATCTCTGAACTTCGATTATGAATGAATGTGTTGCAGTTGGAAGTCACTACTGAGGAATTTTAAAGCAGAGATTTATTAAATTAGTGTCAAGCTTCACTCATACGTAAGGAGCAGCGAGCTAAGCTGCCAGTTACCCTACATTCAGTGAAGCAACACGGCAAAACTCTTTACTACATCAGGAGCCACTTTAATATCGATTTCATGCATAGTTACTGATAAGTCGGTGATCAATAGCTTCTAACTGTCAGCAGGTTAAAGAAGAGTCATGTGATCGTTACTGTCGCTGCTCTATTCTCTTACTCTGCATCAGCCTGATGATCACCATCTCACCCTGAGCTTTATATCAGACTGTGGAAAACTACCTCACTCCCTGATCAATAAAAGAGCTGCATGAAGATGTTTAACACAGAAAAGTTTTTTAAAAAAGTGACTATGAGAGTACTGATGCTGCCACTTCCCAGCACCGATAAAGAAACCAGTAACACCGACAGCGTCGAACTGTAAAAAACTGAAAAACCTGAAAGACAAAGTCTGAGCCTCTTTGGGCAGCAGCAGATGTTACAAGAAAATGAGCAGGTGTGCAGATAAACTACATCAGCGTCTATAACTTTAATGTCTGCATGGATCAGCTGCACCACATTAATCCTTATTACCACTCTGTTCTTTTGAAGATTAAAAGACCAGGCTTACCTTTAACATTCATGCCTGAGCTCTTATTAAAGGCTACATTTAACTTAACGAGGAGGTTAAACAGGAGAAAATCTCTCAGAAAGCCCAAAACATTAGTGTTGAGTCTGAAGAGAAACTGAACATGTGTGGCACATTAGTTTTCTAGTCAGTAAATATAGATTTTTCTTTGTCCATGCATCCATTGGAACTGCAAGACGTTGGTTAAGACAGCTCTTGTCCAACATGTGCATCTGTATATACCTTACTATATGCATCTGTATGAAGATATTATCTGTGGCGTTCCACAGGGCTCCACTCTTGGGACAGTTTTCTTTTCATTTTTAGCAGGACAAAGACCAATGATAAATGTCTCTATGTATGCAGATGATGCACAGCTGTGCATTTTCCCTCGTGACACCAGCTCACTGAATCTGTAGCAGCTTATTTAGGATAAAATGTGGAAAAAATGACCTGCAACATATCAGAAGCTCTATATCATTTTAGATACAGTAAGGTCATAAATGTATGTTTAGTTAAACGTTTTGATACCGAACACATTAGACTTCTGTAACGAATCCTGAAATGCCAGTTACCTGCTGGTTCCCTCTATCTTTAAATCAACATATCAGTTCTTTTTGGCCTTGTAAATACTAACTGCCACTGGACGCACTGAGACGTGTAAACAAACAGCAAACTAACGATATTCCAACCTTCAGGATATACAGGCGTTCAGCCAGAGTAATGCACACTGAGTGCATTTTCACAGAGCCGTATGAATGCATGCTAATGACCTGTAAAGGATCGAGCAGCTTCACACGAACAGGGGGCGTGAAGACAGCCAGGTATGTGCACTCATGACGGCGTACTGAGAGTAAACATCTGAACGTCTCTCAACAGCCTGCAACAGGTGGATCCAGTCAGCGAGAGGGAAGATCGACAGATAAACTACCTGAGAAAAAGACGGCCCGCACCTGGTCAGGTGACTACCCTCACAAACTACAGCTCAACTCCCGTCTTTTACCCTTACCTCGGTTTAAACTGCACAACATGCTAACTCAAACATGCAGCTCCTGCGTTTGAGCTGGCAGAACAGTTGTCGTGTTTCAGCTGCTCACGGGAAAAGCAATGTCCTCCCTTTTTTCATCTACTGCAGTGACATGAAACCAGACAACAGCTACGAATGTATTTTCTGATGCTAACTCCAGAATCACGACCGCTACGAGAGAAAAGATTTTTGAGGCTTTAAACAAGAAGCAGCGCGCCACGTCTCCCGTTTGATTAGTCAGCTGGGATTGAATAAAGCAGCAGAAGCCTTCACCTTCACTTTCTTGCCATTCCACTATTAGATTATAAATTGGCAATTTCAACAAACTATTTATCAGGGAAGAAATGTCGGCTGGGATCCATCAACATCTGGAGCTGCCTCACTGGGAATAAGGGGGTGAATGCCAGCTGCTGGCAAGTCTGAACCTCTGCCCTGAGTCACCAGATATCTCACAGTTGCATCATCTGTCACCACTGAGCTTCACAGCTTGTTGTTGTAAGTTATTAATCAGAAGCTTGGCTATTTTCTGTTTAGCTAGCAAGTTCTGACGGGACTGTCCACAGAACAAAAGATACAGATGTCTATGTACTCACATCCCTCAGATGCATCTGCTCTGATTTTTTTAATTCGTTTTTAATCAGTGTGCAGAGTGAGGTTAGCTCCATAAGCACAGCGTGAGCATCGCAAACAAATGAAATGATTTCACACCTCTCCTTTCAGTCTAAAGCGATGGCGACTCGACACCAGCGAGGCTGGAGCTGGATATTATTATTTTTTGCTGCAGCTTTCTCACAAAAAAAGGCAGCGTTAATATTGAGAAAGGAAGAAATTCCCCAAATTCCCAACGAAATGTAAACCTCTGATGTTTTAACTGCAGCCCTCATGATGAACTTCTTCTTTTCAGGTTTCCTTAAACACTGCTCATGCATAATGAACTTTGATATTTCATAGTGTGATGAAACTCTAATGATGCTGTAAAGGAGAGATACACAGCTGTTGAATCTAACTGCAAGGCTGCAGCAAATACTTTCACCTGACAGGAAAAAAGCTTCTCCCAGCTTTAAAATCTTTTACTCTTAAGTTGAGTAAAAACTAGCGACTTAAGCGAAGCAAGTTACAGATGGTTTATACCGTTAGCGCAGGGGTTGCTGCTGCATCTGTCGATCCTCTTCTCGCAGTTGGAGCCCGTGTAGCCGTGCGGGCAGCGGCAGCTGTACCCGCCGGCGACGTTCTCCACACACGTCCCTCCGTTAAAACACGGCCCATCTGCACACGTCATGGCGCTGATCTCGCAGTTCTTCCCGTAGAAGCCCTGAGGGCACGCGCACGAATAGTCGTTCACCAGGTCCTGACGGGAGGAGGAAACATGGTGTCAGCCTGGGTTTCTGGCTTTGCAGAAACGTTAGAAAGTTGCTACGCTCGAGAAGAGTTGATGGCTCAAACTAAAGATGCATGCAAATCTCCAACACCAACAGAGGATGAGTCAAATCCTTGGCTCACTGACGTACTTTGCAGCTGCCACCGTTCTTGCAGGGGTTGCTGTCGCACTCGTTGGTCTCGATCTCGCAGTTTTTGCCGGTGAACCCGGGCCGGCAGGTGCAGGTGTAGCTGCCCTGCCCGGTGTTGGTGCACGAGGCCTCGTTCTGGCACGGCTTGTGGTTGGTGCAGTAGTTCAGGTCTGCAGAGAGGAAGACAGGAGGGTGAACGGCGAGGTTCAACTCGTGAACAGAGAACATTTCTGTTAAGCCAGAGTCAACGTCGTGTCATGAGGTCATTAAGATCTGAAGTTCTTGTTAATCTGATGAATTTCTATGATTAAAAGTGAATCTGATTTCAGGGTTTTGTTCACTTTCAAGTCCTTTTCACATTTGTAAATTTTAAGGCATTTGTTTGATCAAATTCAACAGACAAGACGTTTGACATGACACATTTTCTGTGGTTACTGCATCACCGTAGGGAATAAAGATAATTGTCATTGGATGGAGCCAAAATGGAGCCTCGACATATGATCCTCTACAGAATAATGAAACATGTCACTGAGCTGCTTTAATTTCATTTAATTGCGTGCTTTGATTTTCTTGCATTCGTTCTTACATTCGTCGGTAAACTTTTGTTGAAAGTCTTTGCAGTAACACCCCCAGTGTTTCGCAGAAAGACATTAATATGAGATATTTGCAGTGAAAGTTTGGAGGAGGTTTTCTTTTACAACAAATTCAAAGTTTAGGCCTGAAAGTGTAATTTATGGTAAAATGTAATGTAACTTAACTTTGCCTGACAGTTAGTGAGTCTGATTAAAAGGTGAGTTTGTGCAGGTTAATTTTTTACCTCAGATTAGAACTGAACTGACAGAGATTTGATATTTGTGCTGAACTCCAGCTTTACACATCCCACGTATCCTCATGAACTGAACTTTTTTGTTTTATTGTTGCTGCTGAAGCCTTTTACCTATGAAGTGCTGACACCGAGCCAGAAAACAGGAAACTCTGGGACAAATCCGAAAGACCATAAAGATATCTGGATATCAAAAGTCAATGTTGAGTACTGCAAAAAGGGGAAACCCATGACTTCCATGGTCATAATATCTGCACTCTGACAGATTTACACAAGCTCAACCTGTGTAAATTTGCATAATTTATAATGCAATGACCCATGGGACATGTGGCTGCAACTTAATTTATATTTTATAAAAGAAGTCACTTAAATTTCTGCACAATAATTCCAAAAAATATTCAAGATCCAATCTGAATTTCTGAAAATAGAACTGTATAGTTTTAAGGAGTCTTTGAAATTATCCAAGCGTCATGGGACAAACCTGAATAATCTCACTCTGGAGAGGGGACATGGATTGACATGGATTAGCTGGAAATATTTGAGCAGTATATTGAACCTGATGCAAAATGAGTCACAATGAGGGACGGCTAAAAACAGTCCAGGTGAAGACAGAAAAAACCAAACTATACTAAATATACTAAATCTGAAGGATGTACTTGGACTTAATTTTTTTTTTTAAATGTTGTTTTGTACTAATGAAGATGCACAGGTAAAACTGTGTATCGTCAGCATAATAGTTATACCTCGAGTAACTCCAAGAAGAGAATGTATGAGGAAAATGAAAGAGGACTGAGAATAGAGCCCTGGGGCACGCCATGGGACATCAGGGCCAATGTTTTCTTTAAGGGCCAGGTCGTCCCAGACTTAAGGCCCACTGAGGAGAAGGAGGTAACAAAAAAACCTGACTGGAACATTTCACTGGTATTATCCCAGTTTGGCAGTTTTTCAGTAGATGGCTCTAGATGGCCTCAGGTCAGTTTTTATTACTGAAGAAAAAGTGATTTTGGATGTTTCTCAGGCATTTTTCAGGAGGCATTTATGACTGCTGGGATTTCAGAGGCTTGCATGTTTCTAATTATATACATTAGCACCAATCTAAATATTACGGTGATGTGGAAATTGGCAGCTGTTTTTTTTAACATGTTGTGTTGAAATGTTCTTACTTTAAATGCCTGGTGATGTTTTTTATGTTTTTTATTAATTTGCTCATATGCAGATAATAAGCAACTTTGTTTTTAAAGTGAAACCTGTTGAAGTCTGGAAATCTGTATTTTATGTTTACAGTGTAACATTAACACAAGTTAACACAAGTTTTTAATCTGCAAACAAGCAGCTACAAGAATCTGTACAGGTGCCACAGCAGTGGTTTACTTTCCTTTACTCTTGCTGTCCTTTGGTATAACCATAACTAGCTTAATTCATAATTAATCTGTTTTTAGCAAATTTGTGTTGTATTGTGCAATAATAACAGAGTTGCCAACTTGAAGTGTCTCAACTACCTTTGTAGCCAAATTGCTTTTCTTTTAATGTAATTTCACAACCATTTCAAAAATCAACTTACTGAGATTTGAAACTTGCTAAATCAGCTGGGATTTTTGTTACATGTCGAGTAATCGAGTAGATTTGAAGCAGAAGCTTATGTGCTGCTAAGAGGCTCCAATTTTGGAGACCTGAGAGTCGGCCGCCAAATAATCATATTCACGAGTTTTGTTGGCGGGGTGGGGGGGCAGGACAAACAAGCGGGATAATGATCACATGAAGCTGAAGTTGCAGCTTTTTTGTATTAAAACGTCAAACCAAGTTTTGTGTGGCAAATGAAAACCACCATAGCACGAGACTTTTTATCGATGGTATTGCGCACAGAAAAACTTAACACTGATAAAGTCAGTTGACCGCGATGGAGAATTTATCGGCGGCAGGTTTTTATCTCCAGGTGGAGGATATAAAATCTGACTGGAGAAAGAAAAGATGTAAAATTTACAGAAACTGTCAGCATGAATCCTTCATCGCTGTCACTTTGAGTAAGTCATTACCATCTGATTAACATATTCATGAGCCAGAGTCACCAGCTAACGTCTGACGTGCCGATTGGTCGTCTGAACACTTGAGTTAAACTTTAGCGAACCGATGAATATGTCACTCGGCGGGGGCTGCTCGGAGGCTGAACCCACCTTGGTCACAGTACAGGCCTCCCCAGCCCTCCTTGCAGTTGCACTGCCAGGGCTGCTGGCAGGTCCCGTGGAGGCAGCCCGGGTGGCGGACGCACTCGTTGCAGCGCTCGCCCTGCCAGCCCTGCCGGCACACGCACTCCCCGGGGGAGTCGCAGAAACCGTTCTGACTGCACCCTGCCGCACAGATGGCTGATGGGAGGAGGAGGAGGAGGAGGAGGAGGAGGAGGGAACGCAGGGAGAGGAGGCGGGGGGAGGGAGGGAGGTCAAAGAAAGAGAGGGAAAGGGAGAAAGGGGGGAGGAAGACGGAGAGAATATTATGATGAGTGCATGTGTGTTTCATGTTCTCCATTCGAATCACAAAACAACTCTCCTCCCCTTGGAGGGCCTCACACAGACACACACACACACACACACACACACACACACACACACACACACACACCTCCCCTACAAGTGCTTGTTAAGTACTGAGCGAAGCAGCTGGCCCACACAACAAAAGCAACACATGCCGTCTCCTTTCACGCAAGGCAGCGCACATTAAGCTCCAGCGCGTGTCCCTGTTAAAGCGGGCGGGCCGGGGGCCGACCGGGGGCCGACCGGGGGCCCATTGTTGAGCTCAAAACAAAAGGAGCAGACCTCAGAGCCAACACACACAGACACAGTGGAAATAACAGAAGCTCTAAGATCTTTTTTTTTTTGTCCTGCACAGCCACCAGGGCCGACGATGGCGTTGACAACTGCTTGACTTAACAATTTCAAGGCCGCTGGACAAAAAAATTAAGCGCCAAGGGTCCTATTCTTTAACCCCCACCCCCACGCTCCTCCACCTCCCTCCCTCCCAATCTGAAGAAACGTTAGGATAAAAACAGAGGGTGGGGGGAGTGGGGGGGTGTTAACTCCTGTTTCACGGTCAGTGTTGGAGCTTTATCTGTATCTCATGTTACTGCCAGATAATAACTTGAAACTTTTTTAAATTTACAATAAGCTGTGCTGGTGTGTGGAGAACGACGGTCAACACTGCGAGCTGCATGTCGCAGGTTCCTGCAGGGACAGTGAACTGCTGCTGTCCATTCGAATCAAAAACTGCACAAAAATGTAAAAAAGTGCGGCCGACGGAAATGAAGTCCCTGCAGGAACATCATGAAGGAAAGACACAACTGAATCCCCAACAACATAATGATGCCTTAAAGGACCAATCTGCTGGTGGGGTGGTGGTGGTGGGGGGGGGGCATGTTGAAGAGGTTGTACTTTATATTCCATTGCTGGAGTATTTGAGTGCATGCAAATCTGAGATGCTGGAAAACATTGAAACTCTCTGTGGTAAAAAAAAACGACCTCAGAGGGGATCAAACAGTAAAACAGCCCCAACATGCACAAACACTGGGTCAGGCCCTTAAAGCGTCACATGGACACCAGACTCCGGCGCTCGTACTCACCGACAGAACAGTACTCGCCGCTCCAGCCCTCCAGGCAGTGACGGTCCCCCTTGTCGTCGCAGGTGTAGTGGCCGAAGGTGTCGTTGCGGGGCCGGCAGTAGGCGGAGCAGGCCTCGCCGTGGTAGTGCTCGTTGCACACCACGTGGTAGGAGTAACGCAGCTCGCTCTGGTTGCCGAAGTGCACGTCCTGGGACCACTCGTCTCCGACGGTCAGCCTGCGTCGGGTCGCCAGGCGGCTGATGAGGTTGTTCTGATTCTCTGGACAAAGGAGGGATGGAGTGGTGAGAACTTTATCACGTTTGTTCAAGAAAAGTTGATCTTCCGACTTTAAAATTTTGGTCGTTAATAGTTTTCCAGTGAAACGATTTTATTTCTGCTGTATCTCTACAAAATGATTGATACGTGACATAAAATACTACAAATCAAAAGTTCATTGTGATGTGAGAGGATGTCTGTCTGTGTTTATGTTGGAATCAGTTGTAGAACACGACTACACAAATTACTATAATAATCTATAATAACTATAATAATACTATAATCATAAAGACATATTACAACATGTCCAACTGCTCGTCACATCTTAACTTCAGCGTAAACGTTTCCTCCTGGCTACGTGTGTGTTTTCAGTGGGAAACAGCGCCGCTGTCGCCGCCTGGCGGTGAAGCAGCGACACTGCAGCAGCGGCGGGCGTTTACCTGTCGACTCCAGACCTGAAGACTCCGCGTTCCAGGCCTCAATGATCAGAGAGAAGGTCCCCTGAAGTGGGTCAGAGAGGGTCGCATAATGAACCACATCCACGCGTGTGCATGTGCGCAGTGAGTGGATGTTCTGTTAAGTTCTGCGTGTGCAGCGGGACACGGTGCTTACGTAAGAGACTAGCGCGCGCACCCTGCACCTGAATTTGAAGTGAAACATGTCAGTGACGTGACCCACGCAGCGGGTTGAGCGACCGACCGGCTGACTCGTCACTCACCGGCCACTTGAAGTGGAAGGGCACCTGGATGGGCGCGCTCTCGGAGATGGAGTTGGAGCCGGCGTCGAGGATCTCGGTGAGCGCGGTGCCGTAGGTGCACGGCGGCTCCGGGTTGATGACGTCCTGCGAGTGCTTGAGGCACACGCGGAAAAAGATCTGGCAGTCCCGGGACTGGGAGCCGCAAACGCCGCGGGAGCTGGTGAAGGAGTCGATCTTCAGCTCGAAGACGCCGGAGGAGAGTGCCTGAGGCGGGGAGGAGGGGAGGCGGCAGATACGGGTAGATGGTGGGGTGGGGGGTCAAATACTGAGTGTGAAATGGAATATCATCTACGTGAAAATAACGTGCAAAGGTTGGAGGAAACACACACAAAACGCAAATACGCACAGACCGTATACAGCGTGAGAATACAGGAATATATACAACTTTTCATTTAATTTCTGCAGACATCGATATTTGTCACTGCGGACTCTCGGCTTTGCGTCGTTCACCAGCTAATAATCCATAGACGCATGTTTTATGTCCCGTAGAGATGAAGTAAAACCAAGAGACAGTGCGGCACGCTGCGCGTAAAATTTCTCCAAACCTCTCCAAACCTCTCCAAACCTCCCTGCGCCCACGGACACCAAACAACCGAGGGGGGGGGGAAACAAACGCCCGCGGCTTTACACAAAAAAAATACAGGTGAGGTGAAGTCCTGTGAGTGTGCTGTCAGTGCTACTCACCGCGTGAGCTGATAGGAGCAGCAGCAGACACGACAGTAACAAACGCGCCATGGCTCGTGGGCACGGAGCGTCCAGGGCAGGAGGCGCCGGAGGTCCGAGGTGGGTTCGATCAGTGCGTAAAATCCAAACGGGTCCAACGGAGGCGGGCGGCGTCAAACAAGACGTTAAAAAAAAAAATCGCCCCGGGAAGGAATCAGAACGCGCGTAAAGTCAAAGGTGCAGTGTTTGTGTGTGTGTGTGTGTGTGTATGTGTGTGTATGTGTGTGCTTGTGTGTCAGCGGTTTGTATGTTGCCAAAGAAAAGTCCGCTCGGCTACTGAACTCTAGAGTGTGGTGACCGCGCTCACACCTCAGCTTTATACCGAGCAGGGGAGGGGGAGGAGGAGGAGGAGTGTGAGAGGGGAGGGGGAGCGGGGGAGGGAGGGAGGGAGGGAGAGACTGGGGGGGGGGGGCGCTGCAAAAGTCACCTGCAGAACATGGTTCATGCAAACCGAAAGTTTGCTCCAGTTCACGCTGTCACCTGAAGAAAAAAAAAAAAAACCCAAACGTAAATCACACGAGTGAAACTTCCAGTCGAGCAGGAGTGAGCCGAGGAGTGACGAGGCTCCGCGAGGCTCCGCGCGGCTCCGCGCGGCTCCCGTCGCCGCTGACTTGTGGGACACCTTTGGCACATGGGACGGTTTTCTCCTTCCTAGGCAGCCGGTGGTTTCTGCTCGTTATTCCGGACACGACGAACCTGCACAGACTTGAAGCGCGCGGGTGCAGAGAGGAGACGGTTGTTAGATTTGTATGACGTGACGAACCGCCGTGTTCTGCAGCGGTGAGCGGTCCGCAGGTCCGAGCCGGGGAGCAGGGGCCATTTCTTACAGTGTGGAGTGCCAAGGAGTCCTCTATGGGGCCGTGCATAATGGGAGGAGGTTGTTTGTGTGTGTGTGTGTGTGTGTGTGTGTGGTGGGGGGGGGGGCCCTTCACCACCGAGGGAGCAATTACAGCGGGGCAATAGAACAAACTGTCAGGCGACAGCAGCGGCGGTCTGAGCGGCCAAACGCTCCTTTTTCATTTCTCTCTTTTTTTTTTTTTTACCGCCTCCCACCGGTGGTTGAGCCGAGAGCACACACACACACACACACACACACACACACACACACACACACACACACACACACACACACACACACACCGTTGGTAGCGTTGGATTAAAAAAACTCAATAGTGAGGACACCTGAAGAGTTTAAGAGGTAAACACAGGTGTTATAAATGTGTGTATAATTATGTGTATAAATATGTCAGGGCAACTTTAAAGGGTTCATATAGAATCAGCCAACGTCAGACGCGTCACGGTACGAACATTACATCTCATTCTAATATTATATTTGAGTTATAGGCGACGGGAAATCCAGAAAACACGGTGGTTTTCTGCTTTCTGAGTTCTTCCTCGTGTCGCGTGCCGTCCTGTGTGTGTGTGTGTGTGTGTGTGTGTGTGTGTGTCGGGGGGTGGGGGGACACGCCTGCCTTCCACTACACACAAACACACACTTACAAGCGCGAACAATTAAAGCTGTTCAGGGAGAGCGAGGCACAGAGGAGGATTTCGATCTGGACAAGTCAGATAAATTCGAGTGTGTGTTGGAGTGGCGTGTGTGTGTGTGTGTGTGTGTGGGGGGGGGGGGTCCCAGCTGTATGATAATCTACCCCCCCCCACACACACACACACACACACACACACACACACACACACACACACCACAACCACTACCACTACCACTACGGGGTGTGCTCTGATGTAATTAACATGAAGCACGTCTCATTCACAAACGCTGAGAGGGAAGACGTTCTGCACTCCATTAATAACGCTGTGACGTCAGCAGCAGTAAAAGCGCAGGTCCGCGTGAAGCTGCGACGCGGAGAGATCAGCTTGTCAGTGCTCTCTGGTGGACAGGGCGCGCTGCCACTCACCTCAGTTTAAATAAAGTTTTAGGTCATCACGCCGTGTGGACATATAAACTGCAGGGAAACAGATGAGACACGTGTGTGTGTGTGTGTGTGTGTGTGTGTGTGTGTGTGTGTGTGTGTGTGTGTGCGCGCGCTCACAAACTGTTGATTATTATCAATATAACTTTTTTTTTGGCGCTCGCGACCCACCTCGCCTTCCATTGTTATTTAAATGAGGACTGCGCGTGCCTCCGCCGGCCCTGACTTTAACCCCCCCCCCAAACCACACCCACGGCACGAGGCACGCTTCATCTGTCCCCACGCGCAATCTCTCTCTCTCTCTCAACACACACACACACACACACACACACACAATACGACGTGTGTGTGTGTGTGTGTGTGCACACACTGGTCTCTCGAGACAACAGCGCGTCACATAGATGCATAATATGATAGGTATAAGCCCTCACGCGGACTATAAACAATCATTCAAACAATGAATGAGAATGAATGAGAAAGTTGCCCTCGCAGATACGTGTGTGTGTGTGTGTGTGTGTGTGTGTGTGTGTGTGTGTGTTGTTTGGGGCAGATGAAGCGTGCCTCGTGCCGTGGGTGCGGTCCCTGTCCACCTCAGGTCCTGGACCATTTCTCCACCACATGGAACATGCTGCTTTCTTCTTCCGACTGTGATGACGTTTTTCCTTGTAAAAAAAAAAAAAAAAAATCACATTCTGTTTTTTATTTCGTGGTAGTACACAAAGTAACTAGTAACCTGTCAGATAAACTCGATAAACCGAGTACAAGTACCGTATTACCCTCAGTCACGTGTCGTGGAGATGTCGAGGGTAACCGAGTACCTTGAGTACATGTACTTTCCGTCTCTAATCCCTAATGCGGCGCACGCGCCCCGCTCGCCACAGCGTCGCACTGAATGACAGGCTACCTGCCCCGCACGTGCGGCGTCCGCTCCCCGGAGAGCCAGGGGACGCGTGCGCATCCCCGCCATCAGACCACAATATGCACTCGTTCGATCGTCGCCATCTGCTTATCGATCTGCCCCCCACCACCACCACCACGTCGTCAGATTCCACAAAAGGCAGGCACGCCACGCGCCCCTCTGCTCGAGCAGGTGCGCGTGGCCCTGCGTCGCCACAAAGGAGCCGTCACATCGCTCCGTCACGCGCATGTCAGCGTCGAACCGCGCGCCCGGACCCGGGAGACGCTCCGGTGGGGACGGAGGTGACGCGCAGACTGACGCGGCTCTTCAGATTCATCTTTTATGTTTTAATATTTCTGCCAGAGCAGCGTCCCACGGTGACTTTTAGTGTCGATTGATCTGACTATTGTTTTCTCTATTAATCGATTATTTGTTTTGTCAATAAAAGTCTTGTTTAGTCCAAAAAGCACCGACTTCACCGTCACTCCTCATGACGCAGACTAAAACAAACCGATCCATCCACCTTTTGTTTTGTCCTCCTACACCTGCACAAATGGTCCGAAAACGAGGTGGCACGAGCTTTTGTTAAGGTGAGAGAACACACGGCGCGTGCCCGGGAGGGGGGGTCACCACCGTGGGAAAGTCTGCCGAGGTGTGAGCAGAGGGGCTCATAAATGTGCGCGCGAGGCGTCAAGACTGACACCTGCACAGACATGCGCAAACCGCTGCGAAACAAATGCGTCCGCGTCTGGGGGGAGGGGGGGGGGGCATTACTGTAACAGACACACAAACATGACAAACTTTATGAAACACTACCTTTCTTTAACCCGACATCAGCCGTCATGGTTTGTCTTAGCCCCGCCCCCTTCCACCTGAAAAGACAGAAGGTGGAACGTGATTGGCTCATTCAGAGTCTGAACAACTTCACTAATAAACTCTGCTTTTAAAAAAAAAAAAAAAAACTGTTTACAGAACTTTGCCAAGCGGAAATCTGTTGTTGATAAAACAGATTGAACAATTCCTTTTATTTATCCTTAAATAAAAGAAATATGTTCATGTGGATTTGAGATCAATACAGACTTTCAAGATTTGTACTAAAACTGTAAAAGTGCTTAGGCCTGGATAAAATTAAACTTTTAATGAAGCCAATTCAGATTTGGGAATAATGAAACAAATGCAGCGTTTCACTAAAAGTTTCCGTGCAAACCTGTGTTTGGAGGGGGTCGAAGGCGCGAGTCATTTATAGCATCATCGTGGAGGTGCCAGTTTTCTGGCCCCGCAGTCTGTTAGCCGCACTAGCCTGCTGTTAGCATCTGACAGCTAACCAACACGAGAGCTCATGGAAGGCAAATGGTCCGACTCATAAACCTCCAGAGAGCTCCGGCGTTCCCAGGTTCACACCTCCAGATCTCCCAGAGCGGCGGGCACGCCGCTGAGCGAGACCACATTTTAGATCTGCGACTGGGAAGTGTTTTTCGCCGGGAACATTAAAGCCAACTGCTCTGTTAAAAAGTTCCGATCCAGTCGAGACCTGCAGGTCGCTCGCTGTGATCAAACATCACAAACACGTTGACGCAGCCGCGTGTAAGATGTTCAAGTCACGCTTTCATTATCAAACGTCTTAAAGAGGCGTAAGACTGAGGTCAAACAGAGCTGCCAAATAAATGTGAAGCCCCACAGCACAATCTGCAATCTGAAGGTTGCTGTCTATTGTTTCCATAACGGCAAACTGTATTTATTTTACATTTGTAAAAACATTTTCTGTGATTATAAACTGGAGTCTGACCCCATGAGCTGAATTTATGGGGATCTTAATTTTTAAAAAATTCCCTCCATAAAACCTTTAAGTGAAGAAGTATTTCACGCGTGTTGTTGGTTTATGCACCACGTAGTAAAGTTTTTTATGTACAGACCATGTACAGGTGCAGCAGGTGAGGTCACCGCTCTGAGCTGTGGGCTCATGGGAGATTTGGTCTGGCTCACGCCTTTTACGACCCCAGGGTTGCTTTACGGCTTTATTTCTGTACACGTCATGTTTACATACACAGGTATGCTGCGTATCGACAGGTCTGAACCTGGGCCCCGCCCTGCGAGTATGACGTAGCGGTTAAACGAGGAGAGACACGTTAACGGCAGTTTACCGCGGCACGCACGGATTAAATCTGGATTTAACTCATTCGTGTTTATCAATCTGCACCAACCGCCGTCAACACGCCTGAGATTAAAGGAGAGTGAGAGTAACGCGCGCGCGCGCGCGCACACAGCCTGCGGGCATCATTAAGGTTTTTGGCACGTGGTCGTCTGTCCGTTAAGGAGGAGGGGGGCGGGGGGTGTCCTCGCGCTGCTTCTTTCACCTGACAGACATTTCGCAGGTATGTGTGACCCCCCCTCCCCCCCTAATTTCACGCGCTGCTGTCAAACCGTGTAATTAACATGACTTAAAGGCAGGAAGACACGCGCGCACCCACAATGTAGCGCAGCACGCTCGCGCTCACACCTTTACATTAACATGTGTTCATATCAAAGAATCATTCGGAAGCTCACATTAACCCCCCCCCCCACACACACACACACACACACACACACGCACACAAACGATCGTTTACTTAAAAAAAAACTCACGGTGGTAACGATGGTGGAAAGTAACTAAGTACATTTACTCTCATACTGTTTTTTTCTGCCTGATTGTCCACAGCTGCACCAGTAATACTGACGTGTACTCACATGAAGTCCTGAGGGCGAACACCGTCTTCCGCCGCCAAACGGATCTGGACCACGAGCGGCGCCCAGGGGGATGATGGGTAAACGGGGCCAACGTGTGGGATGAGCGCGCTGCGGCTTCTCTACAGGTGGTTGTGTGTTGATCTGTAAATAAAGAACAATAATCATCGCCGCGGTGTTTTCACTGTCAACAGCCACCGGCGCTGTCTGAGGAGATGAGTGTAAGTGGATCCAGAGCTGACTCCAACCTGTGAAAACAGGATTTCAAAGAGCCGGAGAACCTTAAGTGGATCTTAAGTAGCCTTAAGTCCACTTTCAGTCCTGACTGGAACCCCCGAGCTGCTGCTCCTCCTCGGCCCCTGCGGTGGACCCGAGTGAAGATCAGCTCAGCGCGATGACGAGCGCGCCCTGGAGAAGCCTCTAATGTGTTTGCGGATCAGCAGGCCGTCTGGAAAAAATCAAGAGCGCGGGAAAGTTTCTGGTCGACTTGGTTTTAAAGTTCGCTTTGTTTCCAGAAAAGCACTTTACGGCGTCGCAGTAAAGTTTTACTGCCTGTTTTATATTTTCAATACTGTGTTTGGCAGAAATGTGCGAGTGTGTTTTCACTTTATTATTCCCTCCCCCTGGTTTATACACGTTGATTTGTCCAGAGTGGGTTCAGAGTGACCTTTAACCTGCATCGACATCTCTTCTTCTCTGAGAGTTTGAGCACGTCGGACAACTGTAGAAGCCGAGTCCTGCCTCAAAAAACAAAAACAGAAACAGAAACAAACTGTGGGAATGATGCAAATGCAGAATCTTAAGAGAAAATCCATAAGATCGGTGACGTCATGAGCAAAAGTCCAACTTACCGATTTTAAACGGAGGCAGGAAGTCGAATGATTCGCTCCAGCAGAAGATCCGCTCGGGCTCCTCGGCGTGGGGGGGGGGGTTCTGAGGTGGTAAATGTCCCACAGCCTTTCATGGGGTTTAAATGCAGGGATCCAACAGGGAGGAGAAGATCCGTCGCTTCTTCTGCAAACACGCTTAATGTGTCGGACATTATTTTACACTTCCTGCGTCCGCTACAGGAGAGTTTGTGGGGGAAAAAAGCATTTGAGGTTGTTTGTTGTTGACAAACTGGAAAGAAATGAACTGCCTGTAAACGGAGGAGGTAAAAAACAAACACTGAAAGGAAAACGACAAATACGCTTTGTCACGCACTTCGATCTCACAAAGAGACCAAACCCTGGTCAAAAAAAGGCAGAATTTACTTCAAACGAAGCGGTAAAAAAACCCAGCAGTGAATAAAATCTATAAGTTCAACAACAAGCACCTTGATTCGTTTCCTTTATTGAGGAGTTCACATCAACACGAGTCTTCGACAAACACAAGACGGAAACGGCAGCTGAGCCTCGGAGGCCGCCGTCACGGTTCCTCCTCTCGCTCTCTCTCACCTGAGGGAACTCCATCCAATCAGAGAGAGAGAGAGGAGGACAATCCACTGGATTTAAATATTTCCGGCCTCCGAGGGTGACGTCGTGAGATCCCGGACAAATGAGACGCGCCGGCGTGGACAGTAAACACCGTAATATTCACAACACACAATTTCCAGATTGTCTGACGAGTCGCTCCTTCGTCACCGCGAACGCTCACTTCCTGTGGGCTCGGCCCCACATAGACACACACACACATTTCTCCAGAAACGCGTCCACTTCCTCCTCTCGGCCGTTCGACGTGAGGCGACGGCGCCTCAGGAAATTACTGAGAACTTTTCAGAAAGTGATATGTCTGTTTGTGCGATGATCGAAACGCTGACGTGTCCTCCAGAGGAAGACAAAGTGACGGATCAGGAAGAAGTCGCAAATTGGAAGTGAAAGCGTCTTTTCCACCGTTCGTCCTCAGCTGCCGCTCCGGTCTCCGCATACTGGACGATCTCTTCAGAATACTACGTATAATTTATAGTTTTTATTTTTTTATTTTTTAGAAACGACTGGCGCCGTCCTCGGCGGCCCGTCGGCGCAGTCTGGGACACACACAGGAAAACAGAATAAAATGTACACGTTCTGGAGGAGCGGTGCAGGACAGATCTGGGGTCAGATCCTGCGAGCGGTGGCGGCCCCCGGCCGGCACTGGAGTGGCGATAGCAGTGCTGGTCTCGGATCTGCCTCCGACCGCCGACGACAAGAGTTCTGAGCCGACCTGGATTGGTGGGCACCAAGGTGTCTGGGGGGGGGGCAACTAATGCCCTGCTGACAAAATAAAAAAGCAGAACAAAACAGGAAGTGCCGCTCTCATTGGTGCACACGCCGGCCAATGTCCTCGCTGCGTTTCCAGCACTCCAGACCCGCCCACTGAGACATGATTGGTTGCTTGTCCGCCCAGATACGGTCCGCGGGCCCACCCCGCCCCCTTTCCTCTCCTCTGCTGGCAGAGAGCCGGGCTGCGATTGGTGGAAAGCGTGTGTGTGTGTGTGTGAGAGAGAGAGGGGGGCGGGGCTCACTGCTGCTTGGAGCGCCAGAACCGCGAGGCGATGTTGCCGAGGGAGAGGCCCTGCTTCTTCTGCTGCGAGAGCTCGGCCAGGCGCTGCTCCTCCTCCTGCCAGACGCACATCAGGGAGTCAAACCAAAGTGTGTGTGTGTGTGTGTGTGTGTGTGTGTGGTGGGCGTGTTTGATTTCTCCTCCTACCTGTGCCAGCTGGGCCTGTCTGCGTTTGAACGCCTCGATGGGGTCTTCCTCCAGAGCGTAGTTCTCCAGAACCGAGCGGACGTCCTCCACGCCGCTCAGAGCGATGGCTGACGGGGGGGGGGGCAGACAGAGGAAGGTCATTATTTATTTGTTGTTTAATGTTTTTGTGAAATAAACAATTCACTATTTATAAAGCTGTGAGCAGACATCAACAAACATTCCTTCAAACATGACGCACTGCTGCTGCGTCATGTGTAAAAGTTTGAACGCCCTACAAAATCAGTACTTTCTCTTCTTCACTGATGAATTTCTCCTCCTGCACATCACCTCAGTGTTCTGGGATATTTTCAGGTTTGATCGGGTCGGGGGGTCGGGGGGGGGGCAGGACACCCCAGCGAGCACAGAGCTAAAATAAAGGGCAGCGTCATTTTGTTTGAGATCTGCACATGACTGCAGCTCAGCAGGGAAACACTGGGTGTGGAAATACACTGAGGAAGTTTTCTTCTTCATTCAGAAACTTTGGAAGATCCCCACTTGTTTTTTTTTTTTTTTTTGGTAACTCATTACTTGAACTCATATTCAGGTCAGCTGACACGATAATCCTGTACAGAGGTAAAAAGGAAATAATTCACTGGGAAATATCTGCAGCAGAGAGAGAGAGAGCGAGTGAGCGAGCGAGCGGACGCCTTACTCTTCAGGAAGTTGGCGAGGTCGTAGAGCGTGCGGTCCTCCGAGTTGCCGTCCCACTTCTTCAGAGCCATGCCGTTGAACGGCTGCAGGCTGAACGCCTCCCGCTTGCAGTCCACCACGATCACCTTGCTGGTGTCCCGGTTCAGGCAGGACACGTCCTGCAGGAAAGACCGCAGAGGAGATTCAGGGGTCTGAAACTCAGCGATGCCGGCGCGTCCATAAAATAAATGAAATTAGAAAAAAGATGAAAAGACACTCTGGGTTCGTTCAGTGCCCCCCCCCCCCACATCAGCTGCAGGACCCTGTTGACTGAGGCCTAATCAAATAAGCAACTTCATTCATTATCCTAATGATGCTTAATATTCACTCAGATTAAACCCCCCCACACACACACACACACACACACACTTTCTCTGGTGGCCCCAGTGAGTGACTGTGTGTGTGTGTGTGTGTGAGACAGATGGAGAGGGACGCTTCCTCGTTGTCTCTATCACTGAGCTCAGCTGGTGCCCAGCCCCCAGTCCCCCTCCCTCTCCCCAGCCCCCCCCCCCCCCCAAACCCCACCACCAGTGTGTGTGTGTGTGTGTGTGTGTGTGTTTGTAAACCCCAGTGGACACATTCGTCCATCCTCCTCACAGCCAATGAATAAAAGGCATCTGTCTTCCTTCAGTGTGTGCACGCACACACACACACACACACACACACACACACACACACTTGTGCAACTCTAATGATATTTTAGTACGTTCACTTCAAGTGGTTTGGACCACGGGGGGGGGGCTCAGCATCGTGCAGTTACATCAAAGAAAGCTTCGCCCCATGTGATTGGCGGGGGGGCCATCCCTGTCATTATCATTATACTTGTACCCTACCTACAACAATAACAGTAATAATACTATGAAAGTTGTAGTAAACTGTATTTCCCCAGAGCATATACACAAATACATATTTCCCTCTGGCGTGCAGCTGTTGGAAACGGCAAACTGCTCATGAAAAAGATGAAAACGCAAACACGAGCTGATCGCCGTGTCTCCATTAGCCCCCCGAACGAAAACCACGCGCAGGCGGCGGGGGCCAGTGGGGAATAAAGTTCAGAGAAAGACAGTTAATCCCACTGTTGTGTTGTGGATTTCTTAACCCGGCGACAGACCCACAAACAATAAGACGTCTGATCCACCTCGCTCAGATGCAGGCCAGCGAACAATAGCTGGATGCTTGTTACAGTAAAAATAAATGTTTCAGACGAGTCCTGCACGTTTGTCCCGAGGCCGAGCAGAGAAACGCCCGCACCTGTCGGCCGTTTCACTTCCTGATGTGCATCATCCTCACGGGACGGTGTCAAAACGCCGGGACACCTCACTTCCTCATTTTTCCATGTTCCAGAAAGGCAGCGATTTCATCACAGCTCCTGAAGCGGGCAGCAGCGGTTTCACGCCGGCGTGCGTTCAGCGCTGATGACGAGCTCTGACTGATTCGTTTATTTCGGGGGAAGGAAAAGGCAGACGCGGCGACTTTCGCGGCGCATCTCAGTGCACGTTTCAGCCGATAACTTTCTCTCCCTCGACATATGGGGCGTGAACGACTCTCCCTCAGCATCTGCTGCACGCGGACGTCTCCGTCTTGGTGTTATGGAGATGAGACCATAAGTGTGTCTTCTTCCCTGGGAAGTAGGTTAACCAGCTCCTTCCAACCCCCAGACCGTTCGTCAATACAACACACAGAGAGATGACAGTTGGAGGGAGACAGAAGGAGGAGGGGGGGGGGGGGAGGTGGGGAGGAAGGGGGAGGGGGGTGAACAGGGAGGAAGGAAGGAAGGGGTGAAGGGGAGGTGAGGTAAAAGGAAGAGGGGAGAGAGGGAAGTAGGCAGAAGGTTAATGAGGGGACGACGGAGGAGACGAGGGAGGGAGGGAGGGAGGGGGAGTGTGTGTGTGTGTGTGTGGAGAAGGAGGAGGAGGCGGCAGACCCGGGGGTGGGGGGTAACAGGTGTGTAGCGTCCAACCACGACGTCAGGTCATTTCTAAAAATCACCTGATCGTCATGAGAGACGCAGTTAAAGTCGTACCGTGAAACAAACAGCGTGAAACAACATTTCTACACAATTATCTCACACTGAGGGTGTGTACAAAACATGTTCATGGGTTTCATATGGGGAAAGAGCACCAACGTCACCTGTAGTTCAATTTCTATTTATTTTATAATTCACTTTATTAGTTTAACATTTTATATGATTTATTATTACATTATTATTTATTGATTAAACTTTTATAGATTTTTAATGAATCGATTTTTCTTCACTTGATGCTGACTTTATGTATTTATAATTCTCTGCTCTCTCACACACACACACACACACACACACACACACACTGTACCTTCACGTGATGTCCCTCCATGTAGCGCGTGGCGTCTCTGAAGAGTCGATACATGACGAAGCCCTGAGGATCGATGCTGTCGATCAGAGGATACGCCGTCTGGACGCACACACACACACACACACACACACAACAAAAAAAACACAACAAAATAATCAGCAGCCGACAACGTTCATTCAGGCTTTTATCTCATTTCATATCTGAAACACACTGAAAGTAAATTCTGATAATCTGCAGATTAATCAGTAATCAAACTCTTCGGCTGCGTCCCCAATAACAACAAGTTGAAGGTTTGTTGTGTGTGTAAACAGGTCGACACACTTCACACACAAACAGAGCACAGTTGCGTCCGTTCGCATCACAAAGGATCTTTTACCTTTGTGCAGTGAAAACCTGAACAAACTCTACCTCAGCAGGACGACAACGACGAAACACACTCATCAAACCGACGAGGCGTCGACAAACAACAAACACACACTCTGAATCTGTGTGCGTAAACTAACAACACAACTCTGCAGATGTGATCAGACGTTAGCATGACAGCGCAGGCTTATTTACTGATAAACACAACCACATTTTCTGCAGTGTGTTTACGAGTGAGTGTGTGTGTGTGTGTGTGTGTGTGTGTGTGTGTCTCTCACCATGCCGGTCTCTGCTGTGAAGATGACGATCTCGTAGAGCGGCGCCAGCTGCTGGAACAGGTAGTCGATGCCCGGACGCTTCTTGAACCGCCAGCCGGTCGACAACTGGAAACGCAGAACGTCATGACATCACGCACAAGCTGAACCACAACGCTGTTGTTGTTATTTTTTCTCCACCGCTTAAACAACAACAATGCAAATTTAAAAAAACAAAAAAAACCAAAACAATAACCAAGAGCATCTCACTCGTGACGGGTTTGATTATTCTGCTTTTAACGTGAGATTAAAAAGAAGTTGTTTCATCTACAGCAGGAACCAAACTGTTGATGTTAAAACAACGGGGGGGGGTCTGGTGGTGGTGTGGTGGTGTGGTGGTGGTGTGTGTGTGTGTGTGTGTGTGTGTGTGTGTGCAGCCTAACATGCTAGCGAGACATGACCCCGGTTCAGCTTCACAGGCCGCGGCGTCCGAGCGCAGGAGCCTGGGACGGACTTTCAGCCATTCCCTCCAACATTCTGTCAACAGTTTGTTTCCTGCGTCGACACGACTCGAGCTCCGCGAGGAAACGACAAACTAAGTGACATCTGACGAGTTGCAGTACACACACACACACACACACACACACACACACACAGTCACTGACAGTGTGTGTGTGTGTGTTGTGCAGGAATGTTTTCCGATAAGAGAGTTCTCTTTCGGTTATGTTCTCACTCATCTGCGGCTGTGATTTACAGTTGTAAAACGTCAGTGACAGTTGAGACAGTTAATGTGTATGTGTGAGAGTGTGTGTGTGTGTGTGTGTGTGTGTGTGTGTGTGTGTGTGTGTGTGTGTGTGTGTGTGTGTCATGAAACTTGTGTTGAGTACACGGGCTGTACGCAGAGATAACAAAGGACAAAAGCGTGTGTGTGTGTTTGTCTCCTTTAACAGGCGGCAGGTGTCGAGTTACAGCTGCTGCACACCTGTCAGGTAAGTCCACAGAGTGAGTGTGTGTGTGTGTGTGTGTGTGTAAAAAGGGGGGAAAGTCAGAGTTGACAGGTGGCGGGACACGCCGTATCTTCCACCTGTCCTGTAAACCTTCAACCCCCGACTTCCTGTTTTCTACTGCCGACTCATTCGCCGTCAGCAGAGAAGTTTTCAGGTGTTCTTACGCTGCTGTCGGACATTACCCACGATGCAACTCTAGCGCCAAGTGGGCGATCGGAGATGGGGATGCAGAGCGGCCTGGTGAGATCACGTCTTTATAACTCGTAGCTTTCAGACCGGGTTCCTCTGTTAATCTTGAGCGGGTCGAAATCCGAAAACGTGGAAACATGAGACTCGCCCCGACAAAAAAATCCACAATTTTCTTCCCGAAGGCATCGAAACTTCTTTCTCGCTCGCGACGCCGGGTCCGAGGACACGTACCGACCACTCCGGGTGCAGCAGGACGTCGGTGAGCTCCAGCACCAGGGTGTAGGGAGGCTGGTAGTACGGCTCCTTCAGCGGGTCGGGCAGCAGCTTCGGGCTCGTGGGCTCGATGATCATCTGAAACAACAAACACACACACGTCACTGAGGAAGTCAGCAAACCTGAGAATTTACAGGAAGTTCTGGCTTCAAATGGGAAAACCCAGATTACGCGCCTTTGATATCTAATAACAAATATTCCCTCTAATCGTCGTAGTTACGTTAGTCGTAAGTAAAATCACTGCCAATTCCTGCTCCGATTCAGAACGGAAAATTTCGACTCCGAGACTTTGCCGAGGAAAGTAGTAAAAGTGAAAGTGAAACAGTGAAAATTGCAGAAAGCTTCAGAAGCTTTAAAAGCGAATGATTTTTCTTTTCTCTCCTGGTCTGATTGGATGACGGAGAAGATAAAAACTCACCTGTCTGTAGTCCTTGAAGTACTTGTAGGTTCTCCTCAACTGCTGGACGATTGCCGGGTCTGAGCGGGAAGAACGGAGACGACACAGAAGAGTGAGCCGGGTTCGTACGTTACGGACGCAGAAACAGCTGCAGCAGAAGAACCATGGCACTTCTGCATTTCTGAAGTGTTCCACAGAGAAGAAACCAAGAGAGTCTGAGCCAGGAGCTGCTGGAGATGTTTCTGTGGTTTCAGATATGAATGAGAGCGGGCGCAGTTGTAGTCCTGAATGGGTCCTAAGGACTACAACTCCCTGCTCCACCAGCTCAGCGAGCCCGTCTCGACCTGGACAGTGAGTTTAATTTCACCTGGATGGGAACAAAGTAAAGCAGGAGGAGATGTGATTGGTTCAGCTGGTCAGTGATGATCGGCGTGGCGATCAATGAGACGATACACACGAACTGTCGACGTGGACGCCGATAAGCCTGCTAGCCGAGTCCCGCTAATGACGCCTCCAGCTGTCAGCACCACGGTCAATGATAATAATAGAGACTCCAGTTCCCACGGGGCCGCGGGCTCATTAGCACACACACACACACACACACACACGTGTGCCCCTCTCACTACCCCTCCATCTCAATCTCTACACACACACGCTAAAGCTAGCACACTTTGGTCCCAGGGGACTCAATCCCCCAGAGTTCATAGCAGCGTCCTGAAGCAGGAAGCAGGAGCCATCTGCCACAGTCCTGCTGTGATGACGCGCACACACACACACTTTCACATGTGTGGGTGTGTGTGTCCTGTACTGTACGCATGTGTATATACACACATATTACTATAAAGACTGCATGTTTGATATATGTTTGTAGCCTATGTTAAACACACACACACACACACACACACACGTGCAGGCAGCGTGTACACGTCCTGGGTCAGTTTGTGCGTTTGTGTGCGTGTTGTGCAGTAAACTGCAGTGTATTCCCATGAGGTCATGGCTGCTGGGTAAGGAAGGCTTATAAAACATATAGAGCTGCTTTTCAAAAGCCTTGTAAAATACTCCAATAAAGACACACACGCACACACACACACACACACACACACACCTGTGACTGCATTACATCGTGCCAAACAATGCTGGGGTATCTGGGCCGATGTTCGAAACAGATTACGCTCACCTGTTGTTTTTGTCGGTATCTAAACAGCGTATGGGAAAAAAGCTAATCTGAAAAATCCGGAGTTCAATCCAAACCCATTTTTACGTCAAGTAAATTTGCCGCGAGTCAAATTTTAAGTGATCGGCCGGGGCAAATCAAGTTTACCCCGACTGAGGTGATCATACCCGCCGGCTACCGACGGCCGAGAACGACACACAATCACCTCCCCTGCTTCCTGGTGTTTTCTCCTCTAAATGGATCATAACGTACAACATGAACATCATGTTGCGTTGAGTTGGAACATAAACTCAGTACGAAAATGTTTACTGACGTCATAAATCCATTTCCTCACAGACTTCTATACAAACAGACCAGTGGAGTCGCCCCCTGTTGGTCGTTCAGGAGAAGACGGATGTAACGCACAAAACCAGGGAGCTACGTCCATTTAAAAAAAAAAAAAATTGTAGTATTTTTTTTTTGTGTCACGTATGAGTACTATTTAAAAAAAATCCCTTTTAAAGCAGTAACAAGCTGCTGGAGATAAACGGAGCGGGAAGAGAGGAAAAACAAGCTGACCGATGGAAACGCCACGGAGGGAGGGGTCGACCAAAGTAACGAGAGAAGAAAGACGAAGATGAAGAGGATGGGTCGGTCAGTGTGACAGGGGATGGGGTGAAGGAACAGGGGAGGACATAAGGAAAGGAGAGAAGGGTGAAGGAAGGAAAAAAATATGAAAGAAGGGATGAGGAGGCGGCAAACGAGAGAAAAGGAGGGGTGACTGTATCTGAAAAAGATGAACATGGAGGAAGAAACAGATGGATATAAAAAAAAAGAGCAGAGAGTAAAAGGAAGGAGCTTAGGAGGTTAGGTTAGAAGGAAAGGAAGCAACAACAGGAGAGAAGGAAAGATAAAACGACCAAGAGAGATGAAGGATGGGAGGGAGGAAGGAGCGAAGGAGAAAAAAAGAGGAGAAAAAAAAGGGAAGGGAATTAGGGATGAAATCAGAGGAAGGTGAAGAGAGATGGATGGAGGGGCCTCTGTCCCAAACAAAGGCGGCGGTCGGGCCCAGCATCTGCTGCACAACAACACCTCCTCCCTCCCTCCCTCCCTCCCTCCCCCGTCAATCATTTGTTTTCTCCCCTGGTGTGTGTGTGTGTGTGTGTGTGTGTGTGTGTGTGTGTGCGTGCGTCTTCATTTTTAACGCACACAGTACACAACATGGCAGAAGTTTGGACGAACAACATTTACCAAATGACCCGGCGGTAATCTTTATACTTTGACAGGAGACTGAAACGTGTGTGTGTGTGTGTGTGCGCGCACGAGGTGTCGCCTGTCCCAGTTGCCATGGCGTCCGACGCGCCGCCGCATCACGCCTGCGGATGCCGCCACTTGGCACACAAGCGGAGTCTGTAGCCAAACACGTCCCACAAGACCTATTTATACTCCCATTCATCCATCCCTCCGTCGCCCGTCCCTCCACTCACCTTCTGCTGCTCCCAGAGGAGGAGGAGGAGGAGAAGGAGGGGGAGGGGGAGGAAGCAGGGGATGGAGGAGCGGACGAGAGGTAGAGGAGAGGAAGAAACAAGGAGGACAGGATTGAGAGGAGGAGGAGGAGGAGAGGACGAAGGAGCAGAACTTATCCAGCTCTCCTCCCCGTGGGGGATCCTGAACTTTTACCCCGGTCCCTAAGCTCATCAGGGGCAGAAGATTTGACCCCCGGTCCCTGAGGTCCCTAAGCTGGATCCCCGGGGGTCATGATTGGGCTGCGGGGAGACGAGCATGGGGGAGCATTTAAGTCGGCGGGTAATTATTCAATACCATTCATCACCTTTTGTCAATACGCGATGATGTAATAATCATTTGATGATGTCACGATCAAGTCAGCTGGAATCCTGAACGACAAACCAAGTGAAGATTTCGGAAACGTCCTGCTGATTTAATCGATCTCTGTTGATCTCTGTTAAATTAACAACAACCAAAGACACCCCCCCCCCCGCCCAGAGACAGGAAGGTGTCCCGCCTTAAACTGTCCTCACACTGAGGGACAGCTGTGAGCTGTAAATCGGGTCGATCTGCCGGGACAGAACTCTCCAGTTAAATGGATCCTGATCGCCTGCTGATACCAGCAATCCATTCGTCAATAATAACCCCCCCCCCACCCATCCACCCACCTGTGTCCCCAAAGTCCTGCCTGCACATGCGTCCCTCCTTCTGTTCATCAATCAATCAATCAATCAATCAGTCCCTGGATCTGTCCGTCCATCCGTCCACCCACACATCAATTCTGTCACCTGCTCCCTCCGCAGGTCTGGACCAGACTTCATTCACTTCCTGTCCCGTTTCAGCCTCGGTCCAGAACCGACTCTGGTATTGATGAACTATTTCTAGATTGTCATCCTGATTTTCGGTCAATACATCGTCGACTAAACCTCGTATTTAAAAGAGGAGCCACAGAAATATTTAATTCAGGTCGTAGCAGATGAAACCACTTTATCAGTTTATCGTCCTGTCTTTTTTTCCCTCAGTTTCGTCTCTTCTTGCGAACGAAAGCATTTCCTGTTTGTCCGGTGACTCACTGTTTCTCAGGACATTTTTTCTGTCAGGTTTCCAGAAGTTTCCAGGATTCATAATTATTCTGTCATTACCTCGTGAAGCCGCTGTGACCTCTGACCTCGGAGTCAGTCTGCTGACAAAACGCTTCCTTTCTCCTGATAGGTCGCCACGATGTAAATGTGTGTGTGTGTTTTTGTGTGGGTCAGACAGGAGGTGTGTGTTGGTGAGTGATGGAGAGGGGGTATGCACGGGTTGGTATAGACACACGCACACACACATACACACACAATGACAGCAGTTGGCAGTGCCACTGAGGCTCTGTGAGGTGATCAATCATTCAAACACACACACACACACACACGCGTCATTGCCAGTCAATACAGGCACATGTTCAGTAGAAGAGGATTCATCTGGACACACACACACACTGTAGAAAATAATGGAAAGTTCCAGACTCAGGTGAGAGGTGACAACATTTTTTTAAGAAGTTCAGATTACAGTGACATAAATTGTGTGTGTGTTTGACTTTTTCTCTTTAAATCCCTGTGCTGATGAACTGCTCATAAAACTGTCGATTCATTTCCTCTCTGAATCAGCTGAATAAGCTGGAAACATATTTATGATTCTCTGAGATAAATGCTGATTAAAGCCACAAATTCAGAATCATAGATCCATTAAATCAAAACCCCATACAATGTAAACCAACACAACCAGATTCTGTACACACACACACACACACACACACACACACACACGAGTTCACACTCACCGCTGTCGAACTCGTCTGGAATCTGTCAGAGAGAGAAAGGAGAGAGAAAGTGATTAAAATCTCAACAGGTGACTGATAACTGATCATATCCATCCACCAATCAATCAATCAATCAATCAATCAATGTGTCAGTGTCACATCAGGACACTGTGTTTGTGGTGGAGGTAAAAGATGAAGGAGACCAAAGTGAAAGAAAGGAAAACAGGAGAAGGAAGACGGAAACAGGGGAAGCAGAGACGGTGAGGGTGATGCACAATAAAGAGGGAGGAAGAAGAAGAAGAAGAAAGGTTAGAGGAAGTGGAAGACAGGGAGAAAGATGAAGAGGAGAAAGGTGGAGGAAAAAGAGTGGGAGAGGACAGAAAGAGAGAAACGACAGGAGGAGGAGGAACAGAAGAAGTGATGAAGGAGGAGGTGGACACAGCTGTGGTGTGAGACGCCCCCTGGTGGTGAAGTCCGGCCTCACTGAGATCCACACAGAGCGCCTGCCGTGACCTCGGCCCAAACAAACTTTGTGTAAAAATCACGTGAAAGTTCATTTTCTCTTCTGAGATTTCGAACCACTGAATTCACCATGAACTGCGGATTCCTCCCCAAAATTAATCAATAAATCAATAAAAGAACTGGCAGATGAATCGATGATGAAAAAAATAAAAAAAAATCTCAGGATGTCTTTGGGGCCGCAGCGTTTTCTCGAGACGTAAAGACGAGATGAGGGAAGAAGTGTGTCCTTTGAAGAATTTCTTTCACCTCTGAAAGCTGGGACATGTTCCCTCTGGGGAGGGGCGGGGCAGGGGGTTGGGGTTGGGGTGTGTGTGTGTGTGTGTGTGTGTGTGTTGGGGGGTACCTCAGCTTTGAAGTGACTCAGTCTGCCTGTTGGCTAGACAGGATACAGCCAGGGAGTTTATAACGTGTGATGACGGGAAGGACGGGTCTTTACAACGCAGCACGGAGGACAGGACGGGTCCCCGTTCCCGCGTCCTCACTGGGGACGGGACCCCCGCGGGATTTCATCATCTGTCCCGCGCTTTGATCGAATCTAATTCACGCCATTGCATTTCCCTCATGTTAAAAGGGGGGGAAGGTGCGGCCCTGCTTATTTTTCTGCATGGAAAAATTTACAGACGCTCCCTGAACGCCTCACGTGAAGAGGAGCCTCTGGTCCCCGTTCGGTTGCTGCGACCATCAGCAGCGCCGACAGACCAGTCACGCCCGTGTCGATACCAAGGAACTCGGATCGATACTCGGGAAGTGTTTCTCCGACGGAGCGGTTCTCCTTCGTCATCCCTCATCCTCACGAAAACGAAGAGCACCTACGTCACAGCTACGTCAACTTCAGTCCTGCACAGACGAGTCCAGCGACACACAAAGAGTCGAGGCCTTCGACTGTGACTGAATCACACTTCATACACAACCTGTGTGTGTGTGTGTGTGTGTGAGACATTCAAGGACGAGGGTGTGTTTTCCAGCTTCAAGCATCGAGCTCAGTTTGTTTTGACTTCAAATGAGACGAAATGTCTTCAGCTCAAGCGTATTTGATGAAGATTAAAAATTCACGACTGAATAATCTTAGATTATTTTTTTTATGATTGGACAAACTGACTAAAGTTAAAAGGTAATAAATTCCTAATTCTGAAATAATTAATTATTTATTTTTTATTGAGAAATTATTTCAAACTTCACAAAAGAAGTCAACAAAGAAGCAGCTGGACCACACACACACACACACACACACACACACACACACATAAGCTGTGTGGGATGAACTTTGAACTACATTTCCCAGACAGACCCATCACACGCCGCGAGCCGTTCTGGTGACGAGGAGGTGAGATAAGTGTGCGCTGCTCCGGGCGGCGCGCGATGCTCAGGTGAGATAAGTGTGCTCTTTGAAGGAGGCGACGCCTCGTCCCTCATCCCACCCCCCCAAGTGGCGTCACATAAAAGATGTGGAAGGGAAAAAAAAAAAAAAAAATAAATCTGGACTGAAGTGACCTCCGCCCGGCGAACGACTCTCCGTCACCACCTCGATCCTCGTGCTCATAAAACGTCTGACTGTCGCCGTTACTTTCCCAAAGACCTTGACGACAAAGACGACTCCAGAGTGGGACGGACGTGGAAAAGAACGGTAAACACTCATCTTCTACTTCCTGTTCACTTGCTGTCTTCCCCCGTGTGGAGCGAGGACAGTGAATTTAATTTCCCTCCGTATGAGTCGACTTTCCCGCGCTGGCGGCTTCAAAGCCACGCGGACAAAGGCCAGTTAGCAGGAAGCCGTCGCGGCCTGACAAAAGGGGGCTAATGGGACAGGAGTGTGCCCTTTGAAGTGGCCCGTCCTCCCGCGGCGACGCCTCGGCGTCTGCGAGGACGCTCGGCCCGTCCGGGTCGGGGTTTAACCAGGGAAGCGGCGGACGGAGGGAGGCTGGTGGATGAGACATCTACTCCCAAACCAGTCCTGACAATCCAAGACAGGAGCCCGCCATCACTTTAATACTGTTTGACAGCTCCTGTATTGATAATGTATAAGTAATCAATACATGGGATGCTCAGTGACGCTGGATTTTGGTTGAATCAGAAAGAACAGGCCCCTCTTTTCCGTTTTTGACTCCACACTTGAACACAAAACGCTGCGTCGTCATAAATCTATGAATATGTCAGGGCTTTGAAGCGCGACAGGAAGTGATGGTCATTAGCGCGTGGGGGCGGGACAACTGGGCTCTTTGAAGTTCCCGACTTTCCCCAAACTCCCGGCTCAGATGTAGCATGATGTCGCCGCTACCCGTCGAGTGTGCCGCGTCGCCCCCGCCCCCCCCCACGGGACGCCGAGAGGTGAGATAAGTGTGCTCGCTTCCTTTCCCGCGGCGACGCCTCCGCCGTCAGACAGACACAGGTCGCACACGACCGCGAAGTGTGTCCCTACACAACAGGAAGAGGATCTCCCGTGTGCGCCAGGTGAACAAAGCGCCACCGCGCATCAAAAGGAAGCCACAAAAAAAGAAGAAGAAAGAAATTAACGGCGGCGTGCCAAAGTGTGCCGCCGCAGAAATCACTTCATCGGCCCGGCCCGGCTCAGCGTCCCATTTGAGCATGAACAGGCGACGTGAAGGCGTCCTCACTGTGCGGACACAATCTCGTACGTGTGCAGGATCACACCTGCAGGAAGTGTGTGTGTGTGTGTGTGTGTGTGTGTGTGTGTGTGTGTGTGTGTGTGTGTGTGTGTGTGTGTGTGTGTGTGCGGTGAACACTCACCGTGTTTCCTTGTTCGTCCACTGAGTTGGTGCCTGAAAAAGAAGAAACAAGACAACAGTGTCAACAAAACGTTTAACGCACAACATGATGCAAGTTTGAACGGGCACATTTACAAATGTACAAACTTGAGGAGCCTTCCACTGAATTACTCATCATTTGATTGGATGAACCCGGGGATCAAATTATTAGGAACGCTTGGCTAAAATAACAGTTTCAGGCTGGGATTTTAGCCATTAATTCAACTTTCTGATCATTTTGGAAATTGCAGTTGAACATTACTCCAGTTTTTATTTTCCAGGGAACAACCTGAAGAAGAAGAAGCAACATCTTAAATAAGAAAGTGGTTCATTTCTGTCAGAAATGAAGCCTTGACAGTTTGTGATTGATGATGATGGTGTTTCCATGTAATGAAGAGCAGCACCGTGGAGCCGGTTTGGGATGAACTGGACTGTTCACACTGTTTTTTTTAATTTACAGACTAGAACTCTTTTATAAAAAAAAATAACCAGTAGATGCGTCATGAAAATAATGGTCAGCTGCAAATCAAGTAAGAGAAACATAAAATAATTATCACATTTAAACCAACTTTTTCTCAATGATTTCCTGCAGAATATGACGTGGAAAACACCCAAATATTTTTCCAGTCTTTCTGCAGTTTTATCACAGTATGAAAAAGTTTTCATTCAGTTTCAGTGAAAAGGGAAGAGAGAGAGATTAAACCAAAGTTGTTCAGCTGGTTATTGAACACACTTTGTTGTGTGTTTAACCAGAACTGGTTTCTGCAACGTCATCACAAGTCTGCAAATAACATCAGCATGACTGGAGAGAAAAAAAAAAACCATTCAGACAAAATATGTAAACGTGCATATTTCCTAACAGCAGTTATAATCCAGAATCCCCACAGCAGGGATTAAACCCCAGATTATCAAGCGCCACTTCCCATTCAGTATTCCAACTGTGCAACAGAAATCGTCCTTGAGAAGAAAATGGGGGAAAATGAAAGTTGAAAGATGGTGAAATCTCCAGCAGAAAGCATCCAACGTAGTTTATGAAGATATTTTAAAAAATAATTAAGATGTAAATCTTAAGTCTTCTGTCCGGCCCAACATCACCCGCTCCTCTGCACTCACCAACAAATTCAGAAACAGCAAGTAAGCCCAGAATAAAAGCGAAAAGACACAAACACACACATGTATTTCCTATCTGACAAACTGACTCGCTCCACTGTGAAGTCAGTGACAGCCGCTGGCTCCGCCCATCTGTGGGCGGCCGCCGTAAACGGGGGCGCTGAGGGCGACAAACCGCTCGCGCCCGATGTTTACGACCCCACCAGCAATGATGGAGCAGGTGTGGAGGGAGACTTGTGATATCACGACTGTCTCTCCATTAGTTGCTGCTTGTTTTGTCTATAAGTCGTCAGAGGCGCATTCACCACAAGGTCCTCAGAGTCCGAGGTCATGCCTACAAACGCCTGGATCTGTCCAGCCGACAGTGTCAGACGCTCGTGGGACTCGGACTCACCGAATATGTAGACGATGCCGACCGCCCCGCCCAGTCCCATGAGCCCCGCCAACCGTAGCACCATCTTCTTAGCGTAGGCGGTGTTTTCCTTCTGCTTCTTATCCTCTGCCTGCTCTCCCTCCCGCTCAGCCTCCCTGCCTTCAGGAGGAGGCTGGCCCTGGGAGAAAAAAAACAAACAACACACAAAGAAGATATAAAACCAAACATTAAACTTTTTTTCTTCTTTGAGAGCACACTCACACCACACAACTCTCGTCCAGTACATTGTGGTTCATTCATACAACATTTCATGCAACGTTTATTTCATCGGTGTCCATACATGTATTCAAAAGAGCATAAACAATCATAAAAACATACAATATGACAACTAACTCATGTTAATCTGAATGGTGGAAGCTCAATTTGTCTGTACACGGCTGTAAATTTGTGTCTGTGCTCTTTCACCCTCAGTGTTCAGAATTAAAAACACTGGTATGTGAAATCTCCTCTCTCTCTCCTGTTGTAATCTTTAAAAAGAAAGCCCTGCTGTTTTAGAACAAATATAATGTACATTGAACTCAAACAAAAGTACCCCCCCCCATTCAGAACACATGGGTGTGTAAATTGGGCAACGCTTCAACACACTGTGCAGTCACAGCCACGATAGATTCAACAGTTATCAAACAATTGCTTCACAACTAATTTCTCATGAGCTGCATTCTTTCCAAACTGAGTTCATGAGGCTAAAAGTCACATGTGACGGTGTCTTTCAGGTTGGGGGGGATTAAACTGTAATTTGCATTGATGACAATTCAGTGTCACATCAACATAACGTGTGTCCAGCCTCCCGGGGACGGTTGAAGTGAACGCGGGCAGGAGAGAGGAGGGGGAGGGGGGCGGGTGTTCGTTCTGACCTTCAAGCCAAACAAACCTTGGCTGTCAAAACCACTTATCTCGCAGCTCCTACAGATAAAACGCTCGGACACACTAAAGTGTCTGCGTGTGTATCTCCGTTGGTATAGGTGTGTGTGTGTGTGTCTGTCAGGCGCCGATACATCCTCAACATCTTAGCTAGCCGGGAGGTACAGCTTCGGTATGCCACAACATGCTTTAAGCTAACTACATGTCTCCTGTCTGTCGCTAGCTACACTATGAGAAAAAACACACACAAAAAGATTACAAATATTGTGTTTGGAGAGGAAGCTGACTGGGTTCAGTCACTGCCACGCGACTGTTACGTGTTCTTGAGACGTTAAAAGGAGACTGACAACTCGCCGGCCCCGGTGAAAAACGCATGCTAACGTTAGCCAGCTAACCTGTTAGCTTGGCTAACATCGAGTTCATTCATTCAACGGAGTGCGGGGAACCAGTGTGGCAGTGGCGCGGAAAACTAACGTGTATCCACACAAAACCACAACACAACAAACGTTTAATTCAGTCGGTTGGTTTCTGTCTGCCAGCTAAATATTTAGACGTTAGCTAGCTTTCTCCCGAAACAGCAGTTGGGAATGTCAAAAAAGGGGCTCCGATTTTAATTACACGGGCAGCTCCTGCGGGGCGGGGTTTCACGTTCGAAATACACACGCTTACACTACCCGCTCTCTTCCGTTAACATCGTGCTCTGCCGGTTCTCAAAATCGAGCGCACCTACGCAGGCTCTCTGCCTCACCTGGCTGTGCTGCTGCTGCTGGAGTCTTTCCTGGAGGATAGCCTGAGCTAGTCCGCCCGTCGCGCCGCCCGCTCCGGCCGGCGGCTTGTCCGTAGAGAGTGTCCGCACGATATCCACCACGGCCGAGGAGGAGGCACCTGCCGCCCCGCTCCTGAGCCGCAGGAAGCCCCGGCTCGCTCGCACACACATGGGGAACACAGACGTAGCCGACATCTTGGATGAGCAGCTCTAGCTGCCGGCGACCGTGTGTGACGCGGGTGAGAAGGACAAAGGCATCCGATTGGCTCTGGCTGGTTTAAGTGGCAGGCAGGAGGTGCAGTCAGAGCAGCGCGGGGCCACGTGCAGCAGCAGGAAGGCGGGACGTATAGTTTTAGAGCCAATCAGAAGGCAGGACGACTCTGACCTTCGATTACAACATGAAACTGCCATGATGGTTGATGGCAAAATGCCCCAAATCTGGGATATTATATCACCTGAAATAAGGAGAAGTTTAAACAAGACCACCCTCTGACATAAACACCACAACCTTAAAAAAACAACACAGGAAATATTAGCAATGATTATAAAAAATAACACATTACAAAAACACAACTTGAACAAGCAGATTACAAGTAATTTGACTCAGTGGTTTACGTGTTGATAAATGGTGCAACTGTATGCAGGAGTGCATGCATATTTTTAACACATAACTCATCTTGCAGTTATATTTTTCATCCAAATATTTGCCATAGCATTTTCTTCCATCTTACTCCCTCAGTACTGTGTCTGTGGCCTGTTTGGCATTAATCAGCGTAACCCCAGCATGCATTGCACAGTTGCAGCCACATTCAAATGGTCTGGACACACATCAACCCTGAGACACTCTGCAAAAATTACGTGGCATTTTGCCCAGGGCTGCTGCAAACTGTTTCACACACAGAACATCACTTCACAAAGAGCAAGAAAAGCAATGCTTCCAGTAACTGAGGCTTCATCAGCATCCCGTCTGGTTTTGCAGGTTGTTTCACATTAATCACTCTGCACATGCCCGACACCCAAGAGTAACAGTTGCCTCTGTTATCTTTTGACAAAAAGTCCTGGGACACTAAATAAGTTACTGTTATGGCGTGGTTATGGCACTGGAATGATCCTTTGCATAAAAAGTTCGATGTGCTACTTGTCTGCATCTGCCACCCCGATCATCACACCCTGACTTTCTGCTGGTTCCATAAAGGACGCAACACTTCCTGCATTGGCACTCAACATGGGCTCTGGATGCAAGTCATCAGGTGCAGAATCTTCCAGTAAGAACCTAATCAATATGGCTATTGGCCTGCAGGATGACAGGTTCTCATTATTCTCGCACCACAGTTTTATTTGTCAGCTCTTTGCAAAATAGACCTTATGGCCCTTACCCCCCCATTCATAGTCATTAAATCAATGAAACCAAAAATGTTGTCCTTGGTATTTCTAAAAAGTATTCCAAAATTTATCTGGAGTTTTACTACTTTATGTTTCCTATGTTTTACACCACCGATTGTCCTTCAAATACACAAAACAATATACATAAGTAATATGTGTAGTATCTTTATGGATGAAATTGATATTTTGAGAGAGTAATTTTTTATGGGGGGGGGGTGATAAAATCCTGGTGTTGTTCGTTCTACTACCATCAGATGGCGGTAAAATGAAAAATCAAAACGTTATAGAGATGTTTTTTCCACTACAATGGATTTCTCGATTTTTTTTTTAATTTTTTTTTTTGGCACAATTTGAACAATTCTGTTATAAAGCAAACTCTAACATATCGTGACAGTTTATACTGTCACCTCTCTCATTAAAGAAGTTTCTGTGCTTATTTCAAAACATTTAACATTTTTGGAAAACTAGACAATAAGTTGAATTTTAAAAAATAAACATTGGCTTGTCTTTTTTTCCCTAATTCGAACATTTTGGAAAGTGGAGACATTTAGGGCGTTTTTCAATTAAAAAGTGGGGACATTTCTTAATTACCTAATAAGAAATCTAGGATAAACTCTTCATGTTTCATTTATGTTCTGTGTAGTCCATCATTACCTATCAGCTTATTTATTTTGTAAAGTGCCTTAGTGGCATTCATTAATCAGTGCGTGACATGAACCGAATGAAATGAGAGAGGGAGGGGGGTAGAGAGAGGCCGACCGACAGCGGCAGGAGGAGAGAGAGAGGGAGGGAGGGTAGAGAGAGGTGTAGAGGCAGCGGGAGAGCGAGCGCAGCGTCAGTGTGGTTTCTGCTGTGGTCGGAGAGGAGAGAGGATCATCACCGGACACACACACCAGCGGCTTGTTTTCAGGTAAGATGGAAAAAACAACAACACGCGCACCTGTTTATTGTTTATGATCAACGCGCCTCATCGATCATCGTCGATCGTTATCGGCCCGTCGTGTCTCGTGCTGTTTGGAGATGGAGATGCTGAGGCAGAGAAATGGAGAAGGAGAGAGAGAGAGAGAGAGAGGGGCGCTGTTCAAAACAAAACCTCACAAATGAACCTGTTTTTCCTTCGGGTTAATTTACCGACAGCCGGTGTCGGTTCCGTTAAAACGAGCGTCGTCTCCGTTTCATGTCCAGATTCACCTGAGATCGTTGCACGCGCGTCTTTATAATTTTTTTTCGGTGCGTGTGTTTTCATTGTTCGTCAGAGGGGCGTTTTTTTCGGCCCGTTACTACGCACATTGGCACAAACCACGAACCGAGGCTGTGTCGGTTCGCATCTCTTGTTGTGACTGTTTTGGATCAGAACCATCGCTGTCACGTTGGGCTCTGCTGATGGCTGGTCGTTTGGTTTATCGATTATTAATATTATTATTATTATGATGCGTGTCGGATCTGGTTTGTTGTAAAATGGAGGCTGGATGGAGGAGGAGGAGGTGGAGGATGCTGCCATGGCCTCCTCCGCCTCTTACATGCTGCTGGTGCACATCACATGGTTCCCCTACACCCTTCAGTTAATCCTGAATGTTACACATATTTAACTGAGTTGTTGTGTTTCAGAATGAATTTACAGTTTTGGGTTTTCGTCTCGGCCATGTGTGAGCGATGCTCCTCGGCTCTCTGTAATGAGAAGGCTGATCCAACACAAGGTCACAGTGAACACACATAATATTTTGTGTTGTGAACTGTGACACATCCATCTATCAAAACACTGGGAGCCTAGGCATGAATTAAATAAACTCTTAAAGTTTAATGGAAATGAAATTATTAACTGGTTTAACTTTGTTTTGGATTTCGTTCTCTGTTATAATCTGAATAAATCGTACTTACTTTTATTCTGTGGAGATTGAGCTCAGTCTTTGAGAAACCTCGGGAACAGGTGGCTGATTAAAGAAAAGCACAGCAAGAAATCTGTGAAACACAAATCATACAACTGTGTCTCATCAGAGCTGGACTGGACTGGACTGGTCCCAGTGATCGTGCTCAGATCTTTAGAGGCTGGTCCATGTGATCCAGGGTCAGACTCAAACCAGGGACTCAAGCCAGCCCCCTGAACAGCCCCCCAATCTTTACTGTGTTCCATTAAAATGATAGATAAACCATTAGGGATGAATAAGAACTGGTATTAATTGTGATAATTACATGCATATTTTTGCATTTTCACGCTGACTCACACGGTCATGTTGCGTAACCTTTATGGAGGCCCCCAGCTGAGTCCAGTTTTCAGCCCCGTTCTGCAGCAATTGCTGTCATGTTCATCCGGCTGAGACCACAGATTACATAAAACACACACACACACACAGGGGCAGATATAATTACTTTAAACAGAGAGATCAGATGGGCAGGAAGTTTTCAGCTCAGTGTTTATTATACTGAACGGGGACACGTGTGTTTGCATGGGATCAAACACTACGCTGTTGTTTTGGAGGGGTTTTTTTTCAGCTGCTGGATAAAAATAGGAAACAGACCTGAAGGTGAAATTTTCCTTTAGTCAACTGAAAACAAATGTTCCCTTCGAATCTGAATCCGTGCTGATGCAACTGAGAGCAATGGTTAGCTTAGCATGTTGCTACATGCTGCTGCAGACACATTCAACAAACAAACAAAACAACACACCTGGTTTGTGTGGATTAAATCCCACAGCCCAGACTGCAGACAGGTCTCATTTCACATATTCAATCTGTGTGTGTGTGTGTGTGTGTGTGTGTGTGAGACACTGTGCACATTATTATACTAGCTCAGATATGGACAGACCAACCCCCGCTCATTAACAGCAGGTCACAGAGGTCACATCCACTGTCCTGTCTGTGGTTCACTGTAAACAAACGGGTCGGGACTGAAGCCACTCTGAACTCTTTCTAAATGGTTTTCCCTCTAACTGGTTAAGTGATTTAGATATTAACGGACAGTGCTGTGGTCACGGACGGCGGTTTCCCTGATTCATGGCCATGTTGATGCATGAGAATTAAATACACAATGACCAAACAGAAATTACAAATCACAGTCGTACCAGATCAGACCGAGACGTTAAGGAAAGGTCGTATCCTTGAGTTTATGGCTGAACGCGGCGCAGTCTGATTGAACAGTAGACGCCACAGGTCATCAGCCGTGTCATGACATTCAAGATATAAAAATTAAATCGGTACAGTTTCTTCCCTCCTTCCTCGGGTGTCTGATTATGGAGGAGAAGATGGATGGCTCGGTGATGGAGGGAGCGGCCGCTGGATGCATTTCAGCGTCTTGTCCATTTGCTAAAGTGGAGAGAGAGCAGATTGAACCCATCAACAGCTGATGACGGACAGGGAGCGTTAGCATTAGCCTTCTGAGCCGCTGCGATTATCAGCACGATGCAGCGAGCTCGCTTTCTCCTCGTTTTCTCAATTACACACACACACACACACACACACACACAGACACACTGCAGAGCTAACTATAGCACTGGTCTGTAGATAGAGAGGAGGAGCACCAAGTCTAGGGAGGCAGACCAGACCAGACCAGACCAGACCAGACCAGACCAGGCTCAAGCCGAGTTTAACGTAAATCCAATTCTGGTGTTACTGTATAGCATCAGGGTGTGACAACAGGTTGAGTCATCAAACCTGTGATGCGTCACATCTGTTCATATATGGTCTACGTGTGATTTATCACTAATAATTCAGTTATTATATCACTAATAAAACAGAAACAGGAGAAAAAGTGAAAGATTTGAAGTAATTCACAGTTTCCTGTCTGACAGGCCCCGCTGCAGCATCCCTCAACATGACAAAGGAGGAGAACCTGGAGGTGCAGGAGAAGGAGAGGCACGATCGGGAGGAGCAGGAGGAGGGGAAGGTTCAGAAGGAGGAGGAGGAGGCCCTAACCGAAGAGGAGGAGGAGGAGGAAGAAGAAGAGGAGGAAGAAGACGAGGAGGAGGAAGAGGAGGAATACGAGCTAGAGGAGGAGAGGGCGGAGTTGGAAGACGAGGAGGATGACGAGCAGGAGGAGGAGGAGGAGCAGGAGGAGCGAGAGGAGAGGGAGGAGGAGGAGGAGGACCCGCCGGCCAGTCGGGAACCCGAGGCCGAGCCGGAGCCCGAGCCGCTGTCGATGTCCGAGTACCAGAGTCCCGCCCACGAGCCGCGCCGCCGCGCCATGGTGCACCCGTCCGCCCAGGCCCCGCTGCCCAAAGACTACGGTACGCCACACAATCATTCCACCTTAAACGCACACAACCATACCACCTTAAACGCACACAATCATACCACCTTAAACGCACACAATCATACCACCTTAAACGCACACAATCATACCACCTTAAACGCACACAATCATACCACCTTAAACGCACACAATCATACCACCTTAAACGCACACAGCCATACCACCTTAAACGCACACAATCATACCACCTTAAACACACACAGCCATACCACCTTAAACACACACAATCATACCACCTTAAACGCACACAGCCATACCACCTTAAACGCACACAATCATACCAACTTAAACGCACACAATCATACCACCCACCTTAACGCACACAGCCATACCACCTTAAACGCACACAGTCATACCACCTTAAACGCACACAATCATACCACCTTAAACGCACACAATCATACCACCTTAAACGCACACAGCCATACCACCTTAAACGCACACAATCATACCAACTTAAACGCACACAATCATACCACCTTAAACGCACACAATCATACCACCTTAAACGCACACAGTCATACCACCTTAAACGCACACAATCATACCACCTTAAACGCACACAGCCATACCACCTTAAACGCACACAATCATACCACCTTAAACGCACACAGTCATACCACCTTAAACACACACAGTCATAACAGCTTATATATACGTGGAACTTCTTTGAATTGATTTGTTACTGATCAGAAGGTGGCAGGATTAGTTCATCAACAATAATAAATATTATTTTATATAATGGATAAACAGGCAGATGAGACAACCTCCGTGTTGTTGCTCTGTGCAGCTCCACACAGACGCACTAAAGACACACACACACACACACACACGTGATCATCCAGTACACACACTCTGTTTCTGACAGCCTGGATCGATCGCTTCCAAACTGCTGTGGATGGACCGCTGTATTACAGACGACAGGCTCATTAGTATTCATCAGGCAAACTCAGAGCGGGCAGACTCCATTATACACTCTGCATGTGTGTGTGTGTGTGTGTGTGTGTGTGTGTGTGTGCTCTCCATTACCCGGCAGTGAGCACACACTGCTCCTGCTCACCAGTCTGCCCCATCTAAACCTGAAGACCCAGTTTTCCTCTAATGTGCGTTACATCCCTGCTGGTGGTTGTCGGCGTGTCACCTGACGCCAGCACCACAAACGCCGTTTTGGAAACAGGACCAATCCCTGTCCCCAAACCCCATCCCGTCACGCTGCCAATATGGCCGTGATTGACAGCCTGTCGAGTGATCCCTGCCTGCTTCGTGTCCCTTAATCAATAAGTCCTGACGTAAAGCCTCAGTCTGCTGTGAGAAGTGTAAAACCAGCGAGGGGCTCCCGAGCTCTTCGCAGAACAGGCCGATTTTCAGTCGCTCGGTGAAATGAAATCTGACTCGGACTTGCAGAGGCGGCAGGAAGAGGAAGTGCTGAACTCACAGGCTGCTCCCTGATTTGATGAGGGTGACACACACGTCCCGTCTTCACGGCTTTCCTCATTTGTGTTGATTCCTCCGCTTCTCTTCTGTCGCCACTTCTTCCTGTTTTCTCTCCTTCCTCGGGTTTCTCCCTCTGACTTTGCTCGCATCCCTCCGTCTCCAGCCTTCACCTTCTTCGACCCGAACGACCCGGCCTGCCTGGAGATCCTCATGGATCCTCGGACCACCATCCCGGAGCTGTTCGCCATCGTGCGTCAGTGGGTTCCCCAAGTGCAGCACAAGATCGACATCATCGGCAACGAGGTGAGGACTTGCAGAAACCATCCCATCGTTTGTTCGTCCACACAGTTATCTGAAATTTATAGTAATTAATCAAATAAAAACAACAAAAACTTGTTGAATTTTGCTTCTGCATTGTGGATCTTGTTTTTTTTTTAAACCTAAGAATAAAAACATAATTATTTATTTAGCATTAGCCTCTTTAGCCACATCAATAAAACTTTTATTTGTGCGTGAAACAGATGCAGATTGCTACAGGAAAACAGAAGCAATGATGGCAAAATATTAAAAGCAATACAATACAAGAAATCGGTCCTGGTTCAGACACTCTGATGCAAGAAGTAATGTAGCTGTAATCTATCAGTAATGTAACTAATGCAGATGTAAAGTCAGGCTCTGACTTTGAAAATGTGGCAGCGCTGCAGCCTCTTGTAGGTCAAACCTTTAATGGGTCGTGCTTCACTCCCCCCCCATGTCGCTCTGGCATCGAGCCCGAATCCAGACTCGACTGTCATTGTCACATTGACCCAGATTCAACCGCCTGACACACACACACACACACACACACACACACACACACACACACACACACACACACACACACACACACACACACACAGGCACACACACAGATAATGAACAATGAAATCCCACAGAGCAGCACGGGGCTTGTATTAGTACAAAGCCTGAATACTGAATATTAACAGTTGATGTGTTCAGTGTGTGAGCTCACACACAAACACACAAACACACACACACACAGCTGCTGCAGTAACTCACACACACAGAAGTGTAACTCTAAAATGTAATGGTGACAGTAACACAAGTGCACACACACACACAGACACACAAACAGCGTGATAATGACGCAGTTAAAATGGCTGCACGGAGTCGGAGCAGGGAGAGTGGTGCAGAGAGAGAGAGAGATGGAAAGTCACTGAGGCTCTATCATGATTCAGCAGGAGGAGTAAAATAACAAGGACACTGAAGAAGTGGAGGTTTCTCCTCTTTGACATTTGGCCGACTCTAATTTTTAATTTTATCTTTAATGTGGCGGGGGATCGCTCTTATAAGTTTTATTATCGGCGGCCAGAGTTTCAGAAGTCAAACTCACAAAATAAAAATCCTCCCGTGTTATTAAACAAGTGTGGGATACGTTAACTCTCTGCATCAGGATAATCGATCTATAATAACTGTGACACGTGCTGATAAGAATCAGATCGGTCGCACAGAGACGAGGTGCTGTTTAAATTAAAGGTTACGGAGACTAACCGCTCGTCTGTCTCAGATCCTGAAGCGCGGCTGCCACGTGAACGACCGCGACGGTTTGACCGACATGACGCTGCTTCACTACAGCTGCAAGGCCGGAGCGCACGGAGTCGGTAAGACGCTGCACGGATCCGTCCGACACGACGCCGCTCAGCTGAGCTGCTGAAGTTTTTCTTTACTGTCATTACATTCAGAAAACTCTCGTGTGTGTGTGTGTGTGTGTGTGTGTGTGTGTGTGTGTGCAGGTGATCCGGCAGCGGCGCTGCGTCTCACCAGTCAGCTGATCTCTCTGGGCGCCGACGTGAGCCTGAGGAGCCGCTGGACCAACATGAACGCCCTGCACTACGCCGCTTACTTCGACGTCCCGGAGCTGATCCGGATCCTGCTCAAGGCGGCGAAGCCCAGAGGTACGCACACGCACACGCACACAAACGGACACACAAACACAGACAGGACTTCAGTGTGTGGTGTGAGCGCAGGTCAGCGCCGTTTACGCTCTTCTGTGTCCTCGGCAGTGATGAACTCCACGTGCAGCGACTTCCACTACGGCACGGCGCTGCACATCGCCGCCTCCAACCTGTGCCTGGGCGCGGTGAAGTGTCTGCTGGAGCACGGGGCCAACCCCACCGTCCGGGTACGAGCGGCTTGGGTCCGCGACGTTAAACCCAGAACCCCAGATCGAACCGTCATCAAAACTGACTTCCCCTGCCTCTCCGCAGAACGATAAGGGCCAGGTCCCGGGAGAGGTCGTCCCCGACCCCATGGACATGAGCCTGGACAAGGCCGAGGCGGCCATGGTGGCCAAAGAGCTGAAGCAGCTGCTGCTGGACGCTGTCCCGCTGAGCTGCAACCTCCCCAGGGCCACGCTCCCCAATTACGACAACATCCCTGGGAACCTGATGCTGTCCTCGCTGGGGCTGAAGCTGGGCGACCGCATCATGCTGGACGACATGAAGGTCAGAGGCCATACACCCACCCACCCCCGCCCGCGGCCTAATTTAAGCCTCAGTTACGGGGATCTTTTCTTTGCCCCCCTCTCCCGGACGTGCTTTGATCAAACTAGTTTGAACGACGTGTCGTCCGACAACCGGAAGACAAAAGAATTCATATCTGTTTCAAACGTCCACGCTGGAAAGGTGCAGTGGTCGTAAAAATCAAAATACCACCGATGCATCATGGGGGTTGTGGTTTCCGCAGGCAAAACAATCACCTGTCCACCAACAGAAGGAGGCAAACGAACATATCAAACTCACACTGAACACACAAACAACACTGTACACACAGTGTTGCACGCCGTTGTTGCACATACAGTATGAAACATGGTAGGACATGAAGACCTGGGGCGACCCCACCTGTCAGAAAAGCCCCGTTACAAGATCTTTGCGGATCTAAAGCGGGCTCCGCCGCGTTGCGTTGGTTCCATAATGTCCACAGGAAGCCGTGAAGGTCACGTTTCAGGTAGTGAATGCATGGCTGCAGGTTGAAGCTGTGTGAGCTCTGAACAGTGTGTTCTCGCTCTGTAGCTCCAGAGAGACCAGAGCAGAGGCGACACCCCGGCTGCAAACCCCGCACAGGTTGGTTTGGACTGGCCCCGAGACCACTAACCGAACTGACTCACCACGCAGTCACATGACCCACGCAAATCTGCTCACCTGTTGTACTGATGTGCGGAGTTACATCCCCCCCCCTCATAAAAAACACAGAAGCAGACCCCCAGATTATCTGCCTCCACTCAAACCGAAACCAGCTGACGGACCTCTGAAGTCTTCCTTCGGGTCTGTGGGGGATTTTCACGTTTAACTTCTGAACCTCGTCACTCTCTCTCTCTCTTTTCTCGCAGTCCGGCACCCTGAGATTCTGCGGCACGACGGAGTTTGCCAGCGGTCAGTGGGTCGGCGTGGAGCTCGACGAGCCCGAGGGGAAGAACGACGGCAGCGTGGGGGGCGTCCGCTACTTTATCTGCCCTCCTAAGCTAGGTATCGGCTGCTGCCACTGCGCCTTTGAGCAAGTTCTTTAAGGACAATAAATTAAACTTCATCATCAATGGAAGATCAGCCGTTAACCAGAGGGCACAATTTTCCTCAGGAGTTGGTGGAGACCAAATCAGAGGTAAAAAGAGAGCTGGACTTTTGTAGGTTCAAATCGTTGCTTGTCTCCTTTGCTTTGCAGGGATTTTTGCCCCGGTGTCAAAGATCTCCAAAGCTGTGGACCACACTCCTTCATCTGTCACCTCCACCCCCCGAACCCCCCGCATGGACCTGGCCTCCCGCCTCGCCGGAAAGACTAAGAAGGAGAAAGAGAAGAAGGAAAAGGAGCGAGAGAAAGGTAATGCACTTCTGACGTTACAGAGGGTAGGACAGGCTCTCACTTGTAAAAGTTTGTGTTGTATCATGGTTGTGAGCTTTTTTTTGTGTGTGTGTTCACAGCCCAGAGGAAGAAGTCGTCAGTTGCCAGTCTGGATCCAGAGGGTCTGAACGTGGAGGTTGGGGATCAGGTCCTGGTGGCCGGACAGAAACACGGCATCGTCCGCTTCTACGGCAAGACCGACTTCGCCCCAGGTTGGTCCGCAGGGTTTTCTGAATGAATCTGTTTAGCCAGCTAACGTGCTAACATGCAATGGACGTGTCCACAGAGTTTGTCTCGCCCTTTAGTCCTATAACTGGCAGTTCAAGATGATTTTAGACACCTTCATGTTCGGGAGCTTTAAGAAGGTTGTGAAAACCCAGGTGGAGGCAGAGCAGGTGCGACCTGAGCTTTTTCCCCACAGGTTACTGGTTCGGCGTCGAACTGGATCAGCCGACGGGAAAACACGACGGCTCGGTGTTCGGGGTCCGCTACTTCAGCTGCCTGCCCAAATATGGAGTGTTCGCTCCGCCCTCCCGCGTCCAGAGGTGAGGACTTCAGCTTCGGATGCGCGTCATGTTTAATTAATTTCTAATCAAATTACTGTAATAATGAACGCTGTTACTTTCTCAGAATCGGAGGCCCTAAAGACGGCTCACAGAGCGACGGCTCCATGGTGAAGAAAGTCCACCAGGTCACCAGTAAGTGTCTCTCCTCGCATCTGACAGCTCTCAGTGATTGATCATTCATTGACAAAGATGTTTATCTGTTTGTTTGTTTGTTTACACCTTGCAGTGTCACAGCCCAAGCGTAACTTCAACACAATGCGTTCTCCTAAAGACCTGACCTCTGAGAGCTCCATATCCAGGTGAGGACACACACCAGTCAGCACGCCTTACTTTTGTCTTTTACATAGAGCATCATCCTCCCTCCTCTCTTCTTCTTCTTCTTCTCCTCCTCCTGCAGGTTGCTGTTCTGCTGTTGGTTTCCGTGGATGCTGCGTGCTGAGATGCAGTCCTAACCGCCCCACCACCACCACAGACACACTCTTCTTCCTCTCCTCCCTCCATCAGATCGATCAGTCGTCTCTCCATCTTTTACTTTTCGCATTCCTCTATGACTCTCCTCAGACTATCACTAATAAGCGACCCCCCCCAACCCCCAACTCTCAGTCCAAATCCCTCTAATTTAGCCGTTCTATAGCAAAATCTATAGTGCCTTGTATCTGATCAAAGCGCCCTGCATTCCTTTAACCAAACTGAAACAGCTCCGCTTGGCAGTTCCCCTGAAACAGTCTCTTTAACCTGTCACATGTCTGACCACCTCATTGTCCCAGATTTGGTGTTTTTCCATGTTGTTCCTTTATTCGGGGATAGGAAGAAAAAAAAACACAGTTTACTTCCTCTGAGGATAACAAACCCCCACATAACTTTAGCTTCTGCTGCTACATGTTTCGTTTTCGCTGCTACTAGATTTTGGGTCTTGCCAAATTTCGAACCGCGTGCCGGATGAATTTGTCATAAATGTGCGAATCAGATCCGGATCCGGTCTCAGTTCTACAGAACTTTCTAACTCTAAACTCCACGTGTGAAGAACTTATGTCGTCCGCATGCTTTAATCTCAGATGTCAAACTGAAAACAGGGTTTATCAGCTACTGACCTTATCGTATTTAATCACAGTGTCAGTTATCAGTTATATTTTTTTTTATATTTTTCAGGTGTATGTATGTAACAGGACTCGTTTTCACAGTTGGGATGTGAAATAACAGAACATTTCTTGGTCTCTATAAGATATATATATCATTGTTGCGTACATACCTTGTCCTTGACCTTTTCCTTTGCTCCTGTTAAAAACAAAAGGCTCCGTTTTAGTATTCGTTAGATGTAGCACTGTAGATACATATTAAAAGCATTAACTTAGCCCATGTAGTTAGAGTGAAATTACAGCGTATTGTAGAAATGTCATAAAGAGCTGCAATCATAATATGGTATTAACCAAAACTGCTAAAAGACCCAAAACGATAATTCCCTCTGATGCAACTTAAACTTTCTAAATCAAAAGTGTTTTCCGCCCAGATCGGCGTGATTTGGACGCAAGTTCGATTCAAAGCTAACGTCAGCTATGAAATGACTTTTAATCACTTTGAATATTTGTTATCAGTCATTGTCCTCACAACTCTGTGTCCCTCCATCAAACAATCATCTCCTCTGTCCTGGTGTTTTCAGAGAGTTTATGACATCTACAAACATCTTCTCGTTCTCTTCCCCTTTTCTCTCATCCCTCCTTCTCCATTTAAATAAGACGTCGGTACTTTTTTCGTGAATGTGAGCATCCGCTAAAAGACAAAGAGAAAAAAAAAACACGAGTTAATCTAAACCTACGTGCGTGTGCTTAATGTTAAAATCTCTCTTGAAGTATGTGCATAACTCAAAACAGCAATATGTAAACAGTGTACCTATCTCTGTGTGGAAATGGTTCCTGTGTTAATGTCCCGTAACACTCTGTAAGCACACGAACACAGAGAGACGAACACGCTCACGCTCCGGCGGCCGAGGCTGCTGGAGCAGCTGGTGGACTTTTTTTTGAGTCCACCAGTCTGAAGTCTCATTACTTCTTCACTCTGGTTTATGTGGGTTCAAAGAAGTCAGACTGACCAGCCTTGGCTAAAGGAAACACTCTGTGGTTGCTCCTGCAGACTGCCGTTAATCTTCTGTTCGTGCCCGTGGAATCAGCTTCGACATTAGACTAACAACAGCTACGGCGCTCAGTTTAGCTCAAAGCAGCTGCGGCATCTAGTCGGGCTGCGATCGGCCCGAAAGCTTTCCATTCCTGCTCGAACTCTAAGCTAAGCTAAGCTAAAAGGACGTCATCCAACTCCCGAGCTTCACTGCGGGTTGTTGCCCTGATAGCCCTTATGTCAAGGTGGCTTGTGGCCCTGCAGTCTACCTGGTTTTGTCAGCTTGTTAAGCTGCAATTCTGTCTTTGTTCAGGAATGAGATTGAGCTGCATCTGCGTACACAGTGGATTTTAGCATTTTAAATCTGATTCCTCTTAAATTCTACAAACCAAAAAATCCTGGATTTGCCCCATCGGCTTAACCGAGGACAGACTTCTCTAAATAACCCTGTGTCGTTAGCGTAGAGTCTGGGTCGCCAAAAGACAAGAGAAACGAGATCATGTTAAAACAATATGCAGATGACTCACAGCTTTACCTTCCTGTGTCCCTGCTGTTTGCGACATTCACCTGCCATCCCACCCGCACCTTAAACAAAAGAGCCTGATGAACTGAGGTCAATCCACCTGTTGTAGTTCCCACCTGTTTATAATGTCACATGGGAAATGTGCCGCTACAAATGAGCTACCGCAACACGCTGTTTAAATGCTAAAGCTCCACAGAGTCAGGATCTGCTGACTCCATCTTAGTCCAACATTGACGTTAGTGGACCACAGTGATGGTGGAAGTTCGTCCTTGTACAGTAAACGTACAGTACAGTCAATGTGTCCCAGTGAAGCCTGTGTTGGTTTGCACCATAGTGCTCTGACTACAGTGTAAATGTGGAGCTTTCTCTGGTTTGGCCACTAAGTATCACTAGTGAGTCACTGGTTATTCATCTTTACAACAAACAGAATATTACGTAACCTTTCCTCATCACATATTTCCTATTTTGATTTTCTCCATTTAAAGGACTGTGGTGGTTCCTGTCTGTTTCAGCTCCTGAACCACAAACTCCTGGATTTTTGCTCCACGTTTCTGCTGAATCATTTCCAAAGACTCCCTTTAGCTTTTCAGAGTTATTCCACTGTTTCCGAGCAGACTTCAGTTCCTGATAACGTAAAAACCTGCACGTCAGAATTTAATAGCCAAACAATCAGACCAGTCTTGAAAATGGTTATCATGATTGCCACTGCATTTACAACCTGGTGGTTACATAACTTCAACCAAAATTTTGGCCTTGATAGATTAGCTCTCTGTCTGCAGTGAGTTTCAAGTCTCTGTAAGTTGATTTTCTTAGAAAGGAACTGAAACAATCGGCTCCCCGGAAGGGAGGAAGGAAATTGATCAAAAAAATTTTCTGGATGATTTGGAAAATGATCAGCGGGGGTGGAATATTCAACGGGCTTGTAGCGGATGAGGCATTCAGAACCAACGATCAGTCCTTTAAATCCTCTATAATCTATCGGTGTACGTCTGAGAATATAATGTTGAACTCATTCTCATAGAAACTAACTCAGTACTGGTTGTTTTAACATTAACAAGTCTTAAGAATATACAGTATATAGCCTATATTTTGATAACTTCACTAAGTGTACTTTTTTGTTCTCCGGTTTTTGTAGCGTATGTGTGTGTTACTTTGTGCTTGGTTACAGTCCATGTGTGTGAGTCACTCCTGTTTTAAAAGTGTGCGAAGCTGATGGACGTTAAAAGGGGGGAAAAAAAAAACAGGGGAGAACGAGCATCGGACGTCCACATCCTAACAGATACTCACTGCATGCTCTCTCTCTCTCTCTCAGTATTTTCTGATTTGGGGTTTTCAATATGTGTATCTTCTTCTCATCAGCATGGAAATGCTTCTAATAACAACAGTGACAACTCTATGAATATAATAAAGAATTTGATGTTGTTTTTCTACCTCTCCTGTCCATTGCTTTTACTCAGTGAACATTTAAATTGAAAATTTTTGAAAATTGTTCTGCTTTTTTCCTTTATAATTACAGTTTAGTAGAATGAAGGCAGTTTTACTTTGACATAAAAGACGGATGGATTCCAGCATAATTTAGACACTACAAATATCTTTTATATGGAAAACAAACAACAGTGGGCCTGATACTTACCCTGGAGGAACACCACAACTAACATTTTGAATAGTAGTAGCTGAATGATTGATGAATGCTGTATGCTTCTAATTTTTTAAAAAGCAAGTCATTGTGAATAATGACGTTAATATTTCCTTCGCACATTTCACTGGTGTTAATCTGAGAGAATCATTTTTTTTAACTTTTAGTGAACTGTGAGTGTAAACACCACCTGTGAGACTTCTTATAGTTTAAACCATGAAGAAGAGCCTGATGATGATTGATTTAAATGTAAAGTTATAAATTTGTAATTCGCGTGTCAGGAAAAGTGTCGCCCCATGAATATTCACCTTCACAAAAATCCCAAAATGTGTTAAATACTGAAACCTAGTGGTCCCAGCTTACATCACACCGTCTGTAATAAACCAACACAGGACAGGATTCATCTGAATAAATGTGTTCTTTTTTAATGAAACCCCTCAAGGCTGCAAACTGTGCTTGTGTTTAAAAACCTATACATTCTGTACAATACAAGATCTTAATACACGGACACAATAAATTACAAGGAAATACAAAATAAGTTAAAACTAGAAAACTAGAAAAATCTCTCTGTGGAGATAAAACTGCAGCTCTGGATGAATAATACGTCTGAAGTGGTTCTTAGTAAACTGTCCCTCGGGTTTGGGGGTGTCCGACTTTGTCCGATCAAATGCATCATCACAATAAAAATGCTACGCTGGATCATCAAGTCTCACCAGAACAGCTTTGGTGATCAGCAAATGGATAATCCAGAGAGTGCCCCCCCCGCTGAAGCTCCCCTGAGCTGGGTCCAGTTTGCTGACCTTTGACCTCGGAGCAGCAGGTGGACAGTCCGTCGGGTTCAGAGGAAGGTGGTGAGGGGCGTCTTTTCGGGTCCAGTACAGCTGGGAGAGGAAGGGGATTTGACCTTTGACCCACTGTGCTGCCTCTTCCTCCTGGCTCTGCGGTTCTTAAACCAAACCTGGAAATGAAACAGACAGAATTTTAGTTTCATACTCTTAAACAGGACGTTTCGATTTTAAACAAAATAAAACAAATTAATATGCATGTGCTATGAAGTAAAGAAATATTTAAATGAGTTTTTGTAGAGAGTAAACAATCTTTTGTCTCAGTGAGAGCTGACTGTGAGTCCAGTTTTGTTTTTCGAGTGGCTGGAGTGTTGAATAATCTTAATTACATTTGAAGTTTTAGTTTTTCAGCATAAAAATTGACAGTAAAAGGAGAAAATCTTGGTGTAGGTCGTGCGTAAAATGCAACCGGGAGGACTTTTACGCAGCCCCCGGATTTTCCCTCCCATCGTGCGGGACTCACCCTGACCGTCTCCTCGCTCAGCCCGGTGCTCCTCGCCACCTCGGCGCGCTCCTCCACCGACGGGTAGTCGGTGAGCTCGAACAGCGTCTCGAGCTGCTTGGTCTGACTGTCGGTGAACACCGTCCTCATCCGGGCCTTCTGACGCGGCTGCGCGGCCACCAACGCTTGATGGTACCCGTGGTAACCCGGCAACGGCTGAGCATCTGCAGGTAAAGGAATAACTTTAGCTTCAGCGTCTTATTTCAGGGTAAATCTCCAAAAACTGTTCCTCAGAGTTTACGCTTAGTCTCGTGAAAGTAAATCTGAAAATCTGAATCTGAAATAAAAGTTGAACAAGCGGTTCCAAACGTACCTGCAGAGTCCTGGCTGCTGAAGTGCGCGTACACGCCGGAGTTCGGGTGCATGCTGCTGAAATCCGCGGGGTGGAAACCGGCTCCGCACGGGTAAAACGCCTCCCCGAAGCCCATCCCGTGTAACGGCTGCAGACAGCCCGGCACCGGGACCGGGATCGGGACCGGGACCGGCGCAGGAGCTCTGAGGTTCGCCGAGTCCAGGTGGAACCCGCCGGGGATCCCCTGGAGGCAACACGCGTCCGGTGCCAACCCCACGGCGGGCGGCTTGTGTCCGAGCTGCGGGGAGAGGATGCGCTCGATGCTGAAGTCGGACACTCTGCTTCCGTCCATGGTTCAAATCCAAGTCCAACAAAGTTCCCAGGTCCAGTGGCCTCTGAGCTGTGAGGGGCCTTGAGTTTTAAACACAAGTCTAGAACCGGGGCCGCCATCAAACACCTGACGGCTCTTTAACATGTTAATTAGATGGAGCCCATCGGGGTGTTTGATGCTGGATGAGAAGGACGCGGGACTTTGATTTGACCTCTGAACTCTGCGACTCCTTGAACTTGGGAACGAGGTGACGATGGGACTGAAGAGGTCAAGCGCTTTCGTCCATTCGGCCTCTTTACGGCTCCTGACTTTCGCTTTCCTTCAAACGACTTCATGACGCTGCTGGCGTTTGATGACGCACAGACACCGGGCCACGCGCGTGCGTCTGCTCATTCAATACACGTTCACATTAAACGCTGCTTTCTTCCATTCATATAATAGTCTGTCTTCCCGTTTATTTTAATCTTATTTAAGTGAACACACTGCGCGCTGTTGAAGACCAGTTAGTCAAGTTTTTACAGGGAAATAGTGAAAATAATAACACAAGTGACAAAAGTGGAAACTTCATTTTAAACGTTAAATGAAATTGATTGATTTTTTTAGTCGTGCACTATAAAAATAGATATGAATAGTTTCCCCTTTAATGTTGAAAATGATAACATGTTTTTACAACTGCAGAGGAACTGACCACGTTGTTGCTCAGACCCACACACCCCCAGTATGTGTGTGTGTGTGTGTGTGTGTGTGTTTTTGTGTTGTAGAACTAACTCTATGTAGGACGTGGTTATTGTTTACAGTGTCCATGTGTTTTGCTTTATATTCCTGTTCATACGTGAGAACAAGCTGCAGTGCGCGCCGGAGGCCTGCAGGTGTCGCCACAGTCCGGGTTCTGTTCACTGTACGGGGCAGAAAGGCGGAAACTTGCACCCACATGCGGGAAAATCTGACACTTTGGGACTTCATGTGAAGCTATTTGTTAAACTGATAACCTGTAAAAAAAAAAAAAAAAACATGATCAAGTGCAGTTAATCTGTCAAACAGCAGAGACACGCCGCGTTCAACTGGATTAAACCTGAACGCAGCTTTGATGTGCAGCACAGGATCTTTGTCACGTCACAGCTCTGACAGACAAACTGAATAAATCAAAGCAGGAAACAAACACGAGCTTCTCTCACATCTGTCTGCATCTAACGTGGGAGCGAAACTGTCTGGATAAAAGGGTGGAGGAACAATGTACTGTGTATTATCAAAGGACCCATTATGTCTTTATGTATGTATTAGTTTAAAAGGTGTGTGGACACTTTATTTCAGTTCAGATTTACTTTCACGAGACTAAATGACTATTTATTAAACCAAAGCAGTTGCATTGGTCTTTGTTTCATCACTTAGAAGTCAACTAATAATAAGTGATTATTGTTAAAACACTGAGGCTGTAAGAATATCTGAAAATATGGTGAAACATAACAGAGAGTAAACTAAAATGTGATCTTGCACCGTGTCCGGCCTGGTTGGTTTCCTGTGAGCGTGAGGCAGATGTTAGCTCAGTCTGACTTCTGAGGGAAGATCAATAGGCGATTAGTAGCAGATCAATCAGCGTACTTCAAACCCTCTGTGATCTGATTGATCGTTAATAGACATGAAAAGATCCTTTTGAAGAAGAAAGATTAGTGAGCAGAACATTTACAGGTTAGAATAGTCAGGTGGTTTGTATGATGAACATTAATATGAAACCGCAGGAGAGACACTAAGACAAACAAACAAACAGATTTGGACTTAAACTTAAAAATTTCTTTATAGTTAGAAATCAGTTTACCTGGATAAAAACTTATTTATTCTTCGCTCCTTTATTTGTTTGTTGGTAGGATTGTGTAAAATCTAACGGGGGGATTTGCACAAACATTTCACCAGAGGTGGATCTTGGCCCAGTTTAGTGGTGATCATGGGTCTGACAGGGACAACTGTCCAGAGCCAGGACATTTTTGAAGGATTGACCTGGGGTGCTTTGTTCATTTTTAATCACTCCTTTGAAATTTAGTGGAAAATAAGAAGCCAGCACACCACCACCTCCAGGTGTCACGCTGACACGTCTTTGGTTTCCATACTTCACACTGCTGCTCACATTATTTTGGCGGCACAGGAAAGTGAGCGAGACGGACTTCGTTTGGGACAGGAAGTGGACACGTCTCTTTCTCATTTCTCACTGGAACAAACGAGGAACCAAATCTAAGGTGACTGCAGTTCAGGAAGCAGCGTCTGTAAGACCGTGCTCAGGGTAAAACAACGGCTCCAGATGAACTGGATGCTCTGTGCCACCCTGACATTTGTCTTGCAGGTTTGCATTTCTGCTCCAGATCCTCAGTTCAACCTCTTGCTGCCTCGTCTCTCTGAGTATGACTCAGCAAAAAAAAAAAAAAAAGTCCAGACTGCTCACTGAGCCGGACTCCAGACATGCAGCGTCCCCCCTCTCTCTCTCACTCTGTCTGGATAGTTCACTGTCTGTCTGACTCGCCCTCTGTACTGTAGCTGATCAGTAAGCAGGGTGGGAGTTCGCTCACAGGGCTGTTGGGACGTGTCTCCATCCTCATCTGAACGTCTCCTGCCACGTCCACGTCTCAACGCTCCTGTCCAGTTCCACCGACTCGTGGCCGGGTGTCGATACTCTGTCTGCCAGCCTTCGGCCCTGATCTCTGATGTCCTGCATCTTTGGGCAGAGTCTTCACGCTGTCCAGAGCGTCTTCTTGTTTAGGCCTGACGGGTAATAAAGATGGACGACATGTCGCCGTTTCCTCCCACTGAAGAAAAACAAGGCTCAAATACTTTGGTCTCATGCGTGCAAACCATTCACGCAAAACCACCATGTGAAACAATTGCATTGCGTGACGTGAAACACGCCTGTGTGTTCCAAACGTGCGGCTGAGCTCAGCTAACGCTCGTCACATCTCCTGCCACTTGGGATTTCTAAACTACTACTAAAGCGACCAGGACTTCACATTTCCTCATATCTGACTGAGCCACACACACACACACACACTAAACCTACAGACTGAGTCTCTGTCGGCCCACTTACATAATCCCGACCCGGGCTGCGTGGCTCAGCTGCGGCGCCACGGTCGGACCAGCAGGGGGCGGTGCAGACAGCGGGGCGCACTGACGGCTGCTATGAAACCCATTATGTAATGTCTCCTGCTCCTCCCTCCCTCCCCGTTTCTCTTATCTTTTCATCGACTTATCCTTCATTCATCCCTCCTCTCTCTCTCTAACACACCATCTCTCCTCAATGTGACTCGCTCTTCTCCTCCATCACCTGTGTGTCTCTCTCTCTCTCTCTCTTCACACCTGTTTCGTATCGTACAACGCTGAAGCGCAGGGAGACGATCGACTGTCGCCTCTTTGTCCGACACACACACACTAGACAGTCATCAGACAACTGTCTGACCTTCACATGCACCACACATTCATTCACACACACACCTGAGGTGTTAGAGAAGACTCTCTATCCCTCTGAATAACACCATCTTCCTTCTGAGGTGGGGGGGGGTTGGTTTAACTCAACTCCGCAGGATTGTTCTTCCCGCGCCGCACCCGCCCGTCTTTGCACGACCTCGGACGAATCGAACGACCCCACAGGTTTCTGCAGAGGAGACGCACAGTTTGAAATGATTTCATTACCGCTCACGAATTTCCCGTTCATCCATCTCTCGCCACAGTCTGAACCCACCGGTTCCTGCAGAAGGTGTGAACCTTTACAAGCAGGACATTGTCGTTTTTTTAATAATGCACCATTAGTGTTTGGGGCGGTGCATTCACAGTGGGGGAACATTAAAGACACACCAGTGTGTCTTTAATGGAGCTCTGTGGCTCAGAAGAATGAGACAGAACCCAGCTGTAGGTTCACAGACGATGTTTATTGGTGCTGGTTTGATGGGACAGAGGAGAAGGACGACAAATCCCGAGTCATGCTTTCCACATGACGTCAACCTGTGGATGTTTTCAGTCAGCTCTGGTTCCCTTCCTCGCGTTCAGGACGAAACATCAGAAAATGTCACCTGTGAACAAGCGCAACGCAACCGCAGCTTTTTCTGTCTTCTCAGCGTGTCAGTTCAAAGTGGCCGACGCTCACCCTCGTCGCCATTAAAAAGGTCAGAGCAGATGTAGCAGTAAAGGTCAGGACGCACACACACACACACACACACACACACACGTGGACGTTTAAACAAAAGAAAGTGAAAGTGTGTGTATGTCACAGGCGGGCGGGGGGGGGTCTGAAGAAGATGGTCAGGGGTCCTGCTGGCTGATTGGTCAGTTCGGGGGTACATATGGTGCTCTGATTGGTTGGTTCGTGTCACAATAGGGGCTGCGATTGGCTGACGGGCGGACAATGGCCATGTTATTGCTCAGATTAGAGAACAAAAGGCTGTTTGAGCAGTGAGGTGGAAAGGTGAGGAGGTCACTGTGTGTGTGTGTGTGTGTGTGTGTGTGTGTGTGTGTGTGTGTGTGTGTGTGTGCGGACCAGAGCCCGGTCCTAACAAGACAAAACGTCATCTCTGAGGTCCTGCTTGAGGTTTGGGTTCAGCTTAATCTGAAGTGTCCGGCCTTTGGGACTTTACTTTGTGGAACAAGTCTGAGGGGAATTTAAGTTTGTGGGCATCGCTCAGGATGGATGAGTTTGTTCAATCTGTGACAAATGATTTTTTAAAAAGAGTTTAATAGTGAAATGTCACAGTAAAACATCATTACTACCCTGGTTCTCCAGGATCAGAGTGTTGCTGTCAGGACTTTTTGTCCCTTTTGACGTCAACGCCTTCACTCTGCAGAAGAAAGAATATTAAATGTTTTTAAAGCTTTTCCAGATTGGCAGGATTTTTGTTTAATTACTGGAGCTAAATAATGCAAAAAACCCAAACAACACACTTGCCTTAACTTTGGGAGCCATGAGATCCTGGATCGTCGCTGCTGTAACTTTCAACCTTTTAACATAATTCAGTTACATTTTTCTGGATATTGTTGCTTGACTCATCTTTGGGTCTCATCAGTGAGTGTCCACTAACCAACATCATCACTCAGTACATCATGGCATGCAGTTAACACTGCCTACAGAGTGGTGAATGGACTACATCTACACAGCGCTCTTCTAATCGCACTGACCACAACACAAGCCTCATTCACCCGGCGCTTCGGACGCACAATCCACACACACACACACACACACACACAAAAGGGATTACAGCCTAAGGAAACCTCCACATATGGGAGGTTTAAGCTTATATTTGCAGAGGAGCTGCTTGTTGTTGAGCTCCACCCGGTTCCCCATACTGTACATTTTCCACCACAAACACACCCACCCCCCCACCGCCCGAGCCCGCCCTCAGTGGTCTTAACTCAGTGAACCGTGCAGAATGTCTTCACCGGGGCCAAGAGATGCATCTGTCACTACACCGCCCTCAGCTAATCCTCCGCAGCTCCGCAACGACTCCAGAGCTTCGACCCACCGGCCCAGGAGCCGCGTCCGATTAGATCCATAGCTGCTTCAACCCAGTCCGCTGAATTAAGCCCCTGAGGGGGCAAAGACCTTCTTAGGAGGCCTTTTGTTTTACGCTGTGGCAAAGAAAACCTAAAGAAAGGAACCGTAGAATGTCTTTGGGCCAACGCATCCACGTCACAATGCTGGTCAACTGAAGGTTAATAAACAGGACGCCAACCAATAAAGACAAAACCTACTGTATATCCTCTGCAGCTATTTCAGATGTTCACACTGTTGGGTGTGGACTGTAGAACATTTCCAACTAGAAAATGCAGCTTCTGGAGAAGCTGATGCTAAACTGCTTTGCTGGCTGATAAATAAGCTTCACTGCTGGAAACTAATCTCAACTGTTACCAGAAAATGTGTGTGAAGCAGTCAACAAAGATGTTCGGAGAAACTCAGCAACTCCAGCATCAAACCCAGAATCCTGGAGTCTACATGACGAAGAAAGAGGAAGTTGTGCGTGTGTGTGTGTGTGAACATGTGTGTCACAGGAATGATGCTGCTGCCACTATCGTACCTTTATCTAAGTACCAATACTGAAATGTTTTACATAGCTTATTTTTCAATGCCTGTACATTTATTAGTTTATATACAGCAGCTGCAGTATATAATATACTATGTGTTCCAGTGTCAAATTTAGTGGCACCTGTCTTCTTACAACCTCAGTTATCAATTTTCATTTTACAATGGAGGAAAACTTGGCAGTGGCTCCAGTAAGATTCAGGAAGTCTCATAAAAGGTGTGTGCTTCATATTAACTTTCCCTCTTGTGTCCTGTTTATCCCCCTTAAATCATTTATTGTCAAAACATAAATTACCAATGTATAAATATGACTACACTTTAAATGTAATGAGACCACATTTAGATTATTGATTTGTTGGGATAAGTAAAACAATAAAGCTTCAACTTAGATCATTAAAAAAATTATAAACAAACAAAACCATTTGATGGGGGCTCAGGCTCTGATAACCCATAAAGGTTACACTCGGGGCTACAGGTCCCACGCACACACACACGCAGATACACACTCGTTTACACATGTTTACACGAACAGTCCAAACAAAAGGCACTTGTACTCACGAGTCCGGTGAATATTCAGCGGGCAGATGAGCGGAAGCCGAGCAAAGCCGAGCCGGTCAAGGTCAGAAGAAACCGCAGCAGCAGGAGTCGAACAGTTGGAGCTACGCCGGCAGGAGGGAAACAGCTCTCCATGATGGCACACATGAGTTTGCCCTTCCGTCTCCTGCATCAGATACAGCAGCCGCGTTAACAACGCCACCGATTCACCAGAACTAGCGATAGCTTGTCTTCACGGTTACTTCGAAAGCAAAGCTAACCGTAAGGAAGCGAGGCCAGTCGCTAGCAAGCTAATGCTAGTACTTGCGATTAGCAGCACAACTCGATTTTACACCATAAACGTGTCATTGCCGTGTAGAAAACAATAAACAAAACTCGTGTTTACCTCTTGTCCAGAATAAATAATCCAAAACACGCAGCAGCAGGTCGTCAACGCGATATTTGGGACGTTCTTGTACAATACTTCCAATTTCTTCATACTGGACCTTGTGTGTTGTAACATAAGCCCCACCCCTACCAAAGAGCGGGTTTCTGATTGGCTGGAGCGTTTCGTACGTTCCAATTAAAGTTAAGAAAATCAAAGATTGACACATTGTGCCGTTAACCATGTTAGGCCTGCGCAGATTCGACACAGCCATTTCTAACCGTTTTAGAAAACTATTACCATTTGATGTCTACGTGGATTTTTAGCCATGTCTACACATATAAAAAAATCACCCAAACTGCTATAATAATCAATAAAACGCTCACAAATTATATGAAGATGAGAAATGCTGTTACTTCTACATATTCATTTTAAATTGAGATTTAGGGCAACTTCAAATTTGACAAAGTGTCCATAAGATGGATGGATGGTAAAAAGAAAAGAAACAGCTGTAAGATTAATGATGGAATTTCTACTAATCAGCTCATTCAAAAATTAATTTAGAGTGGATCAGCTGCTAAATGAAAAAACTGAAGATCAAAAATGAGCAATTTGAGCGCATTCAAACATAATCAGAGCCAAATGAGGCAGAATTCCTTGGAGATTCATGAGTTATCGTCAACACTCGCTCAAAGTGTGAAGGCAGACAGACGGAGGCCGTCACAACATCGTCTGTACTCAAATCAGTGGCTACATAAAGCTGCACACGGCCAAGAAACTCATGGAGGAACGTCCAGTTTAGAAATATAAATACATGTGGTGATGGGAGTTCTTCCCTTTGTCCAAATTAATTCTGCTGGAATCTGTTGGCAAATACCAACTTCACCAATGACTGATTGTGAAGAGCAAAGCTCAGGAGCGCTGGTCTCAGAGGCAGGAATGAGATTTCCTGTGGATCATCAGTGAATCTTAAAACGTCACCAGTGGGGTCTGAGTTTACATTGTCTCAGTGCGATTGTCTCGGCTGAGCATTGTTCACCGTGGCCGTAAATATCCTGAGGATCGGCATCAACCTCTTATGTAATTTCCTGCTAAACCTTTTTTGAAAAAAAAAAATGATGCTTACGTAACTGTCCTACAACATGAGGCCTCATTTACATAAAGTCAATGCATCAGCATATAGCAGAGTGTGTGTCTGTGTTTGTGTGTGCATATGGATGAGTACTTTACATACCTGCAAATCATTACAGTGGTTGAACTAAGTTTTAAAATGCAGTTTTCCATCTGTAATGTTTGATTTTTTGTTCCTGACTTTTCTTATCTCGTAACTTAATTTTTAAATAAAATAATAATAATAATAATGATAATCAGAGGCCAAATCATGTTTATACATATTACGGTTATTATAAAACATGTGTTAGGTTGTGTGTTTTATCAGTGTGTTTTGTAATTAAAGTACCATCCACAGTATCTGTGGATGGTGTTTTTTTTTTTATGAGTTTATGGTTTGATGACAAAAGCAAAGTAGGCCAGTGGGGCCACATTCCAAGACCAGCTCCACTTCTATGCATCCGTCACTGGTGTCTGTGGACACGTTGTTTTACAGCCTGAGTAAAACTTTTTAAAAAATGGAATAGAATAAAAAAGTAAGGTGGAATCAAATAGTTTATATCGCTTCATTCCGTGCGAGGAGAAGAAAACTAGGACACAGGACGGGTTTCTTAAAAACGAAATGGAACGCAGGTAAAAGCGCCGAACCACTTGTGACGTACGGGAGCAGCGCGCGCGCACACACGCACACGCGCGCACACACACACACACACACACACACACACACACACACACACACACACACACACACACACAGGGGACAGGTTCAGAGGAGGGGCGTGGCTTGTAAACTACCTGCAGCAGGTAAAGGATCGTGTTACGTGCTGCTCTGCAGTCACTCTTCTTCCCGCAGCAGGTTGAACGTGACTCTCCTGCAGATGAGTTGGTTTTTTTAACCTGTCTGCTCGTCTCAGCCGAATTTAAACCGATCACCGGAAGTTGTTTATTGTTAGTATTATTATTATTATTTTTTAATCCGGACGCCTACTTTTTTACGTGTTAACTTCCCCGACATGAGGTAAGTCAGTAATCACTCATACGTTAATTAGATGACGTTCACTGCTCGGTGTCAGCTTGGTTTGAGTTTGTCTTCCGGTTTGTGTGGCTGCATTTTTTATTTTTTTATACCTGAGTTTCAAATGTCACCAAGACCGAAACTCCTGTGTTGTTTTGGTCATTGTAAGAACACGCCGTTTCAGGAAACATGTGTGAAGGTGGTAATTGAGACTCTGCACTGTTCATTAACTGGTGTGTGTGTGTGTGTGTGTGTGTGCGCGCGCGCGCGCCGCCTGTACACCTGAAAGAGGAGGACAGTCGTGCAGCGACACAGGCCTGTCAGGAGTGTATCCAGTGTCTTGTGTGTGCCCTCCGGATACGAGTTTTTGTGTGTGTTTGTTTGCTTGCGTGCATGTGTCCACCTGTTGCCATGGTTACATGGACAGGTATCCAGCAGGTCTGGTGCAGGTGCTGGACGAGTCAATTTTAAAATCTCAAGTCCTATTTTTATGTGTAATTTAACACAGTGAAGGTTCCTGCCTCTTCCAACTGACAGATCCCCGTTTGAAGGGATTGACTGACTGATTGATTGATTGATTGATTGATTGATTGATATCTTGTGTGAATGATTTTATGATCACAATGGTGTTTTTTCAGGTAGTTCCCTGAGAGGAAAACTGATCGATGAGCGCGTTTTGGAAGATAAACATTAAATCCCAATCGAACATGGTAACAGGTTTTGGGTTTTTTTTGCACTTGACATCCGCTGGATTGATCGATGTGTTGGATTAAGGTGCAGGTTGGAATCCTTATTGTAACTGTGTCACACATCACCTGACCGGCTTCCCTGCTGCTTCACTGTGGTGTTTAACGGTGACCTGAGCTGCAGTGGGTGGTTCCAGTTACCTGAGGGGCTGGATTCTGTAGGGAGATCTGTTTGACCCCGTTCCCACCTGCAAAAAAAAAAAAAAAAGAGAAACTATAGACAAACCATTGTTGTCTTGAATGTCACACTTCATCTGACATGCCTCAGGCTATGATCAGTGGTACAGCTGCAGACTATGGGTGGCTGCAAATGCCAATTATTGTCATTGATCATTATGCAAATAGTTTTCTCTGTCAATTTTAGAATTTGGTCAATAAATGCCAGAAAACTAAATTAAAGTGTCCAGAACGTTTAATTAGAACTTTCATTAAAGACAAAGCTGAATTTACTAACTAACAAACCTTTCCATCTGTCAATTGACTCGTTAATATATAACCGATTCAGCTCTGGTGCGCCTGTATGATTTGTTTCTGTTCAAACATTTTTATATCATCTGAACAGAGCATTTGGATTTCGGTGTGAGACGGTGTTGAAAGCCGCCGTTTCTCAGCTCTTCGTGTAGGTTTGGACGGCGGCGCTCGTGCCGTCTCCACCTGTCAGGGAATCCTTTGACAACTGCAGAGCTTAATAAGGACACCTGAGGCAAATCTGCTTGGAAAAAATAGTAAACGAGTCCAGAGAGGAGGCGAAGAGTGGGAGGAAGAGGAAGGACAGATGAAAGGCTGAGCGCGCAGCATCGGAGAGAAGAAGAAGAAGAAGAAGAAGAAAATCAAAGCAGGTTCAGAGTTTTACGAGTGTTGCCGTGGCTGCCGGGCTGCTTATGACTCAGATTACCATTATTATGTCCCGAGGCTCTAACAGCCCCCCCCCACACCCAGTCAGCGGCCCGCTCTGACTCTCACCTAGCTAACATCTGCAGGCTAATGTCCCCTCTGACGGCCATAACAACACCTAATGTTATTACACCATTAAACAGCCGGCTTCCTTCAGCTTTATGGCCACCGCTACCTGCAGCACAACAGCCGTCTGCACAGAGGCACGCTCGGTTAGCCCACATCCGGGCCAAACGGGGTCAGACAGGACACATCTCAAATCTCAGGAAAATGTTTTAAATAAACAACAACAAGCCCCCACACACATGCACGCAAGTGCGGCTAAGAATATGATGTCGCAGAAAAAGTCGAGCCAGGTTTTTGGGGTTTTTTGTGTTTTTTTTTTTTTGCTGGGGTGTTGTGTATCAGGTCCCATGCTGGTGTCACCATAACTGACCTCGGCGCTGACCTGCTTCTCCCCGCAGGGTCAAACGGACGTGTCCCAGAGAAGGGCCACAGAGCGCCGGTTCAGTCCAGTTCCTGGTTTACAGTGCAGAACAGAAGCTGAGACCAAAACCGGTCTGCCATTTAAAAGGGGTCAAACTGGGCCGGCACGGTTTGTGTTACAGGGCCAGTGTCATCTATACAAAGCCCATCAGCATCAGCCTGGTTTCCACTGGCCCCCCACTGAGCAAGGCCGAACTAAAGAGAGAGAGAGAGAGGTGGCGTCTGGTTTCAGCCTCGACTCTGAAAGTGGGGCCAAACTGGACCAGTATGGTTTGGTTCTAGGTGTAAAGTCCAGAAAGTGGGGCAGTGGAGTCCTGAACGTAGCTGAAGACGGTTAGCAGCGGTTGTGGTTCGCAGCAGCATCCTCCTTCCTACAAATCAGGCTGGCTAACCCTGATGGATGTTCCCCTCCTTCTTTCCAAATGAGGAGCGGTCTGGTTTCCACTGTAAAACTAAGCCAGAGTCATTTATCTAACCAAACCAGCCCAAACAGCCCCCCCACCCCCGTCTGGTCGATATTAAATTCAGAGTTTTGGTTTTGTGTCTCAGCACCAGGCAGATGTCCCTTCTGGGCTGTTTATTTCACATAAAATTAAAGCGATACTTCTCAGACTGCAAATATATTTGCTAATTTTTTGTTTTGTTTTGGGGTGAGACTTCAGTAGGCTTCAGTGTTATTTTTGAGAGAATGGAAATTTGCCTCCTTTTTTTGTCTAAAGAAGCAGTTTCCTGTCTTTATCTGGAGGAAATTAGGTTTCTTCATCTGACTCGTTCCCTTCATTGATTAGACCAGAAAGCAAATGGCTGCAGCTCAGTGCTGTAAGTGTGTTTTAATGTGCAACTCTCTTACTGTACGTCTGATCGGTCATGTACTCGCATATGGAGATACAGTAGTAGTACAGAATATTATAGATTTGATATCTATAATGTAATATAGATATTAGATACAGCATATCTGGTCACGCATGGACATGGTTCCAATTTTTGTTTTTGTTTTTATCATGTTTGTGTGTGGGGGGAAAGGTCACGGGGTCGTCATCATCCTCTGAGGAGCAGGAATGTGATCGTATATACACACACACACACACACACACACAAACCACCTGATAACTGAATTTCCTCATCAGAGTCTGAAACATGTCGTCACGCTGCGTCTCTGATCCTCTCTCCTCATCCCCGGCTCAAACGCCGTCTCCTTTCAGTCGCGCCGCTTCCGGCTTAGCGAATTTAACATTCAAATCTGCAGAGAAACGTTAACATATTTGGGTCATGAGATTAAGATCTGCACAGTTTAAAAAAAGGCTCCTCTGACACCTTTTTTTTTTTTTAAATAGAATTTTCAAAGTGAAACCAACCTTGACAGCTGGGAACTGAAAAGTCTTATCCGTCTCATTTGCTTTTTGAAATTAAAATTGGGACGTGTTACACCGCTGAGTTTTTCACTTTTTTTTTTTTTCAAAGTAAAGCGCAAGAAACAACACCTCAGTGTGTCTTTACCAGTAAACAGCTGGATTCAAAGTGGCAAATAAATTCAGTGAGTTAAAGGCGATGACTGGGCCGTACCAAGAATCTCCCTGAGGCCGATATATAATCATCATGATTTATAATCTGATAAGGGCCTTGTTTATTCACTGCACAGTCTGACTACGTGCTCTATTAAAGGTGCTTGCAGGGCCTGTTTTTTTTTTTTTTCCTTATCCGCACATCATTGCCTTATTAACCTTTTTAAGAACAAACCGTAATATCGACGTCATACTTCATACTTTAATCTGCAGGACAATGATTTTAACGAAGGGTGAAACTGGAGAACGGAGACGCTCGTCTGGAGCCCGATAATCCGACCGACTCGTCGGTTCGTCTCGCTTCACGGTTCTTTTTCACGTTGGCGTTTCCTGTTTGGGGATCGGGGTATTTGCTGCAGCCCATCGGCGTTTTCTTCGCTCGACAGCGTGTAGCAGCAGGAAGTGACGGGTGTTTCACTGAAAACCGGGAGCTTTCACGGTTCCTGTCGCAGGTTCCATCACTCAGAGCACCTGTGTGGTGCAGCCCTGCGGCGTCCGCTCACTGGGTACGTCCGACACTGGGTTTCCTTTCGGCGTAAAGCGCCGCGGGTCGTTTCTCTGCACGCACGTCGGCAGCCGAGTGAAGTATTTAGGTCGGCAACGTGAGAAAGAAATAGATGCAGCGCGGCATTAAAGGCTCGAGAAGCAGAGAAACCTGAAGAAAACTGTGATCCAAGCTTAAACGCTCTTTGTGCGTGCGGAGGAGGACACGGGCTCACGTTTCACTGAAACAGCTCTGTACTGTGTGTGTGACACACACACACACACACACACACACACACACACACACACAGGGAAGTGGTGTGTGAACAAACTGTGGCCCACAGTACTTTAAATGTAAAGTAGTTTCCTCCTCCTGCCTGGAGACAGTATTAACTTTTACTCTTTACAAACATGTCTTCCTGTAGAGGAGGACAACGTGTCCCGGGGTGTTGTGGAATCTCGTCTCTCTTTCCCCGCTGTGGCTCTGCGACGATTCTTCTTTCTTCCCGTCACTTATTTAAGGGATCATCTGGAAACTAACACCCCCAACCCCAAACTCCTCCACATAATTGGATAGTGGAGGTCGGGTATCTTCCCCTCTCCCTCTGTCTCTCTCTTCCTGGGGAGGACAGAAAGACCGTTTGTTCCCCTGCTTTGCCTCCTTTTGTCCACAGAAGACAATAGACTGACTCTGGGGGCTGAAGAGGAGGAGAGGAGGAGGAGGAGGAGTGAAAGACAAAGGGTGGAGAATACAGAAAACTTAAACTTAAGTTATTTCCTTTTAAGATATTCCCAGTTTTTCCAGTGTTGTAATTTTGTATTAGCAAAGTAAGTTTTCTTTTCATGCAGCCTGGAGGGAAACTTACACTTCCAGCGTTGTGTTTGTGATTCTGTCTCACCAAACACATTTGCTTTTTTTTTTTTCCCCCATCACTATCTGTCCTGATTGATCAGTGTCATTGTGGGCATATAAAACTGAGCAGATCAATATGTCTCCTGTCATCAGTCGGCCCGTTGAGGACACGCTGGTCGTCTGTGGTGGCAGGAGGTGATGGTGACACGGCTGCAGGACTGGATGCTTCAGTCGCACTCGCATGACTCCTGAGGTGAAAAAAAACTCACACGTGTTTATATTTTCATGCTCGAAACTTCACTGCTTACGTGCGTTTTGGAAATCGCCTGCAAACTGCATGTGCAAATAGCAACAATGGGACAATGGGTCATAGCGACGCAGGGTCAGATGGCAGTTTGTTGTCCGTGGTAACCAACCCACCGAGAAGTACCACCTCACTCTGCAGTTTCCGTCGGCTCAACTGAGCGCACACGAGTTGTGTGTTGTTGTTTTTTCTGGCACATTTGGCTCCGTCTCGTCGTTTCTAGCAGCAACGTTTTTACCCAACTGTACTCCACCCACTCAGCAAACAAACAGCCGACACGTACAGTTCAAGATCAGCTGGTGGAGGAAGTGGAACGTTTAGCGAAATCTTTTACCCTGGAGTTGGTGGAGACCAAAACCGGAGGAAAAAAAAAAGGAGATTGACACAGTTTTCACTGTAACAGCTCATTTTCAGCTCGCCAGTGAACGCTGCTTCATTTTAGCTGCATTTGTGTGCAGACTTCTTTACACAGCCGGGTGAATAACACCAACAGTTACGACGCTTCCCGTGGTTGCACGGCGGCCACGTGAGCTCCGGTTTCAGGCGCTGGCGTCCCCCCAGCTGAGGAGCAGCAGGCATGATTGACTTTGTCTCAGGACACAGACGTTATTTTAATCAGTCTCGGCCCTAATGGTCGTAACTTCCCCTCACCTTTATCACCTAATCAGCTGAATATCACTTTCCCTACAAAGTGGCCGCGCTCTTAATAGGAGCTATTCATCTCTCCTCGCCGCTGCCCAAACTTCTTGGAGTGATGCATTTCGGTGCCTCGCTCCAGCATTTTCCATAAACTGCACCCGATGACCCGCGGCGCTTTCCCCCATAAAACGCACGACACCGAGTGTTTGGAGTTCCCTAAATGTGAAGGTCACAGCCAAATTAAAATGTCACCTTGCTGCTTTCATCCCGAAGCGTTAGGGTGGAAATACTGCTGCGTTCACAAGAGGAGGCACGTGTAGGAAAAGTTCAAATTCAGCAGAATTGCGGCCGTTTTGTCTGGAAGAAAGATCTTCGTCACTAGATTTGTGAGAAAAATCTGGAAGAGCAAAGCTTGTGCTTCTCGGCTGACATGCAGACAGACTTGCTATGACGTAATCAGCAGCTATAGGAGATGTTCAGCATCTACCTGCCGGTTGATGGTGGAGGTCGGTAGACGTCGTCCTCCAGCGCCACCTTCAGGACAGACTCCGCTTGTGGCGAGGCTGCAAGACGAGACGAACGACGAGGACGTGTTCTTTCATTTCGTTGTGATGGACTCTCTCCCGAGTACCGTCATCATGTTGGTTTACGGTGACGCCGTAAACGTCTCCGGCTCTGCTCCTGCTCTCGCTGCCAGAGTTAACGTCGTCTCAGGACTCGGGTCCTGCGGGGACGATGCACAACTCGTCTCCTTTCACCTTCACAGCTGAATATCATCCGCTTTACACCGCGGCCCTAATGGCTTAACTCCACCCCTGAGCACCGCACTACCCCCCCCCCCCCCTTTTTTTTATTTGACTGCTAGTTTCAGGTTTCAGACTTTATTCAAATGAGTCTAAGCTGAGTCCTCAGGAGTCCTCGCCTCGCCTCCTCTCATCTTAATCTCCTCCTCGGCTCCGTATCACCATCAGGTCCGACAAAAGCCGTTTTCTTAATCTTAAGAGCATGGGTTCGCTTCCTTTCCTTTTCCGCAGTGTGTAGTGCAGAGGAGGTGATATCCTCATCATCTCGGCGGGGACGGGCCCTAATGGTGGAGATGAGCCGCTTCCCCGTCGTTTCCCTCACGCTGATCCGTCCGGCTGCCTCCACTTCCCCGCAGCCTGAACGAGCAACACGGCAAAAAGAAATCGCCTCGTCCGGAGGGTTCTCCTGGTAACAAACAAACAAAAACAAAAAAATACGTCTGTCAGCAAAAAAATGATTAGAGGAGAGGGAAGCTTTAAACATGAAACACTCTCTGACCTTTAGAAGTAGTTTTTAAAAAAGAAGCAGGCGGTGGGACTTCAGGTTTTTGAGATAAAGGTTCCTGAAACTAGATTGCCTTTTAATTCATTCAATTAAAGTTGAACCACAGAGGAGGATCTGATAAGCGCAGCGCTGCTCCTCTCCCTCTGTCACTGGACTTCCCTGGGAGGAAATGTAATCGTCTAATGCAAATGGCAGTTGACGAGAGCCCTTTTTTTTTTTTTTTTTTTTACCTCCTAGTCTGAATAAAATTGATACCTGAAGAGGCCTTATGTGATGCATTTCCTGTCAAAGCAGGATGTCGAGTGGAGTGGACGACGCGACCTCGGCGGAGACGACGTCTTCGCTCGGGGCCGAGGTGACGGATGACTCGTGTGCTGAACAGAGATCAGCAGTTAGGAGTCAAAAGTGGAGATGGAATGAATGAAAAATAAGGTCCATCGAAGTCATTAAGTCAGCTGTGTGTGTGTGTGTGTGTGTGTGTGTGTGTGTTGTTCAGCTCTGAGCTGCAGGCAGTTGGTGACTCATCAACAGATAAAGATGCTCTCTATCTCTGGTAAATATACATAATGAAGCTCCATTCACACGTTTCAGCTCGCTGGGGGAAAGTGTGTGTGTGTGTGTGTGTGTGTGTGTGTGTGTGTGTGTGTGTGTGTGTGTGTGTCCTCATGATGATGTGTAGCTCATTGTTTGTCGTCTTGAGACCGAGGGTTTTTAAATTTTAACATGTGAACTGAAAGTGAACCTACCTGTCTGTCCCTCTGTCCACCTGTCTGTCGTCCTGCCTGTCTGCTTGTCTGTTTCTGATATCCAAACATTTTAGAGGCCACGAGTGAAGTAATCTGTTGTTGGGCAGAACAGAACAGGGCAGGGAGGAGAGGAGAGGTGTGTTTGTTGTGTTGCACTGTGTGTGTGTGTGTGTGTGTGTGTGTGTGTCACACAGCCATCAGCGGTGACACCGGACGTTGTCGGGCCACCGACTGAACTTGTCTCCCTAAATATTACATTAGGTCTCATTAACAGTAACGAGGATGTTTGCTGCGGCGCGTGAAGCGTTGCATGAGTCCTGCAGAGGTGTTCAGACTGTGTGTGTGTGTGTGTGTGTGTGTGTGTGTGTGCAGGGGTTCTGCTGGTTTTGGTTTAAAGTCACGCTTCAGTTGGATATTTGCATTTATACGGTGTTGAAACAAGCGAACTCCAGTGTCAGCAGATACAGTCACACTGTGCAGAAAGGATCATTAACGTCTCCTCCGTTATGATTACATTTCCTTCACAATGTGTTTGCTCTCCGTTTTAAATGAGCGGAAAACACACACTGGAGTTTTGTCGACACTCACACACGCGTGGACTCCTATACTTCTGGGGACCCCGAGCTCTTTACCTGCAGATCTGCGCTTTTAAAAACCTCCGAAGAGGCGAGGTCCAGGCGAAAGGTCGTCTCTCTCCATCATCAACGATTTAATATTAACGTGTTATGAATATATTAAAATATTTTTACAGCCGGCGATGGCACAAGGAGGAGTCATCGGATAAAACTGCCACATTACGTGACATCGTGGTAATTCAATTATTAATCGGGTAATTGATGATAGAAGTAATAAAATAATCCTAGAGGGATGAGGATGATGACGAGACACACACACACACACACACACACACACACACACACACACACAATCCCCAGGTGGGAGTTTGGAGGATGAGGCCTTGGTGTGATCAGACTCCTGCAGGGTGGGAGGAAGATTTATGAGTCGGGGAAGCTGGAAGTACTCGGGCCTGCACACACACACACACACACACACACACACACACACGGTGGCTCTGAACGGGTCGACTCGTGAAAGTGTTTTGGATCCGACAAATGAGGAAGAAGAAAAGGAGGAGGAAGGAAGGAAGGAAGCGATGAAGGAATAGAGGAGCGTAGGATGTTTGTGATGAAGGAGTGAAAACGAAGGAAGAACGAAGAGGAAACGCAGAACGGAAAATAAATCGAGGGAAGGAAGGAAGGAAGGAAGTGTGTAGGAAAGGAAGCATGGGAGTCGGCAAACCCTCTGCCATCACACTTACCAAAATGAGGATGAGACCGCTGATCAATACCCAATCAATTATTAGATATCTACTGTTTAGTATTGTTTCTGTTTCATTTAGGAGAGAGAACACGCTGCAGCGACTTAGCTAAAAAAAAAAACTACTCTGAGAATAATGATAATAATTTCTTTAAATTTTTTTATGACTGATAGTCTGTCTCAGGTGATCTCCCTCTCGTTATGCTTCATTAATTCGTTTTTTTTCCCGCGGCGTCCCCACAGTGTCGTTCGTTGTCCAAAAGGACAAAGAAGACATTCAGCAAATTACGAGCCAGCGGTGAGATTCAGTAACCAGGATGTGAAATCACCCTTTTTATGATCGCAAAACCATAAATACACAAATAATCTTAATAAAAAAACAGCCTTTTTATTGTGCGATCAGCTTTATTAAGAATTAAAACGAGTGCGGGGTTCAAGCCAGGACACAGGAAGTTTAACTTTACTGCCGGCTTGTTTTTACTCGGCCCCGCCGAAAACAAGAGGCCGGCAGTTTGGGCTTTTTATCACCTTTGGGAGATCGAGAAAAGTTTTTTTGGGTGAGAAAAACACCGGGACAGACGGCGGACCCGGGAGAAAGATGCTCGGTCACGGGAGCGGAGGCGTAATCGGCCGCCGCGTCTGTAAATCAGCAGATAATTACACCCAGCTGAATGAAAGGTGGAGCGTACGTGTCCTCCTTTTCTCACGCGTAAATCCTGACTCTCTCTCTCTCTCTCTCCAGTCATTCACAACATTTCTGGCTCCGCCTCGATAAAGACCAACCGATGCTCATGAATAAGCAATAACCTAGTGTGTGTGTGTGTGTGTGTGTGTGTGTGTGTGTTGAACCAGCAAACAGGATGGAGCCCTGCGACTTCCTCCTCTTCCTCCTTGTGTGTTCACCTGCTTGAGATTTTGAGCTGTTGCTCAACTTATCGATCACGTTGTTTTCCTGTTTTTCTCATTCCCTTCAACACAAAGAACCAAAGTCTACAAAAATGTTATGGGCGGGGATGGTGGGTTGTTATTTGACTTTAAAAAGTAAGTACTACCTCTCTACCTGTCCTCTCAGCAGGTCAATCTGACGTGATGTCAGGATGTCTGGAGTCAGGGCGTCACGGCAACATCATCCCCACCGCTGGAGGAAGTGATGGTTCACCTGGGGGGGAAACGAGGGACGTGGAGTTGCTCCTGAATCCGTCCGAGTCTCCGTTCCCTTTCACCTCGACTCCTCAGGAGCTGACGGGAGGGGCGGATGGTAGTTGGGGCCAAGATGGAGACCTGCAGGGACATGGACGGTGAGTGTCCTCGAAAAAATTTGACAGATAAGAAATGTTTAAATGTTCTGAATAAACGTTGTTGCAGCCATTTTTCCTCTCCAGCATCGCTCACGGTGAGGATGTTGGGTCTCTCTTGCCTCTCCAGGTTGGAGAGGAGGTGGGTCCTGTGGCACGAGTTCATGAAGGAACACGCCCACCTGGACGCCTGGCTGCAGTCGGCCGAACACGCCGTCGGCTCCTCTAACTCCGCCCACCTTACCTACGTCGCCGCCAAGGAGGAACTGAGGAGGTTCGAGGTGAGAAGGGAGAAATATCCCAATAATGGAACTGTTCTGCATTTCTGCACGTCATTGTCCACCGGAGGAAAGAAAAAAAAAAAAACGAGGTAGAGCAAAGTTGGGCCGAAGTTGAGGTGCAGGTTGAAGACATAATGGAGGCAGAGCGTAAATATCACTCAGCGGCCTGTCGTAAAGCTGGAGCGGGCGGTATTTTTGTGTAAATCCACTTGTCTCGCCTCCTTAAATCACAAAGTGTGAGCGCGCAGCAGAGCGGAGAAGAGCTGTAGATTCTCCTTGTTTGTCCAAATTAAACCAGAGCCGTCAGGTTGGTCAGGTTGGCCCCCCCCATCCCCAAATCGATCCTCTTCTGCGGATCCCACCCGCAGTCAGGCAGCGGTGGGGGGAGGTTTTAATATATCAGGCTCCTTGTGTAGTAAACACAGGAACAAACACAAAGTCCCTGCTGTTTCTTGTAGCTCCGCTTTGTTTTTTTTTTTTTACAAGCCAAATTAAATAGATAAATACTATTATCCTTGTAGTTTAACTCTTTATTAAAAGAAGTAAAACTGGTTGTGTAATAGCACAGAAAGCGGTGTTTCATTTTCATGTGTTTCCAGAGACCTATCATTACTGTAACGCATCTTTTTGTGTTTTTGTGTTAACATAAGAGAGTCGTCTGCATAGAGCAGGATTTAAATAGCTGACGGCATTAATAAATCTTAAGTCAGCCGGGTGTGAGTCCTCTGAGGAAGCCTGCGTCGCACAGCAGGTTGTGCGTCCGTGTCCTCGTTGTGACTCGATCTGCGTTTGTGTCGTTCAGAGGCTGCGCTGCGAGGCGAGCTCCCGGCTCGTCCAGCTGGACGGTCTGACCCGCAGGAATCAAACGCTGACTCGGCTGTTCGCGGGCGCCATGCGGGCTCGGCTGCTGGCGTCGGCGAGGGAGTGCGGGCGGCGATGGGACGACCTGAATGTCAAACTGGAATCTGTCACCGCGAGGCTGAAGGTCGGAGTCCTCAGATCTGCACAGGCTAGTTGCTAATAAAGTAGTGAGCTTGTGTATTGCATGTTGTGTATGTGTGTTTTCTCTCTCAGGTGTTTGTCTCAGAGTGGGAGGGGTTTGAGGCAGAGAGGGAGGAGCTCGCTCTCTGGTTGGCCGACCTGGACTTCCGTCTGACGGAGGTGGATCACCTGAACGGGAAAACCTGTGAAAAGCTGAGACACCTGCAGGTGTGTGTGTGTGTGTGTGTGCGTTTGTGCGAGCCTTACCATCTGTTGCCTCCATCATGTATACCTACCGTCTGTCGTGTTGTGCGTGCGTGCAGTCCTTCCAGCAGTGCGTGTGCGTGAACTCGGGCCGCGTGAACGGCCTCCTGCAGCGCGGCGAGGAGCTGATCCAGCGCAGCGAGCCGGCCGACGCTCAGCGCGTGGAGGCCCGGCTGCTGGAGCTGCTGCGCCGCTGCAGCCACGTCTACGGCAACGTCGCACGGACGCACACGCGGCTGCTCAGCATGAGACTGGTACGCAGACAGACGCACACAAGTGAAATGAGGGCAGCGGGATTGTATCGCGGTGGAGAAACACCTCGCCCACTCTAAATTTCACCCTGCGTTGTGTCTCAAACGTAACACAACTGCCTGACATGTTGCTTTTCATTTATCGTTGTTTGCTTGGTCTCCTCCTCCTCCTCCTCCTCCTCCTGCAGGTGTTTGAGGATGACTGGATTCTGTCTCAGGCTACAGACTCCGGCTGTCCTTCAGAGGCTCTATTAGAGGAAGAGGGAGCGCTTGATAAACCTAATCTGGACCTCCCTGCGGTTTCAGGTCATCCCATAGGTGAGCCGACACGTCAGGCATTCAGTTCTGTCGTAAAATGTACGAGCGAGGGAAAAAATAATCAACCAAACCCTCCCCTCAGACCTGCCCTCACCCATTCGCCGGCGCCCTCCTCCTCCCCCCTCTCCGTCCTCTCCTACCCACGAGCACCTGGGGCTGGAGTGGGACCCCTCGGTCGACATCGGACGCTCCGTCTCCTGCGACGACGGCGACTCGTCGTACTTCAGTGCCGGTACAACTTTTTGTTTTTTTTAGTTTTGCTGCTGTTTTCGCAGCAGCAGCTACTTTGCTTTCAGTGTTGCCGGCTATTTAATTCCTCGAAATAAGAAATAAACAACCCCCCCACCCCCGGAGCCACCTTGCCTGTTGCCAACATTATTTTTATTTCAGAGCATGATTAAGACCTGCAAGCAAGGTTTCGGCTTAAGAGCAACAGACGACTTTTGCTCATGGCTTTGGGTTTTGTTGTCATGACACCGGGTTTTGAAAGCGAATGTGTTGTTTTTGAAGGAATGACCTGTTGGCTGTGTGTGTGTGTGTGTGTGTGTGTGTGTGTGTGTGTGTGTGTGTGTGTGTGTTTGCTGCAGGGCTGTGTCCCAGAGATGGCCCGAAGAGGTGGAGTTACCTCAGCTTTCAGTCTGACGCCACAAACCCAGAAGCAGACTCGGTGAGTTCACAGCAGTGAATCTGTGAACATAAAAAAAACACAACAACACAACAAGATGTATTAATGTGAAAACACCAAAATACAAACACAAAAGGAGCGGGGACGTCTTTCCTCTGCACCAATATAAAGCAACTGGATAAGATTACAGTGAATAAGAAAATAACACAAAGATAAACAAGCGTCCCAATTATCAAAGACACCAAAGACAATTATCTGATTCTCCAGCTCTGACTTAGCAACTTTCAGCTCATTGTTTTGGTTCAATCTCACCAACGTGGCCATTAAATAAGCAGCGCTGGCCGATCTGAGGGATTCTTCGCTTTTAAAGGGCATTTACGCGTATTATCCGATGACGTGTTGAAGGAGAGAGTCGCCACATCAGACCCAAAACACAAACCCATGTGTTGTTTCTCTGCTCGCCCTCCTCTCTCTGTTGTTCTGCTCTGACCCAGATGCTACACGGTTACCCAGAGGCCTCGTCTGTCCGTCCGTCTCTATCTCCCTCACTCACACACACACACACACACACACAAGCTGTCCTTGTCCGTGTCCTCCATTGACTTCCATTCATTGTGGACAGTCCAACCCCTAAAACCAACACCTCCAGAAGTAGTTGGGTTTTTTTTACTCATTAGGAGCAGGATTTTGAGGACTAATGGCCCCAGTGTTTATACTGGAAACCATCCCAGAGAGGTAACAAAAACACAGACGCACAAAAACACATGCGCAGTCACTGATGTTCCAATACAGCGGCTAAAAAAAAAAATGTTCTCCGTCGCTGCCTGCCGGCTTTACGAGCTGGTTACAGCCGTTCACCTCCTCCTCTGCTGATTTACTGATGGCCTGTGCAGGATGTGGCACCTCTATATATATATATATATACTGTGTGTGTGTGTGTGTGTGTGTGTGTGTGTGTGTGTGTCATCAGGTATATCAGTTTTCCATTTTTAGCCTTGTTTTGTCGAGACACGGGAGTGGAGAAATGTCAGCAGCTGTGCGAGAGAGGAAGGCAAGAGGGAGGTTAATGATAATGGAGTATGGAAAAAAAAAAAACAGACGGGGGGAACGGAGACGAGGACGGAAATGGCGAGAGAAATTTGAGCATCCTCCTCTTCTCGCCTGCAGCCCCCCCCTCCACCACCACCACCATCACCACCACCACCCTCCAGCATCGTCTCTGCACTTTCTTGTGTTTCACACCCACCCACACGCTGTTGCACTGTGGGTGAACCCCGAAGCCCAATGAGGAGGAAAGAAAAAAAAAAAAGAAAAAAAGAAATGAAGTAAGAGAGAGATGAGAGGGGACACACACGTAAAACTGAATTAGCATCTGAGTACGGCTGCAGCATCCCAACAAAGACATCAAAGTGTCTGCACTGAGTCAAAAAAGATTCAACGCCTTGCTAAAGGATGGGGGGGGCAGGGAGGCTGGTCCTTAAATCACCCACAACTACCACGCAGCTTGGGTCATTTCTTACTGTCAGCTCCACAAATGGGACGTGTGAATGTCCTGCGACGTCACACAACACAACGTCGTGACTAAAACCAACACAAACAAACTGATTTATTCCCCCATATTATTAATCGTCTGCCTGTTTTCTGTGCAGCGACTGGGGTGGCTGGATCGCACCCAGGAGGGGGAGCCGCCGCCGGACGGGGACCAGTGGGTCGCCTCGACCCCCGAGCCGGTCGGGTTCGACGGCGGGCGCGTTCGGGCGTGGCTGGGAGTCCAGAGCGCGGCCCCCCCGGGCGGGGGGACTTCCTGTTCCAAAGCTGTGCAGACTGATGGGGACGTGACGGTGGGTGAAACCGTCATTTCTTTTAATTTTTTTTTTCCATTTTAATTAAAATAGGCAGTTTTAATTCATAAACAAACAATCTGAAAGTCCTTCCTGCCCGCAGGTCTCTTCTTCTGTTCTAATTAAAAACTGTGTTGTGTGTCTGTCTGTTTAGTCCACACTGAGTTGTGGACTAAGGCCGAATACAAACTCATGGCACCAGCCTCACATTGGTCTTTACGTGTTGTGTTTTTTTGCTGAGCTTGTTTTCTTGTGACATTAACATTCAGCACATGGCGTCACATGAAGATCATCTGTGTGTGTGTGTGTGTGTGTGTGAGTAAAACCTCCTGACCTGACTCACTTCTCACACACACACACACACTCACACAGCGGCTTGACATCGTGGGAACCGTTTTTTGTTTTTTTTTGTTTTTTTTTTTTTTAATCCAAAATGAGCACAAATCAACGACTTTTAGATTAAACTAACTCATGTCATAACATTTAGATTTTTGTCCACTAAGGCGTCGTAGTTTTATGATGTAAACTATATTCACGTGTGTGTTTGTGCAAACAAAAGACAACACACACACACACACTGAGCGATGTCCTCTCTCATCAGAGTCTCCATCAGCATTCATAATCAAAGGCCTTTTCTATTTTTCTCCGCACAGATTTCCCAGATTAATCCAACTTTCGTGAAGATGGATTTCCGAATGATCCGTCCTGCCCGGCTTCATGTTTTCCTCCACACCAGGCGTCACAGGCCCCGGCCTTCGTCTTCTCTCTCTCTCTCATTACCGGGGAAAGCGTCTATTTATTCTCCTCTTCCTCCGTCTCGTCCGCCGCTCCTCGCCCCGTCGAATGGATCCATAAAGTCTTGATTTATGCGTCAAGCGCTGGCTGCACTTTTAAGTGTCGCCATAAAAAAAAAAGGAGCAAAACACAGCTCTGCTTCCTCCTTTCCTTCCTTCCTCTTTTACTTCCCCTTTTCTTTGTTTGTGTTTGTGATGGAAGAAAAGTTGGCAGAGGAGGTTTTTCACGGTCGGATCTGATGAGAAAGGGCATCATTTTTTTTGTGCTTACCCATGTGCATTTCATCGAACGCGTGTTTGTGCGTAATAGTGCTGGCATTTTCTAATGGAGGTTCATTAGCGGTGAAACTATTGAGCGAACGCAAAACAAACTGTGAGTCCAGAATTTTAGAGCAGGGAAGGAGAGAATCAGGAGTTTCAGCCTCTGTACATCTGCCTTTTTATTCCCACTGAAAAATAAATGACAGTAACGGAAGATCTCTGTTCTCCAGGCCAAAGAAGAAGAAGAAGAGCAAGAAGGAAAAGAAGAGCCGTCCTGTCGCGAAGAAGCTGAACGTCTTCTCTCAGAGCAAAGGTGAGGAAAACGTGGACACACTCGAAAAAGACATAATGTAAACTGTCTGTGTCAGGACCAGGAATATAAGCCAGCACTTTACAACCCTTCAATGCCAAAAAAAGGAAAGTTAAACTAAAATGTTTTAATAATTTAGATTTGTCATATTTTATTTAGCGAGTTAGCTCTTTAATTATATTTCTCGAGAGTGTTGTTTTAAGGGTGTGTGTGTGTGTGTGTGTGTGTGTGTGTGTGTGTGTGAAACAGTGAACCAAGCTAAACTCAAACAACCGTCCCAGATCCCTGCAACCAAATCACAAACCTACAGAAGATTAGCAACGTCATTTTATTCAGCGCATCAGATCACGTCAGCGTTGGTCAGATCTTTTATCTGAGGCGCTGACACACGTTCAGGTCCATCTTTTAGTTTGTAGTAAAAAGCTCCAGCGGTTCAAACTGTGACATCACATCTGCTAAACGGATCAGGATCCACCAGGATCCACCAGCATCTGAACTTTGATTTATGATGATTGATGTCAGCCCCCGAGTCCCGAGTTTGGTGATCCATCGCCAGAGTTTTCTAAACATACTGAGCAGGCAAACCCAGACTAACACCTCCACCTTCTCCACAGTGTAACCTCCAGCAGCGGGACCCCCTCCTCCTCCTCCTCCTCCTCCTCCCTGCCCTCCCCAGTCCTCCTCTACCTCCTCCTGGCTGCAGCTCTGGTCCTGCTGGCCTGTCTGATCTGGGTCACGCTGGAGTCGCCGTGCCATCGCAGCAGCAGGATGCCACACAGCTTCCACCTGACGCTCAGGTACGTCAACGGGCCCCCGCCAACCTGAACACACCAGCCGGGCTCTGACATCACAGAGGTTTGCAGCTCGCTACGTTACCTTGTTTCAGTTATTATATATAAAAACGCAATTAGTTCAGCAATCGGCCCCTTCACAGATTAAATTCATGTCCTCGTTTTAGGCCTGTAACTGTCAACACTGGGAATTACTTAATGTTTTAATTTACATGCCTCTTCAGCTTTTACTGAATACCTAATTACAGATGTTGGTTTTTTTCTGACAGTAAAAAAAAAAAAAAAAAAGAGCGTCACTAAGAAATAAATCCTGCTGAAAAAAGGTCCACATTCTCTCTGCCCTTTACATGATTATCACCTGACTGTTCTAAAAGTTTGATCAGTATCTATATAAAAAAACCCAGAATAACAGAATCCAGATAAAATGGAAAACCTGCTCTGAAACTATCCATATATTCAGTTTTTATCCCTGGACAGAAAAATCAGAACATGAACTGAGGAGAAGTTGTTATATGCAATGATGTATTTATTATTTTTGGCCAGCAAAAACATTAATAACTGCCTTAATCACCAGATTTGATGCTATAGTACATTATTGTAGCACCAGCTGGTTACATGTCCAAGTCCATGTCAGAGTTGTTAATGTGTTTTGGATTTTTATTTTGGCTGCATTTACTCTATAAACTTATTTAAAGCCAAACAGGAAACACTTTCACTGCCACACACTGTCCTTTGCTAGCCGGTGAGTTAGCATGGTTAGCACAGCACGCATTTTGATCACATGATTGAGGAAATGACAGTGAGCTGTCGGTGAATCCTGAAACATTTGTGTAAAAAAAAATAATAAATAAATAAAAGTGAATGAAGCAGCATGATGAGCTTCATACCTGGTTACAGAGGTTATATCGTTAAAGCTGCTCTCTGTGCTAATGCGGCTAACGCTAACGACGCTGATCTGCCTTGTCGCACCGTGTTAGCACTAACACAGTAACAGGTTGTATGTTCACAATGCAAAATGACTCTTAGGGAAATGTAGTGAGTGACCATGTTTTGATTTTTGTGGTGTTTTTTTGGTCTAATGTTTTATTCCAAACTGCAGCTCGTATGACGCTGTGCTACTACTGCTTAGCTTCTTCTAAAGCACGTCAGTGTTTTCACAAACTAATTGCTGCCTGTTTGTTTTTTTGTTGTGTTTTTTTTTTTACCACAACCGAGTGTTTGCATGTGTTGAATGTTGTACAACTAATTAAAGGGGATAAAAAAGGAAAATATTTATGGATGTATGTATCTGAAGACTTACTGTGGAAATCTGACTGATTTGCTAATGTAATGTTGAAGCTTAAAGAAAAACGCTGCCTGATTTATTGTTTTGTGTTTTTTTTTTGTGTGTGTGTGTGTGTGTGTGTGTGTGTTTTGAAGTGACTGAACCGACATAATGTCACGTGTGTGTGTGTGTGTGTGTGTGTGTGTGTGTGTGTGTGTGAAAGCCGAGCTGTGTGTTTTTGCTTCAGTTTGACCCACCTGTTTTAAGTTTAGAGGGAAAAAAAACCCTGTTTTGGTTCAGTTATAACTGTGTGCCTCAGTAAAACCCTAATGTCTGACTCTCAGGGAAGATGTCAGCTCACGATGATGAATGAAGATGAAGATGATGATGTGTACGTTTTAAGGCTTTAAGGAGGAGGTTTGATAAAAGCAACTAAATCGACTGCCATTTATACGCGTCTCACCTGTTTTAGTTGAAGTTTTTTTTTGCCCTGCTCGTTAATAATTTCAATAACAGGTATTGTCTCCATCCAAATGCTTTTACACGTGTTTGAAGATGTAAATAAAAAGAATTGTATGAAACGTTTGTGTTTTCTACATCATTTTGTGAGTTGTGGTTTCTTTTTGTCTCAAATCTATTCTAATTTACTTCTACTGCTTGTGGGATAAAGTTCTGTTTTAAATATGAAGCATCATCTCCATATACATGAAGTTACTCCACTGAGTGACATGAGGGAAACTCAGTGGAGTAAGTGAAGCTCTGTGTGTGTGTGTGTGTGTGTGTGTGCGTGTGTGTGTGTGTGTGTGTGTGTGTGTGTGAATGACGGCAGGTTTTACATTGTCTTACAGCAGATTTACATCTCGTGCTGCGCTCACGTGTCTGCAGAACGCAGAGTCACTGCGATCGGTGACACTGCTAATGCACTTAAGAGGGATTAACAGTGCAGGACAAGCAGGCCGTGTGTGTGTGTGTGTGTGTGTGTGTGCGAACGTAATGTGTAGTGGGTCGCCGCAATCATCTGTCAGTGGGAGGTGTGTAGGTGCTAGTGATTGTGTGTTAATGTCTGCCAAACGGAGAAAAACCCACATTTTGCAGCAGTGCTTGTTTTTTGTATTTCCTTGTAATTGTATGTTTGTGAGGACCGAGCTGAGGTTTAGTAGGAACTTTCAGGATAGTGGGGACGTTTGTGCTCTCTGTTACGTCTGTGTCTGCAAACAGTTCAGTATAACTGTAAACACACTGCTCATTCCTTTAGCTGCAGTTTAAAAGCATGAGGTTGTGTGTTTGGAGGCAGGTTGTGTTTGATGCTCAGGTGATAAATGTCAAAATGAAGATGTTAAATCAGCGACTCACTGATCAAAGAAAATGGAAACCGGGTTTTGAATCAGACGTGTGATGTGACATGTAGCATAGTTACAGTGTGTGTGTGTGTGTGTGTGTGTAGCAGGAGTTTTCTCGTTAATGACTCCATTGATAATATTTGTGTGACACTGCAAGTCCGTCTCATGGGTGTGTGTGTGTGTGTGTGTGTGTGTGTGTGCTCCGCTGGTGATCCAGATAATTAACGCACTCCATCTGTTCGGAGCGCCGGCAGGCTCGCAGCTGGGACAAAGATGATTATGATATCTGTTCGTTAAAACCAAAACAGAAGAAGAAATATTCAGACTTCTTCAATCACGAGACGTCTGAGAACAACAATTTCATTGACTTTTAAATTCTAAATCCTTCTTTCTCCCTCAGGAAAAATGTATTCTTGGACAAGCTGTGAAAATGAATTAATTTTTATTGGTCGACGCAGCAACAGCTCCAATTTGCTTCGGCTCAAAGTTTAGTTTAAACTCGGCTTTAAGGAGTTAAGACCAAGACTTGTCCATGTGGTTTTGTGCTGCAGCTTTAACTCCATGCATTGTCCACTGTGGCTGGCATGTGTTTGGACGGATAAGGCGAGTTTCTCAGTCTTTGCGCGTGGAAACGGGATGGCGACGTCGGGAGGGGGAGGGGGGAAATGGCGTCCGGGGGCAGCGGGCGCATGAATGGATGCGATTGTCTCCCGAAAGCGAAGAAAAATGCCTCAAATTCAGTTAGAGGCCAAATAATTTCATGATAGCGCAGGAATCTGATGGTGGACTTTTAACCCCGTGGTCGTGAGGAAGCCAGAGATGGAGCGATAATCTCGGAAGAGAGACGCAAATTTGAGGGAATGACTGAAAGTTTTGAAATAGTTTTCTGGTCACAAGATCACAAGTTGTAGAGTTGTTTACTTCAGAATTGGAGGATGAGGCCCTGCACGAAAAATGTGTAACGCCCGTTTGAATGAGGCCTCTCTGGGGAGACGCTGGAGACGCAGGCCCGAGAAAGTCCAGAGATGCTGAGCCGAGCCCGACGTGACATCATCCAGCAAGATTCCTTGTAGATTACGTTGAATCGCCATGACAAAAGACGTAACGGTCGCCGTGACGATAACTCCCCTTTTGATAAACCTCCGGACTCACGGATCTCTCACCAAAATCGAACCTCCATCGTTTCAAGAGAGTCGCTAGAGACAAAACACGAACCAGAAGCGGCGAGGGCAGAGTAGGCGATGGCGCCGCAAACCAGCGACGGCCTGGTGTGCGTCTGCACCAGAGACTCACATCTTTTTGATGTCTGAATTCGGAGGGCTGCGTCCAACAATTTCTGCTGGCGAACTTTTCAAAGCTGACAATCACATCCATTTCACACAGAGAGCGTGTGGGGAGAGAAAGCAGGCGTGACCTACTTCTTCTTCTTCTTTCTTTTCTTTTTTTTTTTTTTTTTCATGTGCAACTGATTGTAAGTTTTTGAGAAACGACCGTGTTGTGTTGTCCACGTTCTGCTGATTGGCTGCACAGCTATCGACACAAAATGAAAACCAACAGTTTTTATGAGATTGTTCTGCAGTTATGGACCAGACCAGACTTTTTAAAATCTTTAAGCGGTGCATCTGCACACGTCCGTCTTCGTGCATACGCGTTTTAGTTTGTGATTAAGTTGAAAATGATTAAGTTCACAAACACATCGACCTCGATCCTAAAACTAAACTTCATGAACTCGACAGCCGCGGAGAAAAGAAGCGGAGCGCAGTGAGAGAGTTTCCAGCTGCGGAGTCGCTGTGTTCGGGAATTTGAGATATTTCAGTCTGTATTAATGAAGAGCACACTGACTGTGTTGTTGTATAATGGGGGTTTCAGCTGCATATATTTCACACACACACACACACACACACACACACACACACACACATCATCCTCATCTGTATTTCCTGCTGATGTCTGAAACTATGGCATCTGCAGCCAAACTCTATGGTGACAGTTTCATTCATATCCTGACCGGATCTAATTAAAGCACTTTGTTGAACAGAAATTAAAGATTTACTAAAAGAATGACTTTTTCTTTCTTTCTTTTTTTTTTTTCCTCGTGAGCAGATGTTAAGAAGAAACTCAGCGCCAAACCACATAATTGCATTGATTTAATTTAAAACCAGCAGCAGCAGCGAGCCACGGTTACGCACCGGGCCGCTGCGCTTAATCTGATTTAAAACATACACAGAGGTTTTAGTGAGATTTAAAGAAAATTGATGTCAGATAGAAATGTCCTTTTGATTTAATTGAGATGTAATGGAGTTAGTTTATTTACTGGTGGAAGCACAGAAACACAGAAACAGAGAAGAAACGCAGTTTTGTGTTCGCCACCCTCCTCTTACAAGCGTACAGGGGTTGCATTAAATGAGCTGTGTGTTTCCGAGTGTGTTCACGTGTTTACTGTGTGTGTGTGTGTGTGTGTGTGTGTGTTGGTAGTACAGATTCAGACACACAGTGTGTGGCTCCGGGCTGGACACACACTCCGTGATCTCTAGAACTAATGAAGCGTCCAAATTGCCATCCTGGACGGGCATATTCTCAAGGTTTCAGCGTTTTCAAAAAGAGCTTTTTTAAAATTTTATCGTCTCCACCACATTCTCTGTGTCTCAGTGTCCCAAATTTAAAAAAAAAAACCCACACAGACCCTGTTCCAATTCATTAAGCAAGGGATCGGCTTTATGGAAAAGCAATGCCAGAAAACAATCTTACTATGTTTGACTGCAATAAAAAGTCCCACGAGTGCAGAAATGTAATTGTACCTGCTTACATCGCCTCTTTAATATCTTTCCATTACGAGGAAGAGATTTCTCTTTTAGCTCTTAAGAGGCGTCTTCTCAGTGTTACAAATTTTTAAAATTTCCGCAGGTCGGTGCTCAAGGAGCAGGACTACCTCTCCCACAGGTAGTTGGCTGGAGTTATTTCTTCCAGTCCGTAAGGTCGCAACCGCTTCAGCCGGGTCCATCTGCTGCAGCCTCAAACATCTGCATCTGCAGGAACATCTGGACGTCCAGAGAAGTTCATGCAGATGAAGAGCTGCACTTGAACTCACTCAATCAGATGGATGCTGTGGGTTTATTTAAGTGTGGTATATCTGCAAGTAAGGTCACACCTTTCCTTTGTGACACACACACACACACACACACACACACACACACACCGCCGAATCTGGCATCAGCCTCCCGGTAATCGGGATGAGAAAGACATAACACTGACCCGTGGGCCCGGTTTCTGTGTGCCACTTACAGAGCCATGCTAACATTAGCCAGGCCGCTTCTAGCCCAGGAGCTTTAAAGCAGATATAAGCATCCACCAACTGGCTAATAATAGTCCTACGCCCATAAACACACCAATTACCGAAGCATTACCTGCACCCATCTGTAGGATTGAACAGGTGTGTGTGTGTGTGTGTGTGTGTGTGTGTGCGGTGCAGGATAAAGTCGGGATGTTCCCCTGGCTAATGGCTTTGGATCAGAGCCCGCAGTGACTGGACTGACGGACCAACCAACCAGCTGCTGCTGCGCGAAGGAGTTTGGTTTCCTGCCAAGTCAACACACAGACACACACAGACACACACAGCTGATACAGGAAGTTGTTGTGTGTGTGTGTGTGTGTGATCTCGTTGTTACTCGTGTTACGGGGACAAAAAAGCCACTCCTCACAAAGTAACCCCTCAGCTTTAAAGGTGAACACATGTTTTAGCAGTTTAGCTTCAGGTTAGCGTTAGCCACCCTGCAGCTGCGGTTAAGGTAAGAGTTAGATTCCAACTTCGTGAAACGTCCTGTGTGAAGCCCAATGCGTTTCGTCTTGGGGGATTAAAAGCGACTCGGCGCATCCGAAGCATAAAACTGGGGAGACGTCGGGGCGTGTTCGGTTCTTAATTATTTAAAATGACGCTCTGAAGCGATCGATTCCAGCGGTGACTGACTGGAATGTTTAACAGGCTGGAAGCTGGACGGGCTCGTTTTAAACGGACATTTAAGTTGTTTATTTGCCCTCCATTCTCGGGTGACCGCGACCCGGTGGACTGAGAGTCAGAGCATTGTGCGTATTCTTTATCAGCGCCGAGGCTACACAAGCTTCTCCCCGAGTTTTTACAGCTGCAGCATCAACTGGAAATATTGCAGACATCCTGTGCTGCATCTTTACACACATTTCCCCCCCAAAAATTCAGCCTGACATGTTTAGTGCCTTTGGAAACTTCAGGGTTCCCGTAGAGTGAGATAAAACGGGAGGCGCAGACAAAGAGCTACAGCCCGACCGCCTCTGAGAGCTCGAAGAGAGACATTAAAAAAAAAAAAGATGGAGGGCGAAAGTTAAAAAGACAAAACGGAGAGAGGACGCACCCGTATCTCAACGCGCAGGACGCGTCCGGAGACGTCTGACCACATGTCGTGAAATCAACTTCTAACTGCGTTATGGAAAATGTCATAAATCAGGAACTTTATCCTTCCCACTCTCTCTCTCTCTGGCTGTGGAAACTAAATACGCCGCTGAGTCGCAAAGTGGAAGAAACGGGGCTGAACCATCAGTCCAGAAGATGAGCAAGTCTTAGTCTCGTTATGAATGAATGAAGTGTTGAGGTTCTCCACTGTGATTGGTTGATAATGCAGCTGTACAGCACATGCCTGAGAGATAATGACAAAAGAACCGCACAGAGTCTGATGGACAGACAAGAAAAAGACCTTTTCTTCTTTACCGTCATTTTTTTGGGGACAAATGGCATATTTATGGCAAAACTGCAAACCCCTGCTTTTTTAATTTCCCATTCATTCATCTGAGCTGGACTGTACTGGATAATACTAATCCATTTACTACTCGTAAAATGATTGTTCTTGTTTTTTTTTCTGTGGTTTTACTCCGAAATCTCTCTATCTGAGCTCATCCTCTTCTCTGTACTCAGCAATGACACTGTGCAAATACAGCACATCAGTAACTCCACACACACACACACACACACACACACACACACACACACACACGTCTCCGTGTTTCTCTTCATGTCTCTCATCCCAAGCGTCCACTCAGCACACCAGTCAAACCTCAATGAGCTCACTCAACCACCGACCCCCCGGGGGCCTTATGGATAAACTCACAACATTATGCTGCATATTGACAAGTGGAGTGCACTCCAGGGACCGTGGACACACACACACACACACACGCACAAACACACACACACACACACACACACACACACACACACACACACACACACACACACACACACACACACACACACACACACACACACACACACACACACACACACACACACACACACCACAAGAATGGATCCTATAAATATACATAAGGGACCTGCTGAATACACATCAGGTCTTTGATCATTTTAACACACACATAGAAAAGGCTGGTCGCGTTTAAAAAAAACACACACACACTTGCATATTTCATGGTTCAGCTGTGTGTGTTGTCATGACAGACTGGCTCAAACAGTATGTTAGCAAATGATGTTGTGTCACATGACAGGAAACACAGCTTCACTGTGGTAAACTGGACACTGCACCAACAGGTGTTTCCACCTGTGAAACCTCAATGTACCTGCAAATGTGCAAAATCTGCAGGCCAAGCTAGCATTAGCATGTGCCACCCATCCAATCAGGGGCATGCTAGTTTATATAGATGTCTTCCAGCAGCTAGTAAAGTCTTCTCTGATTGGTTAAAACCCCTGAGGCTTGCTTAAAATAAATTAAGATGTGCTCTGGAGCCTATTTCAACTAAAACACATAAATGAAACTTGAAATGATTTGGTTTTTGATGTGGTAAAATGCAGCTTATGTTCCATTCTGCTGCCTCATCGTTCAGGTTAGTGAAGCTGGATGAAGCTGAAACATCGTGTTCACTGGTGAATGTACAGACGGACGGACGCTGCTGTGCCAGGACTCAAGTTTTCTTAACAGCAAAGACACAAAGCTCTGTTCAAACGCACACTAAAGCATCCTCGCGTCACCAGGACGCCCTCACTTTGGCAGCGCAGACCCCAAGGCGCACACACACACACACACGCAGCGTAACTACACACTTGCAGCTGCCTCCTGTCAGATCGCACACGGCTCTGCTCGCAGTGAGGTGGAAAAAAGACAGAGAAAGTGAAGACGGGGGGGGAAAAAAGAGAGAAAACAGTGTTTTTAGGCCAAGCTAGTTAAGACCTCACTGTCCCAGTTGAACAGAATGTAGAGCTCCCACTCAGAGATGAAAGCTGTGTGTGTGTGTGTGTGTGTGTGTGTGTGTGTGTGTGCGCGCAGCAGTGGGTCTGTCTCTCTGGGACAGATCTCAGTAGGAGTTGGAGTGACAGCCTGGAATGAATCTGTGTTGTCAATAGTGTCAAGAGAGGCAGCCGATTGGTCACTTCTTAAACCTCTGGATTGTGGGACACCCCCCCCCCCCATGTGCATCACACCTGTGGCTCTTCAACGACATGCAGTTCAGTCAAACCCGTGCAGAGCGCTGGCGCTGGTGCAGGAGTTTGAAACACTCGGTTGGTGCTCGGACTCGTTGGTGGCGTGAGATCACATTTGCATTTATTCACTCATGCAAAGTGACGTATAAGTGATGTACAGATGGAGTCCCAGTGTGTCGGGGATCAGCAGCGCTCAGTTCCACGCTCCACCCGACACAAGGTTCTTCTCAAATTCACACGTCCATCGAATGAACTTGCACAACCTTTGAGACGGGCCAGCAAAGGGAAACACTTACTTACTTTGGGAACACAACACGACGGCACCTGAGAACGCTCGCTCGGTTCAGACCGAGGACGGAGACAAAACTGAGAGCAGCCTGTCGCAGGAGCTTTGCGCTTAACCGCATTTGCACTCGTTAACGGCAGCTAACGCAGTTTGGTCCGTCCACATGAATGACACCGAGTGTGTGTGCTCCTGCAGCCTCACGCCACGTCACACCACTTCATTTAATTTAAGGTAACGAGGGAGCAAATGTGCATGAGTCACTAACGTTCTGCATATGGTTCCAAATGTGCGTGTTTGTCGCGCGTGGATATATATTATTGTATCTTATATATGTCTTATATATTATGTCTGAGGACGAGCAGGTCCACACTCTGTCACATTCAAATCAAATTTCTTATATTTTATGTTTGAGCGGAGGAAAGAGGGCAGGACGCAGAGAGACGCCCCCCCTCCCTCACTGACTAAATATATCCAGTATGTGCTGCATCTGAAATGTGTTTTTCATCCTTGGACGGCTGCTGACTGTACAGTTTCATCCCAAATAAAAATGTCTGTCAGTTAAAGAAAAAGCGATAAACACAACTGAAGCACATTATGGCTCCATCTCGGCGTTGTAAGTCGTTTTAGGGAACCACGGCGGCGTCGGGCTGAACGACTAAACGTGACCCGTGTGTGTTTTTATTTCTCGGGACGGCGTTTCGCTTTCACTTACATGTTATACAGCCGTGACCCGAGCTCAGTGTATCATCCCTGTTTGGCCTCTAAAGATGTCCGACCACCGCTGTGAAGTTTAAGATGAGTTCTGTACTGTACAGTAATTAAAATACTTAATACTGAACGTAACGTACTGAACACAGCGTGAATTTCTGAGGTTACGCACATGCAAAGATGCAACCAGTTAGTTGTGAAGTAAAGGCAAAGGCATATGTCTGAATAACTTTACGAGCCATTTGTAAAAAAAAAAAAAAAAAAAAAAAAGTGCGTGTTGCTAACTAGCTAACACCTGCAGCTTATATCGGCGCAGCGGCTCATTGTGGTGAGTAAACACAAACCGCAAAAAAACGACAACTCCAGTCCAATAATGTAACGCAAAATAGCCAGTAACGAGACTTGAAGCCTCGTGAGAAGTGTCAGACAGCAGTGATGGGTCACAACACAAACCTGTATCTGTCCTGTTGGACGCACAACTGCAGAATGTGTCACAACCCCACACACACCCCCAGGCCTCCATCCTCCCCTGCTGAACACAAAACTCTGCCCAGCTTAGCACAACCAGATCCATTTATAGCAGAGAGTTCAGCCAATGAACCACACACACACACACACACACACACACACACACACACACACACCTGGGCGTGGGGGGGGGTTACTACAGTTTAACAGACAGTCTTTACTGACCTGCGGAGGTGAGGAGGTGAAGAGTGAAGGTGAAGCGCGATCAGAGCGTTAGTGGACGGGACAGAGAGAGTTTTCAGGAGACGCTGCTTAAACTGGACACAGACGTCCTGCAGATAAATCACTGCAGCGACGTGGTAAAGAAACCCACGCTGCGAGATATTCAAAGCTGCGCTCGAACGAAAACATCATCAAACGTCACGACTGCGAATTATCTTTAATATATTGGTTTTTGAACGCACACGACGACGGGCCTCCTGCAGCTCGGCCGACAGGTGGTGGTGGAGGAGGACAAACACAGCAGTGTAAACGGGAACACCGGGTTACGGCAGTTGACCCTATTCTCGGCGGGGGGTCAAAGGTCAAGCGCAGTCAAGGGGTTAAGTTAGCAGCGGGAGCAGGGGTTACACTCGAACATGCATTCTGGGTAATTTGCTCGGGCTTAGCTCGCGGCGATGGCTCGCTGACAAAGCAGGTGTTAAATGGTTTTGGGATTAAAACTTTCTTAAGGAGCGCTCAGCGCCCACCTCGCCCCCCCTCACCCCCTCACCTCCTGCCTTCAATCCCACTTTAACAGAAAAATCCCCCCTCAGATTGGGAGCTTAACCACAGAGGGGGGCAGGGTGAACCGTGAAGGGGGGGGGTTACATGAGAGAATGAGCAGTGATGAACCGCGGCCCCATCAGGACTTCCAACATGGCCGCCAGAAGGTGCGTTACATCACTGATAAAATCCCTCTGTTCTTTTTCCGCGCGCCCGCCCATCACCCATCATCTCTCCCCGAGGGGGGCGGGGCCACCTTAACGAGATCACCGCCGGCTAATCGTCAGCGGGGAGGGTTCCCATTGGCCCGGGGTCCCGCGGGCCGGCCCATGGCGGGAGGTTGGCATGACGACAGCGCTGATTGACACTGACAGGTCATTGCTACACATAATGGGATTATGGAGGGAGAGGGAGTGAAGGGAATTATAGAGGTCGGGGTGGGGGGGGTGAGAGAGGCTTCGTCAGAGCAGGGAGAGAGAGAGTGAATTGTGTTTGTGTCACGGTGTGTTGTGCTGTGTTGTGTTGTGTTGAGCGTTAGCTACATGTTAGCTAAAAAAAAAACCACCTTTGGACGTCACGTGTGTGTAACGAATCCTGTCATTTCAGTCTGGATGATTGTTAAAGGTGCAAACACACCTGTGTGTGTGTGTGTCAACCTCTGCTACTAAACATACAGTTTTCACGTAGCCTCCGTTGGTTTGTTTACAGCGTTTATTATCTGAGAACGCAGCGGCTGAAATGAAAACAAAAATTCCTGTTTTCTGTCTGCAGCTGTCTGCTGACCTGGTTTGTCCTCCCGCTGCAGCCTCCCGGTTTACGGGCTGTTTTGGAGGGACGTGACCCAAAGAGGAGGAGAAGGACAGGGCTAGTCAGCAGTAGATAACACACACACACACACACACACACACACTGTGCAGCCAGCAGGACTTGTGTCTGAGTGCTACCAGACTGACTGTCATGTCAGCCCCTGCAGCTCTGCCCATGAATCAGCATCAGACAGACAGAGAGAGAGATGAACAGAGAAACGAAGACAAAGAGAGAGAGAGATAAAGTTAATAAAGTATCTTAAACGTCACGGGAGTTTTCCCACGTGCGCATCACGCAGCGGCGGATTTTCTGTGCAAGACGATGGACCGCTTTATTAGCAAATGAGGATCTGTCCGAGGCTGCGTTCATGCTAATACGGTTTAGTTTTTTAAAAAAACAACCTTGACTGAGAATGAGACGCGATGGAAACGTGCTGCCTGTCAATCACAATGTGGCCACGCCCCCAAACCTCTCCTGCTTCCTGGTGTTGTCTCCTCTCAATGGATCATAACGTACAACATGAACGTGGTGTTGTGTTGAAGAAGAGTCGGGACGTAAACTCAGTGTGAAAATATTAACTGACGTCATAAATCCATTTCCTTACAGACTTCTATACAAACAGAGCAGTGGAGTCGCCCCCTGGTGGCCGTTCAGGAGAAGACGGGTGTAACGCACTTTAGGAATGGCTTCACTTTTCATGTGAAAACATGGATGTGGACGCTGCTGCTGTTGTTGAACACGTTCGGTTCAGACAATCACGTTCCTCCCCGAGATGAGCTGTAATCATTTTAGAAAAATATTCCTCCCATCTCCAATAATAATAATGGCGTTCCAGTCAGCCTCAGCTCTACTCTGTGCTTAGTGTTAGTTAGCATGCTATCACAGTAAGCTAATGCTTGCTAGCATTTGGCTGCTCATACGGCTACTAATCTTGCTCTGTGTGTGTGTGTGTGTGTGTGTTTTCTTCTCTAACATGAATAATTAAACTCGGTCCTGCCAGGTCCCGGGGCTGGAGAGATTTACAGAAGAAAGAAAGAAAAGATGCCGGAGGACAGACGAACGAGAGAAGGGAGAAATAAAAAAAAAAAAAAAAGGAGGAGGAGGAGGAGGAGGAGAGGATAGACAGGAGAGGAGAGAAAAGATGAGGAGAGGAAAGGAGGTAAAACGGGCCTCAAACCTAATTACACAGATTAATGTGGCATGGAGGGAGCAGTTACCCAAATGAACTGAAAAGAGAGGGAGACGGGGCGAGGGACTACCGCACTGCATGAGGCCCAAAACTCCAAATGTTAATAGATGACTCTCCGACTCTCTCTCTCTGCTCCCTCCACCTTTCAGCCTCCCTCGCTCATTCTCATTACACAGGATGTGTCAGCACAATACTTTATCCTCTCCCTCTCTCTCTCTCTCTCTCTCTCATCTATCTCCCTCTCCGCTCTCTTCTCTCAGTTATTATCTCTCCCTCTTTCTCTCTCTCAGTCTCTCTCAATTCAATGGGTTTTATTGAAATAAAGTACAGTTCAGCGTGTGAAGTGGCTGAACAAAAATAAAAACGTCCAGGAAAAGAGTCTTTCAGTGTGAAGCGGTCCTGAGTGGGCTGCTTCCTGCTGACTTTTACGGGCCAAATATTGGAAAATGAAAAGGCAAAAAAAAAAAAAAAAAAAAAAATCTCCTAAGATTTGACAGTGATTTACACGTTTCCTCGTGCAAATCATCTCCCGGAACTGGAAAGGAGATGAAATGCGATGTGGAAAGTTCTGTTTGATGGATAGAGCCGTGAGTTTGAAGGCTAATACGAAACAATTTTACATCTCTGGGAAGTTATCACAGGCACAGCGGCTTTTTATCCTCCGTCTCAATGATGCGGGGTAAACAGTAAATTTAGCAGCCGTCAGCCGCCGCTGCAATTTCCCCCCATTATTTTACAATGTACTCACAAGTGCGATGCTAAATCACTGCGGCGGTTTCTGGGATAACAGTTTGCCTTTGTGCTACGTGACGGGATGGAGACGGGCAGGAAACGAGGGGAGGTGCCCGGCCCAGACAGAACCGCGGGGGCGATGCAGTTGCACGACAGGTGTGCTGTACTGACTCAGAACACTAGAAGAAGAAAAGATCCACATGATGAAAACCAGCACGGTCTGCAGACCTGAACCACCACAGAGCCATGACGGGATAACACGGCCGGACGCTCGGGGGCTAGCTGGTTAGCATGGAGCTAACGATGCTTTTCCACCGCTGGAGACGACTCTAAGCCGGTGACGGAACGCCAAAACTCAACGTTAATGTTAAAACAGCAGCTCAATATAGGTAAAAATAGAATCTTTATGCATTTATAGAGATATGACTCAAAATGTGAAGCATCTTCTGGATCTGGATTCTGATCCAGATCACTCCTGAAAGCGGTTAAAGTTAGACCAAAGCACTGGTTAGAATTTTATAAAAATCCCTCTATTACCTTCTATGTAATCCTGTAAACAAAAAAACAAAAAAACAACACGACCTCCTTGGTAAATATAAAATATTAATATGAGGCTGAGGCGACGTCAGATTCATTATTTTGTTTTTAAAACGTGAAAAACTTCCTCAAACCGAAGTCTGTCGTTCCAGCCTCCAACTTTTCATTGTTCTCATTTCCCTGCTATTACCTCATCTGTGTGTGTGTGTGTGTGTGTGTGTGTGTGTGTGTGTGTGTGTCTGTGTCCATGTGTGTACGCCTGTGTGTGTCTGCGTGTGCGTTTGTCATTGTCGTCCTGAGCGGTCCAAGCCATTCGTTGGAACTAAAGACCGCCACAAAACAAAAGTATGACTCATCACACACACACACACACACACACACACACACACACACACACACACACACACACACAGCCTTCAGTTTATGTGAATGGGGGGTGGGTGGGGGTGGGGGTGGGGGTAGTATGGGGGTGTCTTGGGGGTGGAGGACGCTGACATGCATCAGAGCACAGCCACTGAAAGGAGATCAGCCCCTCCTCTCTTTTCCTCCCCCTCATCCTTCTTTTTTCCCTCTTCTCCCCCCTCATCCATCCTTCCTTCTTTCCTTCCATCCTTCCTTCCTTCCTTCCTTCCTTCCTTCCCTCTGCTGGCCCACACTTCTTCTTGCCCTCTTACTTACTTTTGTTCTTCCTCCTGTCTCTTTCTGTCACTCCCTTTCTTTTCTTGCTTTTACCTTCTTCATCCTCAACTCCCCACGTTTCTCCTCCCCAACTTCTGTTTCTTCTCACTTCTCCTCGTTGGTTTCCCACTCTCTAACCTTTCCTGCCTCCTTTTCCTCCTTCCTTCTTTCCCCTTATCTCCTTTGCCCTCTCTCCTCCTCACACTTCTCTCTGACACCTCCTCCTACCTTCTTCTCTTTCTTTCTTCCCTCCCCAACTATTTCTCTCTTTACCTCTCTCTTCCCACTACAAGCAGAATCCCGCTCTTTCTCTCCCAACCACCTCCTCTCCCACACTTGGTCTTCTTCTCCTCCTCCTCCTCCTCCTCCTCCTCCATTTTCCTCCTCTTCTCTTCCATTGTATCCTTCCCTCTTTTCACTCCCTCCACTTCATCTCTAATGCACAGTTTTCATGCTCTTTTATTTCCCTTCATGCTTGATTTATTCCCTCTGTCACACACATTTTTTTCCACCACATTCACACGATTTCACCTCCTCTTCTCTTCCTCACGTGGCCTTTTTTTCCCCCCTTTTTCTTCCCTTTTTCCCCCTCTTCCCATCTTTCTCCTCCTCCTCCTCCTCGTCCCTACTCAGTCTCTCACCCTCTGTTATTCCACCAGTCAACATTGATTAGATATTGAAGTTAATCCCGGCTAAACTCCTCCGCTTTTAGCCCGCTCGCCTCAATCAATCACGGAGTGGTTTGCTACAGTCGGGTTTGGTGCTGGGGGGTGGGGGTGGTGGGGGTGGTGAGGTTGGCGGCCAATTGAAACTGTATTTCAATTGGCTGACCGTGCCGCATGCCGCCACACGTGCACGCCGCATGTCCAAAAATAAACAAGCGGGGATGAGCGAGGGGAAATGAATTTGACAGGCAGCGCTGAGAGCTTGATACGACACACACACACACACACACGCTAACCCTTGACATACACACAAACACACATGCTCACTCACCTATGTAGCTTGACATTAACTTACAAATACACAAGAAGTACTATAGACGTGTATATGAATATATTTTGAAAAGTCGAATCACAGAAATCTGCATAATTTAGTTTTTAAATTTGAATTCAAACTGTGAATCGTCCGTTCAGTAGAGGTTTGATGTTTCGCTGTCACACATCAACGGTGCGGAGACGCTCGTCTTTATCTACATCAGTCATATTCCGCTATTATACTCTGCAATGCAGTTTTCATGCTATTTAAATGCAAAAGCAAAAACGCTTTGGGGGAAATGCGGTGTCTCAGCATAATGAGGAAACATTTTTAATGGACGTTTCAATGCGCTGAACGCGTTTGCAAAATCTGCAGTGACAATGTATTTTGTTTTGTTTTTTTTCCTACGATAATACTAAAGCGTGAGGATTGTTTTTATACTTCATGTGAATATAACCCCTGGTTAATGTGAGGACAGGGCTGGATACTTGAAGTTGGCAAGATAACTTTATTAACATACAACCAAAATGACAATCTTTCGCCGACGTTAATCAACATCCGGACGGCTGATGGCCGAGCAGCCTCGGGCAGAGAAAGGAGAATTTATTATGGATTTGAGATAAGAGCGCTGCAGACAGAACGGAGGTTCTTCAGTCACCGTACACAACACATCTTCAAAGTTACTGTGACCGACACGATGACGACACACAATGGAGATCTATATCATATATATATATATATATATATATACACCAGCTGCACATGTACACGGCACATGTGATGCACGCTAACACACAAAGCTCATCAAGAGTTTTCCCTAACACATGATGATAGTATGTGTGGGAGGGAAGAAGTGTGTGTGTGTGTGTGTGTGTGTCCAGCTGCCCGCTCAGTGCAGCGCTAAGATAAGACACAGAGATGACACTGTTAAATCCCCCCCGAAATCCCTCGGCCTCAGTGTGCACATACTGTATGTGAGTGTGCATATTTGTGTGTATGTGTGTGTGTGTGTGTGTGTGTGTGTGTGTGCACACACAGGAACATGCCTCTCCGTGTCCGGCTCCATTCACATAGCATCACACTCATTTTCTCCCTGTCTAATCCCACCTTCATCTCACCTCAGGGTCCTGCACTACTTCCTCTTCTATTTCTAATATTATTTCACCTCATATTTGGATTTTATCGGATTATGTCACTAAACTGCAAATTAAACCGCCGCAAACTTGAAAATATCAGAGGAGAGGATAAAAAATTACTCGAAATTACTTGAATCGCTCACTTCACTTTTAATGATTCCTCTTACCCGACGCCGCTCTCATTTTACATGTGACCATTTTGCCACTTGACATTTAAGACCATTCATATTCCCTTAATCCCCATTGTTGTACACATCACAAGCCACTACCAGTTTCCCACTGCTAACACTGCTCACCTTTTGCTAAAGCAATTTGCCGTCCCTCGTACATTTACTGACCAGTTTACAGAAACATTTACAAACTCTATGCGTCACTGACATTTACGTATTTTAAACAATTTAATAATCCCACTGTGATTTTCCAGTACTACTAATCCAGACCCTCACACAGTGACACTAACCCTGGCATCTGCTTCAATTTACAGTCCCGACCCAGCACCATTTGATATCCCCATTGCTCTTTTATTGCATTTTATTCCTGAGCCCCATCTTACTTCAGCACAAACCACCACTGAGGTCCACTTGCCCATTTTCCAGTCTTAACACCATTCAGGATCTCTAAAGCAATTTGCCTTGTGCAAATTAACAAACCGACCTCAGCGCCATTTGTAATCCCCACCCACCCAACAACATTTACCATCTCAAATCCCACTGTGCGTGCGCATCGATCCGCTAATTATTCAGAACATTTTACGATCCCTTACACCATTTGTTATCCCCAAACCCATAGTCCTTAACGCATCATATTCCACACTCAGCGCCACCTACCAATCACCTACTTTCTATTCTTATCAGATAGGTTTCTATCCGTCTCCCTGCCTCTGTCTGTCTGACATCCCAATGACTGTTATTTACTACCCATCAGCCCCTGCTTTAGCCAGGCATGCCAAGTCTGGTCGCTCTGTCCTCAGGCAAACTCTCTCTCTCTCTCTCTCTTTTTCATTACCCCCTCTCCTCCTCCTCCTCCTCCTCTTTCTCACACTATCAATACCTCTCTCTCCGTTAATGTCTCTCTCTCTCTCGTTTTATGCCACTGTCTGGCACCCTCGCTCTCTCTCTCTCTCTCTCTCTGTCTCATTTCTTCCTCTATCTTGCCGTATGTCTGCTGTTTTTTCCCCCCATCGCTGTCCGTCCTGTTTGTTTTTTCCTCGGTCCGTGTTGCTGTTTACAGGCACACACACACACACACACACACACACACACACACACACACACACACACACACACACACACACACACACACAAACACACACACACACGCGTACACACACTGCTGTCCCCAGAGGCAAAGGACTCTCTAGACACCTCTCTGTCTGGTGACATCCAGACGACATTGGATTGTGTGTGTGTGTGTGTGTGTGTCTGAGTTTGTGCTTGTGCATGTGTGTGTTTGACAGATAGATCTACAGATAGGTAGATAGATAGATACACAGATAGATTCATTCAGCAGAGAAAAATGAAGGATGTTTTCACTAATTGGAGAGTGAAGAGACGGAGAGACGGAGAAACGGGAGATGGGGGGGCGGCAGTCAGGTGATGATGAGGTAGGGGAGGGAGAGGAGCGTGACGAGATGTGAGAGAGGAGGGGACGGTGGGAGTAAATGAGGAGGTGTAGATGATAGAGTGGAGGAATAACGAGGAGATGAGTGAAGAAGAGGAGAAGAGGGAGACCTGAGAGGGAGTTAAATATGAAACCATGTTGGCATGTTTGTCAACTGTGGCCTGAAGCTGTTTGTGTGTGTGTGTGTGTGTGTGTGTGTACATTTGTGTGTACATGTTTGTGCAATTAAAGTCACTTAAAGCTGTGGAGCCTAATTAGCCTTCAACAGCACATTCAGGCCTCACTCAGGGTTTTACTACAAGCACAAAGACGGATATCTTAGTTTTCACTGCAGGGCCAAAGTGGGCCAGTCTGGTCTCCAATAACAAGCCAAAGTGGGCTAGTGTCCTACAGCAGGTCAGAACGAGACTGTTGTGTCTCCACTGAGGGGTCAAAGTGGAATACTGTGGTTGATAAACTCCTGTGACTGTGTGATACGACTGAAAGCTCCAGAACAGCTGCTAAACGGACCTTTGAGTTGGGCGGTAACTGCAAATCTCAAACCGCAACCGACTCTTTACAATCCAATACACAGCACCAAACACCAGCAATTAGACCCACCCCTGTTCATTTATAGATACTGTACACGCATGATTGTACAGTTCACGATTGATGCAGTGATTTCAGTTTTCTGCTTCTGAATCTGGGCAATGACGATGTTTGTTTTTTTCCATTCGATTTCTTTCTTTTCCTCTCGATCCTTCCAGGAATCTTCCGTCCTGCGAACACAACACTGACGTAACTGACGGCTGCAAACGTTCGCACTAGTTTCACACAAGTTTGTTGTTGTTTGTTGCAATTTTTTTTGTACTTCCGTAACCAATCGTAATAAGGGGAACTACCGAGTTTTTTTACCAGTTAATCATTCTGGCTTGTGATAACACAAGAAAAAAAAAAATCAATGGAATTACAAATATATAAACACCTCGGGGACTCTCCGTCCCCTGAAGTCATTTTCTCAGGGATGGTTTACTGCCCCCCCCACCACACACACACACACACACACACACACACACACACACACACACACACACACAACTTTGCTTAAAACAACCACTCGGTCACTTCTCGGGAAAACTTCGCCCGGAAGACTTCATTGTCCCCGGCAAATAACCCATGATCTGATCATTCCAGGAAAAAAGCTCACCGAGCGCTCAGATTTATCAGTGCACACTCACCCGAAATGACTGGATTAGGAAAAATTTACACCAGTTCACAATCCAGCACACCGCCGACCATATGTATCATTTACCAGTGTTCAGACTATTTAATCCTGTGATTCTCTGCAGTTTTTCACCCGAAAATCGTCTTATTTCACTCGTCCCGTCACATATTCATCCATCCAGTCAGTTCACAGCGTGACTGGGACAGTCCCAGTTTACAAACTGAAACATAAAGCAGGAGTGCGTACTTGTGTGTGTGTGTGTGTGTGTGTGTGGAGGAAGGTGCTCCTGGTCTTGAAGCCTCATTAGGCGAGCATATGGACTGATCTGCAGACGGTCCAGCAGTGATGTGGAGCAGAAACCAGCCGAACTCAGCACTCCTGCCGCTAAGTTACAGCTGGAGGGGTGCCCCCCCCCCCACCCACCCCACCCGCCTCACCCTCGCTCTTTCCCTGTACTTTTTTAATATGATGGAGTCTCAGTCGAACGCACTAAAACTCGCCTGAGTCGCCTTCACGTATCGGTGAGCCGTTTTTTTTTTTTTTTATTGGTCAGCAGAGGATTTTATGTCGCCTTTAAAAGGGGGGGAAAGTGAATGTCTTTAATTTTGGTTTTTAACCTTTTTCCAGACAGGAAGTGTCCTCTGAGCAGGAACAACCTGTTAAACTGTGGGTCACTGAGCAGCTCTAATGGATCTCATGGGGTGGGTGGAGGGGGTGGGGGGGTGCTCAATGCATCTTAACAGTAGTTGTTGAGCAGGTGGATGTTTTTCTTCAGATAACACAGCGATTCAAACCAACAGGAGGGTCAGGAGGGGAGCAGAGCAAACTGGAGGAGGAGGAGGAGGAAAAAAAAGGGGAGGCTGCTGGCTGTCACGTCCAATCATCTTCATCACAGTCGGACTTCAGACTGGATGGAGCGACACACCTCTGTCCTGCTCTCTCTCCTCCTTCACTTTATTTGTGGCACTTCTCAGAAATCGGCCATGGTTTTCTCCAGCCGCAAACGACAACTGGCCGAGCAGCGTGATTAAAAAAAAACAACAAAGTGCGGCCGCAGAGTATCTGCTGCGACGTTAATCACGTCATCATCGTCCTGAGTGCAGGTCTCTCGCCCTGTGGAGGAGCGTCCAGGCGGCTGCCTCCTGTGGCGCCGTTGGGTTTGGATGCCGGAGTCATACGGCGCAGAACCGGCCGACATGTGGCGGACTGCATGTGTGAACATAACAACTGTAAACAAAGTAGGAAGTGTGAGTGCGTGGCGGACGCTGACGTCCAACGAACGGGGAGGATGAGCGGCGTCTCCGTCTCCTTCCAGTTCACTCACAAGCCTCTTCAACTGCCCTTTTATTCCACCCCCTCCACCCCCCGCTGGGCCTGATGCTTCACCCCCATTGTTCTCCTGCCTACACACACTCACACACACACACACACACACACAACAATGCCTGAAACGTGAATGGAGCAGCAACCACAGGGTGAGTTGTAAGCTGTTGGCGCCCAGACTTGTGCTGACTCTTTCTCTCTCTCTCTCTCTCTCTCTCTCTCTCCTCCTTCTGTTTCTCTAGGTCTCTCTCTCTCTCTCTCTCTCTCTTCTTTTTTAACCCATATGTGGAGCTCGCAGGAGCATCACGTCCTGTCCTCAGCAGCCTCCAGGAAATTAACCCCCGAGAAGATCATTTTTCCCTAAACCCTCTTAACTGGGGGGTTGTGGTGGTGGGGTTGTGGGTTAGTGAGGAGGGGGCGAGTGTGTGAGTGTGTGAGTGTGTGTGTGTGTGTGTGTGTGTGTGGAGTTTCTTGAGAGCGGGCGGGGTTGATGGTAGTCTTCGTGGTTGCTACAGGCAACCATAGGGGAGCGAGAGCGAGAGATAGAAGGCGTCCCGTGCGTGCACGTGAGTGCGAAGTGCACGGGTGATTGTGTGTGTGTGTGTGTGTGTGTGTGTGTGTGTGTGTGCGCGCGCACGACCTGGTAACGTCCCGCTGCGCGACCCCTCGCGCCAATTCCATCTCACACAATTGGCTGAGAGAGAGAGAGAGAGAGAGAGAGAGAGAGAGACGCAGACGCGCAGGGAGAGAGACGGACAGCGAGAGAGGGAGAGAGAGAGAGAGAGAGAGAGAGAGAGAGAGAGAGAGAGAGGATGGCTGGTAGGGTTTAGCCTCGGCAGCGTCTTTTCACGTCCAACACAACAAGCTTATTACCTTTCTCTCCACGCGCTTGGAAACGGATTTACGCGCACGAAGGAGGAGGTTTGTTTGGTTCCTTTATTTCTCCCTTTCTCCGCTGTTTGCATCAACCTCTGCTTTACATTGGGTTTTTTTTATTTCTTATTTTATTAATTTTTCCTCATGTCTCTCCCCACCCCTTGAATCAGCCGTGTGTTATTTGCCCGGTCGATCGCAGTTGGAGGCTACAGGTCGCGGGAATGCGTTTAATGGCGATTATCCGCGGCGGGTAATTAGCCGTTAACGTTCAAATTAACCTGGTGTTGGTGTCGGTGGGAGTGGTGAGGTTTATACCGACCAGAGGGGGTCCTCGTGTGAGCAGGGCTTGCGTTTTTTCTTCTTCTTTTGGCTTGGAGGGAGAACCAGTGGTGGTGGTGGTGGTGGTGGTGGTGGCGGAGGGGGACAATAAACGGGGGCTGTTGTTTGGCGACGCTGCGCGCCTTGTGCCCCAAAACCACCGAGGGAAGGGTTTGGGTTTTTTTTTTTTAAATAAATGGAAATCAAGTGCAGTTTGTGAGTGAGGACCTCAGTGAGTGGAGATCGATCCCGGCAGAGCCCGGATCGATCACGCACAGGCTGGCTCCGGTCCGGGTGTCTGCTCGGTGGTTCCGTGCGCCGGTCCCGTCCACGCAACGCGGTTTTTAACGTGGTGTGTCTCCGTGCTGTGTGCAGGGGCGTCTGACACACGGTCAAACGTTAAACCTGCGTCTCTGCATCTGACGCGTGCGTGTGTGTGTGTGTGTGTGTGTGTGTGTGTGTGTGTGTGTGTGTGTGTGTGTGTGCGCAGCCCGGAGAATAAAGACCCAAATCCCGAGGCGCGCTTTAAGTTGTTTATGCGCCTCGACAGTAACAACAGCAACAGTGCAATAAAATATAGAGAATATTATACAATGCGCGCGCAGAATGGTGGTGGTGGTGGTGGTGGTGTGTGTGTGTGTGTGTGTGTGTGTTGGGGGGGGGGTGAAAAGGGGGCGGGGAGGGAGGGGGGGGGGTGCGGGGGTCTCAGCCATTTTCGACGAAGCGCGTGTAAAAACGCACGCACATGGCGAGAGACAGACTGAGGCCATGTGTGATGTACAGCCGTAATTATTATTATCATCCACAGTATTAGCTCTTCTTCTTATGGGGCAGTTACAGGTTTGAATTGGGGGGGTGGGGGTGGGGGGGGTGTTAGTCTCCTCTCTGCCCCCCCCCAAACCTCCCCCACCTCCATCACAATAGACAAGGAGGCTGCTTGTTGGGAATTTGGCGCTTCACTTGTTCTGCTCAATGAGGATTTCACTGCTCACTGTTGATGTTGATGTTGTTGTTGTTGTTGTTGTTGACTGGACGCCCTCCGTGAACCCGCTCAGCCGCTGCTCTTTTATTCCCATTGATTATTAGCAGGCTATTATGACCCCCCCCCACCTACCTCCACTCCACTGACTGATCGATCGATCGATCGATCAGTTGATCATGTATCGGTCTGTGCGCCACACGCAGACGTGCATTGTCCCCCCTGTGAATGTGTTTCAGTCGGTTCATTGACACAAATTGATCCGCTCACGTGCGCGTCCCCGAGGAAAAGGTGTTATGATGGTTTTTTTAAATATTGTTGCCATGGTGACTCAGTGTCTACTACAGGTCTAGTCAGCTGTAGTGACCTTCTTACGTCTCCATCATGTGAATGTGGAGTATTTAAAAGCTGTGTTTATTAAAAATATAAAGTCATAAAATGAGGACAGGGATTATTATTCTTTCTTGTCTAATCTTTGTTTGTTTTGTGGAAGGAAGGAAAGAAACACGAATAAAAACACGTCGCCATATTAGAAGCTCTCTTTTTTGTTGCCCCCCCCAAAATGGAGGGGGAGGAGGCTCAGCGGAGCTCATTAGCAATGCAAATTAGTTTTTTTCTGTATTTTTTTCTCCTTCCTTGAACGGGGGCTCGGGCACCTGCTGTCTCGTGCATGCGTGCGCGCGCGCGCGGCTGGATGGCTGACTGCCCCCCCCACCCCCCCCCCCGGCCTCTCGTGAGCGCGCCTCCCTGCCTGCCTCATTAGAATTATGTTCTATTTCTACGGCGCGCGCACGATGTTGGAGCGTTGACGGATTTAAAAAAAAAAATAGAAAATGAGCTCGAGCGCCTTTTTTTTCTCCTTTTAAAAAAAACCGGTTTGTCTCCTACCTACAAGCAGCAGCACTTCAGATGAAAGGAGGAGGAGGAGGAGGAGGAGGAGAGGAGAGAAGGAGGCGAGAAATGACAGGAAGGGGTAATTTTTTTTTTTTTAAAGATAAAAGAAATACCAGGTGATTGATTGAAAGCCATTTCATTTATCACCTTTGTGATTAAACAGTGAGACGGTGAAAGTAAAAGGGCAAATGGAGGGAAAACGCAAAACCTCATTCAGCATCCATGATCACCACCTACAACATAACATCAGCAGGAGACACATAAAGCACGTTAGTCAGTGTTAACCTGTATTTTAACTTTATTTTCCAGTTGTTGCGTGTTCACACACCAGCCACAGTTATTGCTGTAACAGTGCGATCGGCACTTACATCTGTTTACGGCCACATTACGCGTGCAATAATCCGTTCATTGCATGTTTATAGCAACTGTTTAGAGATGCAGAGGTTAAATTAAAAAGGTATAGCGGTTATAAAAGTATTTTTTTTAAAAACCTGCATTTTAACGATGCAGTTTGTTAGTTTAATCTCATGGACGATAAATTCATCTTCAACAATAAACAAGTGACTCCAGTGTGTAAAATCTGATAAATGCTTGAAGTTAAAATAAGGAAAAAGGGTTAAAATGGGAAAAGGTGGAAAAACCAGAGTGTAAGAGAAAGGTGAGAGGAGGAGAGTGTCAAGATGGACGTGAGGCAGAGGATGGCGGGACAAACCGGATAAAAGATGAAAGAGAGAGGAGAGAGGAGGTCAGGAGGAGCAGGGAAGGAGACGAGAAAGGAAGTCGGCGAGGTGACAAAATGGTGGAAAAACAAACGAGGAGACAGCGGTGGACGACAGGAGAAGATCAGATGAAAGAGGGAGAAAAAAGAGAGGAGGCGATTTGGAGAGGAGTAGCAGGAGAGAAGTTGAGGGGGTGAAGAAATGAATTCAGCAGTGGGAAAAGATGGATGTGAACAACTAAAGGGAGGAAAAGATTAAAAAAAAAAGGAGGTGAAGGGGGGACACGTTTCAAGGAAGTGAGAGGACAAAGATGGAGGACAGGAGGAGGACACGTGGAGGCGACTGTGGGTCTTTGAGTGACATATTAAAAAAGTTATTGTTCTGTCTGACGGAGAATAAGAAAGATCAGCAGTGTCACAGTAATGTAATTCTGACGCCGGTTCCTGATGGATTACCTGCAGCTTCCGGGCGGTTTTAGGTGGAGCTGGTTTTCACGCCGCGGGGAGATGGATGAAAAACAGGCGGCGGGGGCCTCAAAGCGTTCATCAATTGATTGGTGTATTGATAGCTGATCGATCGGTAAAGTCATTAGATTTTGAAACTGAGGATTTGCTGATAGAACGTGATTTGACGACGCCACACGGACCTCCAACACCTCCGTACATGACGGAGGGTTTGTGCTCGCCGGCTGCTCCGTCCACGCTTTCCCTCTGAGAGAGACAACGCGCGGCGGCGAAGATGCTGCACGTCAGATAGCAGGAGATTATTTGAAAATAAAATATGAAATGTGGGGAAAAAAAAAAAACCTCTGCTGGAAAGACTTAGAAGATAACATCAAATCGGTATTAAGCTACACAGACAGATAACGTGGCCATGGATAAAATATTTAGCTGGCTTCCCAAAGCAGCCCCCCCATGCTCTGTGAGTGCCCCCCACCCCCCCCCCACCCCACAAATCCTAACTGGCATGCCTGTTCGCAGTGGAAAACAGGGTCAGGCTGGAGGGGGGGGGGCGAGCGAGCGAGCACATGATGGGCAGATAAAGGCTTGTCTGTGTCTGAGGGAGGAGAGAGCGAGGAGGATGAGAGGAGGAGGAGGAGGGCAGCGTGATGAAGGGGCCTCTCTGTTGAAGGAGGGAGACCGCCGCTCTATAGAAGGCTCCCATGGCGGACAGAAACAAGGCATTTAGCCTGTGAGGCGGCCTCTGTTGACGCCATAATAGGCTCTTATAATGATGCCACTATGGACAGGGAGGAGAAAACACAGAATGTCCCTTTAAACCAGAGGGCGGGGGTGGGGGGGTGCGGGTGGAGGTGGATGAGCTGCTGGTTGATCTGGGTCAGAGTTTAGTTTTTAACTGTAATCCTGACTCCACGTTTGTCTCCGTGAAGCTCGGGGAAAAAAAAAAAACGTCGCTAATCGAAATAATCGATGTGATAATTCGCCAGTTTGAAAGTCGTAGATGTTGTTGCAGTTCGGCTTCAGCTCCTCAGGAGAAAAGGAGCTGGAGTTTGGAGCTTTAGCGTTTAGGATGGATGTGAATTTGCTCCTTACACGTGTTAAGCGGCTGTCGCTCCACAGGTATTTTAATTATTTCTAGCATGAACATTGAACTCATTTAGACTTGATTCATTGGAGATTTTATTTCTTCATCACGTCGCGGACGTTTTCCGCTCTAATGACTGAACCAATGAGCAGGATTATTCCTCTGATGACCCGAGCCCGGCTCCATCATTTTTAATCCTTTACCGAGTAAAAACATGAAACACTGGAGATTCTGTGGCTGCTGATTCATAAATCGTTTTATCACTTATGTAATTTAACCTGAACGGCTAAAAGCAGCTGCATCAGTCAGGAAAATAGTTTCCCGTCACACTCGGAGGTGTCGGTGCGGAACCGGTGTCGGTTACAAGTGTAAGGCGAACAGGTCCGGCACAGCGCGACCTCAGCGCCGGCCGGCCGGGCTCGCTGCCAGCAGATAGTTTGTGTACCTGGCATCAAACGCTTAACATTTTCATTTTCATCTCAAGGCCGAGCAACAAACAAGCAAAGCAAGTGAAGCCAAAGTAACGAGGCGCGCTGCATCTACATTAGGAAGAAGAAGGGAGAATGAAAGACTCGCATGCCTTTGGTTTCATGATTGGTTTGTTTGTTCTTCAAACTTTAGTGCGGCTGGTCACGGTCGACGGATATATATATATATATATATATATATATATACCTTTGATTGTAATATTGGTTCCGTTTCAGTGTTTCTGATTGGCTGCCTGTGACAACGAGGCTGCAGAAGCTGAAACGTGGCTTTCCCACGGTCCACCGCACACTTTCTCGTGCACAGGTGTGCGAGCGACGGTAGTCGTGATGCGTGCACGAAGCGGAAACCCCCCCAGCTGCTTTTTCACTCCGAGTTCTCGACTCTTGCCGCTATTGTTCCTGCGTTTAGCGCCGTTGTTGTCGCGATGTGTTGCTGCTGCTGCTGCTGAGCGGGCGAGCAAATGAAAAGTGCAGGCGAGGCTCCAAAATGGAGGCAGACTGGGTTCATCCTGCACGGGGTTTCTGAACGGGCAGATGTGTTTGTGCGTGTGTGGTCTGGCACGTCTGGTTCACGTGGCGAATAAAACAACGGCAAATCGACTTCTGCAAGAATGAGTGAGACTCTTCGGCTCTTCGGACACGAGACTCCAAGTCTCGTTAACCAGCGACGAATGACTTCACACTTTCAAGTTTGCACGCAGCGCAGACACAAAGACCTGACGCCGCAGACGTGGGACGGACCAACAAATGTCCTGCACGCAAACATGAAAATGTAACGTGTTATTTGCACGCAGAGAACGGGAAGCTCCGCCTTTTCCTGCTGCCCCCACGATACGTGTCGGGTGGGATCTGATCGGGGTTGTGTTGTCGTGCTCTGAGCCATGTGTGCGTTCGCCACACACCTTCCTTCACATGTTGAACCTGTGTGAGAGCTTTGCGTGCAGCCTCTCCAGAGCCCTCTGATGGATTTAACTGGCTTAAACCAAGTGTCATGTAATGAGAAACTTTATTGCTCCCTGGGGGGAAATCCTCTTTTCACTTGACCCTTTACTCTCAGAGGTCAAAGGTCAGAGGTGAAGGTTGGCTGCAGAGCGGGACACTGGCCGGTATGAAGGACACGTTAGCGTGAAGGGAGGTGTCTGTCAGTGGTTCTGTGAGGCTGTAGTGAGGCACAGTGGAGCTAAATGCTAATATCAGCATGCTAACGTTTGCTAATTAGCATTAAACACATGACGTCAACAGTTCTGCTGGTATAAATCAGAATTTGCCACCAAAGTCAGTAGGAATCATCCTCTGGGAACCATGAAAACACTTGAAGAAAATGATTTTCCTTGAATAATCTTTATTTTTGAATGAATTTTTAGATAATGGTTTTCATTGTGGTCTATTCAACCATTTTTTGTGGGAGCAAAGCTTCATCTTTCCTGAATAAGCAGGAACAAAAACTCTGCTGTGAGCCAGCACACGGACGTCTCGTTCGCCATTGGGTGTTTTTTTTTTTTTTGAAGGAAGTTGAAAATAAATGGACCCTTACAGCACGGCACATGAAAGACTTTCCAGATCAACCCCGCCCCCCGTTGCAAAACTACGACAGCAGGGGATAATTAGGGAATTGTAATTTTGAAAATATAGGTCTGCATGGTAATGAGGGCACAACGGCGATCCCAAAAAAAAAAAAAAAGATCTTCAATTCAGCTCAAACTGCAAGAGAAGACGAGCGGCTTCGAGGCAGATGTGAGGAAAAGTGTTACTGATCACACACACACACACACACACACACACACACACACACACACACACACACACACACACACGTAGGTCTCCACAGGGCCATGACATCTGCAGAAATCACTAAAAGATCAGATCACTAAAAACTGATCACTTGATCAAAATGTCTGCGGATCAATCAACTTCCTGCATAGATGTAGCTTCTTCTCGTCCATCTCCGTACGTCCTGACTCTCTTGCCCCGCTGATCTTAGCCCCAAGCTACAGGAGGAATATTTCTGCAACAGATTAATCCCATATTGAAGGATAGTGTGAGTATATCAGCAGCTGGAAGGTGTGTGTGTGTGTGTGTGTGTGTGTGTGTGTGTGTGTTCCTGTCACCCGGGGCAACAGTGTGAACCTCGCTCGTGTGTTTTTAATACTTTCAGGAAACAATTGAACTGAATGAGACTAATATCAGGCGCACACACTCATTTGTTGTCAGTTTTAATTATTTCACAGGGAGTACTTACGGTACGGAGAATATAACTCACCGCCGGCCTTGGTCTCCGGGTCACTGAGCGGGAGACGTGGGAGGTTTTGGATATGAAAGGAGGCTCGGGTAACAGAGGATAAATCTCAGATAGCAACAGAGACGCTGATGCTAAAAAAAAACAAACAGCAGCAGAGACAGAGATAGACGGAGGGATGTTTCATCCCGTGGGCAGAATCCAGTTTAAATTGGCTGCTCTCCTAACTCGGGATTAGACCTGGACTTAATACCTTCACACTAAAAGGCCTGCCCGTCCCCTCCGGGGGCAATCTGCTGCAGGAACACTCCAGGCTTTTAATCCACAGCAACAACAACAACAACAACAACAAAAACAACAACAAGAGTTTATCTGGCTGAAGCTCACCCAGGCAGATCACACTGCTCCGGCCGCGCTCATCCTCCACCTCCACCCAAACGTCCAGCGACGGTGCACATCCATTGTTGTTTGATTGTTTTTTAAAAAAAAAAAATGTTGAGATTATTAAGCCTCAGTTTGTACAGTGCTGAGAAAGCAGCTTCTGTTTCTGGCAGCCATGTTTGTTTGGGTCAGAGAGGAAGCAGCTTGTAAATGATTTCAAGTTCTGTAACAGGCTGAGCTGATTGACAGAGACCAATCAAAAACCTTTTTTTCCATAACAGATTAATTGGTTATCAAAAATCTGTCGTCCCAGTTTATAATAATAATAATAATAATAATAATAATAATAATAATAATAATGTGGACATCTGCTGTTCAGTATCACTGCAACCTGAATATCTCTGGGGTTTGGACCAAAGAGGACTGGAGGTCTGGGCACTTGTTATAAAATGATTTCCTGGCTTATAGGTCTGCAAGCCACGATTAGTTTCATGATTAATCAGCCGTGTAGTGAACAAAATGTCTTTAAATAGAGAAAAACTACCAAGGAGACATCCCCTGTTGTCTGACCAACGGTCCACAACCCAGCACGATATAAAACAAAGTCCTCACGTTGGAGAAGCTGCAGCAAGAGAGTGCTAAGAGCATGAATAAACTTTATAAAGATAAATTAGTACATCAATGTTTAATAATTGTTTCAACCATAATATTAGCACAAAGATAAGCAGCAAGTTGTTTGATAAGGAAACTGAAAAAACCTGAAATAAAAACTCCAAAATGAAGACCAGCCATTTCTCTAACACAAAAAAGTTCAGAGGACAAGACAAGTTAGCTAACAACTCCAACAACACATTCATCAAACCACAACAAAATCCTGAAGCTAAACCGACAAACAGAGCAGGACCTTCAGGGAACAGGAACCTGTGAGCTGTCTGAAGCCTGAAGACAAACTGGGTTTGTTATTCACCCTCCACACTGAGGTTTTCACACCGAGTACAAACATTTCTGCAGTTTTACACACAAAAACAGTCCCTCACCTGTTCAGACTGGTGTTTCCTCTGTAAAACAAGCCCTGTGCTCACTGGCAATCACTTCCTGGATCTTCTTCTTCTTCTTCTTCTTCTTCTTTGCGGTTGTGAGAGAGCTGGTGCACTTCCTCCACCGTCTGGTCTGGAGTGGACCACAACATTTGCTTGTTACACCATTAAAAGATGAAATAATCTTCTTAGTGGAACCAGCTACTGTGAGAAACTGAACCAGGATTCAGTTTACACTGAAAAAGTTTACAGGCGGACTTTAATCCCTGGGAGGTTTTCAATCAGACGCCTTCCCTTTCCTCAGACTTCACTTCCTGGATCAATCAAACCCTGCTGCTGCTGCTTGGTGCTGAGCAGCCAATCAGAAGCCTGGCAGTGTATGGTGGCCAGTCAGGGAACTGTACAGCAGGACTCATCTGTCTGTTCGCTGCTGTGATTTATCGTCACTGCTTAATGAAACTTTTTTTTTCGGGGCTTCAGTAACTGCATTTAGAAAATTAAATTCTCAAGTTTCAACAGCAGTTTTTGGTAAAAGATGATTGTTGTTGTATCTGTTTACGTGAGGTCGTGTTTGACAGATTTCTCTAAAACCTTTTAAACAGATTCCTGCCTTCACTTTGGCCTGTGACTTGGATTTTTATTGTGCAGCTATGAAAGTTAGAGGAGAATTCGCTTTCAATTTCTTCAGGGATGTTTTCATCAACAGATTCAATTTATCCCTTAAACAGAAGAAAGAAGACAAAAGGGTTTGGATGTTTGACTCGGCAGCAGCAGCCGTTTGTCTCCTCCCTGTTAACCGTGATGGCTCTGCTGCCCTCAAGTCAGATTTCAGTCCTGAGGCGCAAATTGAAATGACAGAGTCAGACGGACCTTCCTGACCGTCCGATGTTCCTCCAGCACGACCGAGGCGAAGCGATCAGACAGATCCAGATTACAAGGAACCGCAGCGGTTTGGATGGTACAAATAGGGCCGTGTGCTCTTGGACAGCGTCTCCTGGAAGACATTTGTCTTGTTACACTTGGCTGTAGGGTGAAGGATGACAGGTTGAGATGGATTTCACACCACGCAGCGTTTTGGATTGTCCATTTCAGAAAGATTGACTGTGATGTTTCCTAACGGGCGTTTCAGAAGCTGTTAAAGCGTCAACTGAGGTGTCGGCTGCTGGAGGAGCGTCTGCAACATCTTTTTAAAGATGGAAGTCAAAGCGGCTGGATTCAACACTTTCCTAAAACCGGCAGTCGGCAGTTTTCGCCTTTAAATTTGTTCAGCTGGTGCATTTGGAGCAAGCTGCCTCGAACAGCACTTTGTTTGAAGCCCACTGATGTTATTGGATTATATTAAGAGTTTAAATGCACTTTGTGCAGAATTAAAAGCGCTGCGGTCCCGGGAAGCGTTCTCTATTTCCGTTTCCTCCCACAACTCATCTCTCTCTTAGTCCCCCTGGTCTGCAAGGTCGCGGGGTCAGTTCCTGCTGTCGTGAGCCGGCGGCCCTTCATTGCTGTAACTCCATCAGGCTTTGAGACGGAGATGTGAACGTATAAATGCTTGGACCGGACCGGAGCACTTTCCCGCAGGCCCGATTTCATTTAACGTGTCTGGTACCTTTTTATTGCAAAGAGCTGCAGATGCCCGGTTTTCATGGCTCAGTGTTTCAAAGGTAGAGCTCCATATATCACCTGAAATGTCACCTTCACTGGTATTTCCATACGTTAAAGGCTTTTTCTGCACAGCGGCATGTAAACGCTTCAAATGACTCAAATTGCCAAGTGCCCTTTACAAACACAGGGATTTTTTTTGTCGGATAACTTTCTGTTTTTATTCTTTCTCACCAAAACTTTGTGCCAAATCAATAATTATATAAACTGTATGTTTTCTGATCACATTATGTCTTATATTAGCAGGAGGATGACCTCAACCCTCCTCAGTAACGTTCTCCAAGAGATAAAACAAATTGAGGCCACAGTTTATAATTCATGTCTATATTTAGAAAGTGTGGACATGCTCGGCTTGAGGAGAGAAATTAGGAAACCAAAAGAATGTGGTTTGGCGCATAAATTTGTGGGAATTATTTGAAAATTGAGGGCACCAATAATTAACATTGTTCAGTCGGCCATTAAATAAGAAACACATGAAGAGAAGCGCCATGTTGCAGCTCCTGAGCAGCACCACCCAACCTTTTAGCAGCGTCCGCTCTTAATGAACGCACAAACAAACCGCTTCTGTTCTGCTTTCTGGCTCGTCACAACGGGCCACTCTCACCTTTCAAAGGAGGTGTCGCTCCCAGTTCCAGCCCTGAAAGGCTCGCACGTCTGCAACACAAAGGTTTAACACGCACAGTGCGCGTTTGTGTGCGTGTGAATGCGGCAAACGGAGGATTTCTGAGCGCGTGTCGATAGCGGGAAGGCGTGAAGAGGACGGCTATTATCGCAGCGTGAAGTGGGGGGACGGCGATCGGCCGCCGAGCCATCTTCTCCGCTGACCCCCATTATAGCTGCATTAACAGGCATCCCGGGTGGGGGGTTCGATTGTCACCACAGTGTGTGGAAAAACACATGCAGCTGGAAACGCTCCAACCCACTGAGGGCCCGAGTTGCCTCGTATGCAACTTTATGGGGTCCCGCTATCACTGCAGCAACTTTTAATGATATTTTACACCAGGAGTACACACAGGAGTTTTTAAAGGTTAGAGTTTGTGTTGCTGTAAGTTTGATTGTGCGCCTTACAGTCGCTCTGACTCTGTCAACGATTTAAATCTGGTTAGGATTCACCTTCTGGCACCTCTGCGGTCCTGCAGGGACAGAGCAAACCTGATGACTCACTCAGAGCAAAGTGAAGCACGGCCTCTTCGCCGTGTTCAACAACTCCATTAACGTATTTTACAGGTTTGTCGTATCTCCTTGCACACGCAGCCGTAACTTCAGCACCCGCTGCCCTCAGGTGACGCCAGCCAGTTAAACTGGAACTGCTGGTCTGAAACAGCTGGAGGATTTCAACAGAACCTGGTTTTAAACTGTTACACACCAGTGACCCCAGTGTTTTTTCTCCTTTTATGGACTTTATAGGGAAGACAAGAGCCGCTCGGTCTTTGAGATGAGATTTGGACTCAGGAGAGAGACAAAGGACAGAACGACAGGTAAAGGCCGACAGACGACTGGTGGGATTAACAGGTTATACAAAAAATGATGGCGAGACAGACGATGACAAAAGACGACGAAAGGGAGGAAGGGGGGACGGTGGGGATGGACGACGAGACAAAGTGGAAAATAACAGACAAGACAGAATGAAGGCGAATCAGAGAAAGAGAGCGGCGAGAGGGAAAAGAGACAGGTGGGTGCCAGAAAATGGAGGTAAAACGAGGCGACGGACAGAGAGGTAAACAAGGAAGATAAAGAAACAGAGTCATAAACACGAGGGAAACAGATCAGAAGAGATGGAGACAGAAAGAAAGGCGAGCGCTGACACAGACGGCGGGAACAGAGCGAGACGATTCGCAATCAGCCCGTGTCTGCAGCCCTCCTCTTCCTCCCATCCTGCCCCCCCACACACACACACACACCCCTCTTCTTCCTCTTCTTCCTCCCACCCCTCCCACCATTTTGTCGTTCTCCTCTCGTCTGATGCTGTTCCAACACCTCGGGGCTTCAGCCTCACATCCTCCACCCGACACACTAATGCTCCTCTGCTGCTGCAGCGCGATCACCCGCCAAGAAAAAAAAAGAAGAAGAAGAAAAAAATCTGTCCAAAATAAAGAGAAACTGAGACAAAAGACGACTGTGGAGGAGCTCAGTCTCGTGTGGCCGAGCTACAAACTCACACTTATTAATATTCTAACATCTGATTAAAGCCGAATCGTTGGGGATGTTTATTCTTCAGTGGAGCGCTGTTACATTAATCCTGCTTTAATCACTGTCGGCCACTGGATCAATACACACCTGTATCATCCAAGCTACTTTGTTTTTAGAAGCGAACCTGCAGGGCACAATGCTTGTCTCCCCCTTCTGGCAGCGAGAGACATTACACAAACGTTATCTCCATCCGCCGCTAGTTGTGCGTTATTTCTGTCACGCCAGACGGTAAAAGCCGGACGTGTGGGACGGCGGACGGGTTTTCTCACGTTGTTGGATATTTTGACGATGCACTCGGGCCGGAGAAAAGTGCTGAATCAGAGCCGAGTGGATTTTTAACCAAGAACAAATACTGCCGTCTTTTTAAGGCTCCCCGGAAGTGCAGTTAATTTCCCAACTAACACATAAAACACTGAAGGTCAAAGACGAGCGTTGGAAAGAAATAAGCCAGAACAGCGTGTCAGAGAGGAGAGCAGATCCCACGGTTCCCTGTGAAGTATTTTGATGAAGTGACTGAATTATTGATGAAGCAGAATATTAGCTCAGGAGCTTCATAATCTCTGTCCAAGTTCGTCCGCTAATGTGACTTTTCAAAGAGTCTGAGCAAACGCGTCGGGCTCGTCTGTCGTGGCTGCAAACACAAACCTATTAGCTGAATATGTGAAATCAAAGGAGTCCGGTGTGTGGCGCCCGGAGGGGAAATAACTCACTGATGAAGTGTAGTGGACTCTGGGAGATGAATTATTCAATTAGAGCAGAAAAGCTGAACGGATGCCTGCAGAAAGCCAAAAGCAACGTTGTGCACGTTTTCGCTGCTAGCCCCCTTTCGCTGACACTTACCTCGTGTGCGTTTTTTTTTTACACTCTGATTCTAATGCCGCCTGATAGTAAAAGTGTGGTGCTGTTTCTGTGTGCTAGGTGGAGATGTCTGTTTCTATCTTTAGGCTACTAGGGCAAGTGAGCTGCGTGCGTCAGCGCTAACAGGCTACCAGCGATTTAAAGCTCAAGAGTAGTAAACAAGAGTCAACAACCAGGCGGGGAGGAAGAAGTCCACGTGGCTAGGAACGCCGCTCAGCCAACCCGTCACGGCTGTCGGCAGCCAGCTGTTAGAGGTCACATGCCAGTCATGAAGGTTGCCGGGTCGTTTGATCCTGCAGGACGGTTGCGATTTTGTCAATGAGCGATGCAAAGTGCAGGAGCAAGACCAAACAGGAAAAGGAAAAGAGCGGTCGCACGTCGTTTTCTTGCCGTAAAGTTCATAAAACAGACTCCCACTCCAGAGAGTGGCCAAAAAAATGGATGTTTGTGTGTGTTTTTAATAATGAAGTTTGACTTTGGATACCTCATCCATCAGTTTGCTTCTTGCACCAATCGCGGCGCCTTTGCAGGATGGCGTTTTACTGCCTCGCAGCAAACGCTGAGTCGCGCTCAGCTCCGTTGACGGACAAGTGGGTTTTTCACACCAGTGTGGCCGAGCCAAACCTGTGGAGTCGCGCAAGTGAGCGCGGGTTTGTCCACACGAGGCAGGCGTCTGTCTGAACGTGGCTCGCGTGAACTAACACCAGCTGGCTCTGCCAACGTATCAGTCAGTAAATCAGCCATCGAGAGATAAGTCATCCAGTCGGTCGTCCGACCTTTTCCAGCCAGCGAGCCGCCGCGGCAGCCAGTCGACCAGCCAGTCGCCCAGTTGGTCGGTCAGTCGGCTGTGGCAACAACATACTGTAGTGGGATTATCTGGAGCATGTGATGTTTACACCTCTCTCTCTCTCTCTACCTGTCTGGCTGTGTTCTCCTTTCTTGCTCGCCCTTCCCCGTCTGTCGCCTGCATCTTTCTGCCTCTGACTCACTCTTTGCCCTCTCCTGTGTGTGTGTGTGTGTGTGTGTGTTCGCCCAAACGTCCAGACCGTTTTTCCACGAGCTGCGAGTCAGCTGCTCCACGTCAGCGCGTGACTCAGATTCATTGATCTGCTGATTCATTCATTAAACTCATTCCAATAGGTGCTGCAGGCAAGCTTTGTTCAAAGGAGACGATTTCTGTATTTCTTTTAATGACCATGTGCAGACCCACAACACGACAACAAAGTGTGTGTGTGTGTGTGTTGATCTGCAGTCTGGTTTCCTAAAACCATTAAAAACACATCAGTGAGCCACACTGGGTGACATATTCCTTCATCAGTGGGACACACACACACACACACACACACACACACATTCCCTGCTGCCGCAAATACTCACTAAAGCACCAGATACGAATTAATCCGCTGCTGAAAATAGTCCCCGCCGTCTCGGCAGCAGCTACGGTATTTGTTTTTTTAACAGAATCGAGCACTAAAGCACTTAAAGACCAGGATTTAAGTGGTTTCAGAGTTTGACCGTCACGATTCAGAATATCTGATACCTTAGATGCTTTTATTTTGACGTTCTGCCAACATTACGCACATGTAACTAAGATGATGGAGTGTTCCTTCAAGTGGGGTTGATGTTTTATTTTTTTAACTCGGGCACAACAGTCAACGTGCATCACGGTGTCGCTGATATTACTGTCGAACAGAAAACGATTTTTAGATGTCTGGACACCGACCAGCTAGGAAACTGCTGAAAGGAAACATTAAGCATCAAACTCCTAACAGAGTAAAAATTCAGCTTCTGGGATCTAATTTTATTGGTGCAAGTTTTGCATCTTCACAAAAAAAAAAAAAAACCTCCTCCAGCTTCTGCCATTTGATTTTGAAAAAAAAGAAGAAGAAGAAAAGCTGGAGGAGTGTGTGTCCCACATCAAATCACGCCGGGTGTGAATTCTGGAAGTGTGACTGATTAGGGAACATAATTGCGCCGCACTTCCCGCTGAGATTCTCTATTATGTTACACTTCATTCCACATTCAATGCACAGTCTAGACCAGACTAATTGAGTGTCTATGGTGTTGATTCAGACCATCAACCATCTGTGCCTTCTCCTCTCTCGTCCTTCTCTCCTCACCCCTGCCCCCCTGTCTCTCCTCTCTCTGCAGGAGTTTGGAGGACTAGTAGGATGCTGAGTATCTTTCCTCCTTGCCACTGTTCTCCACCCTGCTCTCCATGACCTGAGAGCGCCACCACAGCGGGAGGAACGAAACACCAGAGAGAGAGAGAGAGAGAGGAAGAGGAGGGCCGAAGGTCAGGGAAGGAAGGAAGGAAGGAAGGAAGGAAGGAACACACTTTTTTTTTTTTGTTGTTCTTATAGTTTGGTTTCTAAAATGGCGGCGACGGAGGCCAGTGCTGCACCGGTGGTCCAGGAGGACGGGAAAACCCCCGAGAGCAAGCAAGCGGACGCAGAGCAGCCGGCTAACAACTCAAATTCAGAGACTGTCAACAGCGAGGTTGTCGATAAAGATGGCACTGCCGTCAACAGCGAGGTGGTCGACAATAAAGAGACTGTGAACAACGACACAGCGGCCGCGGGGACCGAGGAGAGGAGGAGCAGCAGCAGCAGCAGCAGCAGGCGAGGAGGCGGCACCTCCTCAGAGCTCAGAAAACGCCTCCTCTGCCGAGCCCAAGACCTCGTTCCTGGACTCGTTCCTCAACAAGAGCGGCCTGGGGAAGGTGATGGGAGGGAGGAAGAAGAAAGAGCAGAGCACAGCCGCCGGAGGAGGAGGAGAGGAGGGCGCAACTGAAGGAGCGGAGAAAGAGGGCGAGAAAGGAGAGGAGGCTGCAGCGGCCGAGGGAGGTGCAGAGGGAGGTACAGAAGGAGAGGCAGCGATAGAGAAAGCGCCAGAAAATGGAGAGAAGGAGGAGGAGAAGAAAGCGGAGAAGGGCAAACCGGCAGAGGCCAAATCCACGGTCCGAGATCTGATCAGGAAACCCGTGGCGAGGATCTTCTCCCACCGCAGCACCGAGAAGAAGGACGGCTCTGCCGCAGAACCCCAGAAACAGGTCAAAGTCCGGTCCAAGTCCCTGGACCGGCTGGAGGATCCTGAAGCACTTAACACCACAGCAGACTCCACCATAGAGGAGGGAGGTGCGGCAGGAGGAGCGGAGGGAGGTGCAGAGGGCGAGCAGAAAGCCTCGTCCTCCTCGGCAACCACCAAGCACATGAAGCGCTGGCACTCCTTCAAGAAGCTCATGGCTCAGAAGGCGCACAAGAAAAGCGGGGGAGGGGGAGAGGACGGGAAAGAGGAGGGAGCGGAGGGAGGAGAAGGAGGCGGCGGGGACTCCTCCACGTTGGACTCCAAGGAGTCGGGGCAGAAGAGGTGGAAGCTGAAACGCTCCTGGACCTTCCAGGGCCTGAAGAGGGATCCGTCCATGGTCGGCATCAGCGGCAAGGCCAAGAGCTCCGACAAAGACTCTGCTGACAATGCAAAGCCAGAGGAGGAGGCGGCGGCAGGAGGAGGAGAGGAGGGAGGAGAGGAGGCCAAAGCAGAGGGAGGAGCAGAGGAGGCAAAGACAGAGGGAGGTGAGGAGAAGGCGGAGGGCGTCGAGGAGGAGAAGGCGGCGACGGCGGGGGGCGGGACGGTGACGCAACACGCCAACGAGATCTGGACCTCCTTCAAGAAGCGCGTGATCCCCAAGTCCAAACGGGCCAACACAGAGTGCGCCCCCAGCGGGGAGGAGGAGGCGACCGCGGCCGCAACCTCAGGTGAGACGACAAAAAATGAACAGCAAGTTTAAATTTGCCATAACGTTAATTTTCAGGTGAAGCATTTTTACATCGCTCAGATGGTTTCATTTAAAAAAAAAAAAACAAAACAGTTTCAGGCCAAAAGAGCCAATCAACTGAGCCAATATTTCACTGAGAACTCTCACCTGTGCGAGAGCGAAAAAAAAATGACTGCACCTTTATTTGGCAGAGCTTTGCTTTTTCTTCTTTCCCGCCCCATTAATCATCTCCCGACACCCTGATTTATCTGGAGACCCTGCAGGGAAAGGGGCTCGACCTCTAGGTTGGGAGTCGCTTCTCTACAGGTACTTCAGTAACCATCAATTTTCAGTTTTCATCCCTTTTTTTTTTCTCGCAGCGGCGGTGAGTTTAAATGAACAGACATCCTTTTCAGGGACAAAGACAGCTTGTTGTTTGGTATCACAGTTCGTCTCAGTTCTATAAGGTACAAAACTCAGGCGCCGACAGCTTGTTCACACTCCCTGTCCGGGGAGCGCGGGGAGAAGTCAGTGGCTCGCTTGTTAACTCGGAAGGAGGTAATGTAATTGAACATCCTCCCAAATAAAATATTCAGCGCCCGATGTGAAATTCAAATCACGCTGTGGCTTCAGTCAACACCAAAGAAAACTCTCTGCTTTTTGGCAAGAAAACGGAAATGAAAGACGGTAACACAGAACAACAGAACCCTGGGCAAAGTGGAGGAAATCTAAGAATCAGTTTTACCGATTACCTTGATTCTTTGGGGATTTGTTTAAACTCCAATTTCACCTAAGTTCATCTTGCGATGAGCGGGAGTTCTTTCCTTGTTAATCCTATGTGATGACTCATTCACAGGGGCAAGTGCTGTTCATTTAAATGTCAGGTTTTCCAGAGGTAATGTTAAGTGTTAACCGTGAACTCTATCTTTTTCCCTCCAGGTGAGGAGGGAGCGGCAGACGAGGGCAAAGACGGCAAGTCGGCCAAGGCCAAGCGCACGCATTTTGGCCGTGCAGTGTCACTGAAGAACTTCATCCTGCGGAAGGGCAAGTCCACCAGCGTGGACATGGGCGAGGGCGCCAAGGAGGAGGAGGAGGAGGCCGCAGAAGGAGGAGAAGCGGCGGAGGAAGCAGCCGCCGACGGCGAAACCGCCGCCGCGGCGACCGAGGAGACCAACGACAAAGAAGCGGCGGCGTCTGAGAAAACGCCGGCAGAGGAGAGCGGAGGGGAAGCGCCGAAGGAGGCGGAGAAGACGCCGGCCGACGCCGCCCCGGTGACCAACGGGGAGAACGGCTGCACCAACGGCACGGTGGAGGAGAACGCCACACACAATCACCAGGAGGAGCAGGAGGAGGATGAGAAGACGACGGGGAGCAGCCCCGTCAAGAAGAGCAAGGAGGCGGGAGGAGTAAAAGAGGAGGCCAACGCCAAGATCATCAACGCCACAGCGGCCGTGAACAGCGGTGAGTTAGAGCGCGCCAACCAGGACTCTGACGAGCCACAAAACAGCAGCAGCAGCAAAGACGGAGAAACTAACAACAGACAACAACGCCGAGTACCGGCACTAACAAACAACAGTAAACAAACTAACACCGGCCGTCAACAACCTGAGCTAGCGTTAGCCGTTAGCGGGGAGGAGGAGGAGGAGGAGGAAGGGGAGGGAGGGGAGGCAGAGTCTCCACAAAACGGAGGTTGTCATGACGCTGCAGAGTCATGTGACCGGAGGGAGGAGGAGGAGGAGGAGGAGGAGGAGGAGATGAGGAAGAGGGATCTTCGAGATGCGGCAGTGGCCATCGTTCAGAACGTGATGTCAGCAGCAACTGACCAATTAGAGAGGGAGCTGTGCGTCGACAACGGCTTGAACGGCTGTTGCGACGCTGACGCAAGATACTAAAAAAAACAAAACACACAGAAGACGCATAGTCACAGTAACACAAACGCACACAACTTTGCACAGTACGTGGAAATACACTTAAATGTGCCAAATGTAGAGTTACACGTTAGCACACGTGTGCATGCAACCACACGTCAAGTAGAGCCGTTGTATATGCAGAACCACGTAAACACAGTCGACTTCCTGGAGCGGTTGCATGACAAAAACAACGCAATTGTTCCCGAATCCCTTTAAAGAAAACGTCGTTGAGTGTCCGCGAATGACCTGCAGGTGTCCGCTCGGAGAGAGAACGAGAGAGAAACGTCCCTCTTTCATCGAGCTAATTTCATCACAGCCACAAGTTCACTAACAGACGCACAACGAGACCATTTCACAATAACAAGGGGCTCAGGTGGCGAGCGCAGATGAACCCAGGGCAGCTACGGTCGGGCGCAAACTCGCACGAAAACGTAAAATATCATCCCCGCGAACGCTCCTTTGAAGCGACACCTTTGATTATAGCTGTTCGTTGATGCAACTTTGAAGCACAGACCCGAGGGAAAGAGATTTTACATCTCCTGACATGTACTTTTTTTATTTAAAAATTTTTTTTTTTTTTGCTGTATCTTGAGGTGGTCTGTCGAGCGTAATCGCTCTTTTCCACCATCGGTTTAGCTCCTCGTTTTCTCACGTCCCAGCCCGCGGAGCCGGCGGACGCCGAGCAACAGGGGTCGAAGCGTCAGAGAACCAGAGGCCCCGCTCGCCTCCCTCCTCCATTATTTATCGGTGGGCTTTGATCTGGCGCAGCCCGGCAGATCCTCGCGGAGCTGCTGTCCTGTGATTTTCCTGGAACGCTCAAACTCTCTGAGGCTCGAGCGCTTGTGCCACAATTGAACTCTGTTTAACACCTGGCGTTCGTCACGCACGAGGCCTGAAACCATGCCCGGCTCGCTGCCTCGCATCAGCAGCCGCTCTCCACCCAAAACGAACTTTCAGCACAAACCGCAAAGCACATCAGATCCAGTATCTTCTCAACAGTGCTGGCTAGAGTAGGCTAACCCAAGTCGGTTGAGACGGATTAAAATTTGAGGTTTGGTCTCTTGTTGACCGCGGTGGAAATCGCGGCTCCCACGTGGACGTGGTGCAGAGTTGCGTTGCCTCGTTAAACTGCATCAGCTGAACTTCCGCTGCCTTAGCGCTTGCAGCCTTAACTTTACTCCTCGCGCTAATACAGGCCCGTGCAGCATTAATTTTTGATTAAAATGATTTATTGATAATTTTTTTTTTCCCCCCGCACATTTGAAGTCTTCTCTCTTTGTCGTCTTCCGTGCCAGCGCAGAACCCAAACCGATAATTATCTCAGGAAGATTTTACGAGAAATGCTGACAGTCAAAGTGAGTGTGTGATTAGTTTCTCAAAGTCAAGTTCGCTCAGCAGTTTTGCCTTTGAAGGTTCGCTGCACAAAGAAAAGGATCGACAGTTTCTGTCGTGGATAGTTCGACGCCTTACGCGGGTTCGATCGACGCGAAACAGTTTTTTTTGTGAACGGAGCGTGTTTTGAAAACCACCGGAAGCGCCGCTGCGAAACCCTCGACTCCACCCTCCTCTTCCTCGCTCCTTCGGCCGCTAACCGTAGCTAGCCGCAGCTTAGCTCGTTAGCTCTATGTTTGCTGTGGAGGAGAAAAGCTGGTTTAGCAGACATCAATAGAGTTGAGTCCATCAACGGATTAGCAGGCAAAATCAAGTGTCACGGAGCCCCTTCAACAAGCCAGATTAACTAGCCTTCTCTTTCTCTCTCTGATTTTTTTTCCCTCTCTTCCTCTCGGGGAAGTCAGATTGGGTTATTTACTCGAAATATTCTCTTTGAGGTCAGGAGTTCGTGAAACTGTCAGCACAAAGGACGAACCCTCAGATAAATGGCACAAATGCAGGTGCAGGACGAAAAAGGCAAATGGGGACAAGCGTCATTTATCATGTGATGATGATCCTCCGTAATGCGACGACTCTGTCATGTTTTTCCTCAAGACACTGTTGTTGTTGTTGTTGTTGTTTGCTTTGTGTACGTACTTAACACAGAAATAACTTAAATAACTAATGTCAAATGTCTGCACTAAACCACTTATAACCCTGTTTATATGTCTGTTGTTTATTATTATTATTATTATTATTATTATTATTATTTTTTTCCAATACCTATTTTTAATACATTTTTTCAATCTCTTCTGTTATCATTTACCAGACAAAAAGGCGGGAAACGTGTGAGGCCACACAAAGAGGATTAGAACTGCCTGGGATTCGCTGAGCAAGGAGCTCTGAGCCCCAACCCCCCCCAACCCCCAAACCCCACCCCTCACCTCCACCTCAACCCCAACCCCCGTCCTGCCCCCCCGAAACCCTCACCACCCCAACTCCTCACCCTCCCTTCATCCCTCCTCCTTCCTCCCGAATAAAACGGAGTAATCACGTGTTAGCAGATCGCCATGATGAGAGAGAGAGAGAGAGAGAGAGAGAGAGAGAGAATGAGAGAGATGCAATTCATGTAGATGAAAAGTGAAAAAATAATAATTACTCGGAAAGCAATAATTCAAGCCCCTCTTTTTTCATCCGTCCGTCCATCCATCCATCCATCCACCCATCCATCCAGCCAGCCAGCCAGCCCCCCCTCCGTCCGATCACACGCATACAGACATCCAGTGTTTTTATTTTTTTCTTTGCTTGTCTGTAAGATTTTATATTGTCTACGAGAGAAAAGAAAAACGCAGAAATGTAAAAAAAAGAAAAAAAAGAAAAAAAAAGAAAATCGAGACATTCCACCCCCCCGACCTACAGCTCCTCCCCGACTTTCCCTCTTACGACTTAAACTCCGCTCTCTGTCTCTACCGATTCCTGATTGGTGGATTTAAAGAACAACAACAACAAAAAAATAAAAAATAAAATAAAATAAAAAAAATAAAAAGACTGTTAGTTTTATATTGACGGCCATTTCGGTTTGTAGTACCCCCACAGTCCCTCAGTCCCCAACCCCCCCCCCCCCCCACCATCCCAGTAGATATTTGACAGCAGGACCATGTTGCTACCGTATATAAACTGCCCTGAGGACTGCCACTTCCCAACCAACACTGCAATGTCTTCAGCTCTGTGTGTTTAATGTTTTTAGACTGTTATATTGTGTACATGAATTAAAAAAAAAAAGACAGTAAAAGCACCATCGAATATTAAAGTCAAAATGTTCTTTTTTTCCCTGTTTGGTTTGGATTCTTTTCTTTCTCTTTTTCTTGTTTTGTTTTTTAAAAGACACATCACACTGTTACCGCGGTCCGACGATATGCTGTAATTAAAAAAAAAAGATGATAATAATAATAATAATAATAATAATAATAATAATGGTGATGATGATGATAATAATAATGACGATGATGACGACGATGATGTTTTGTTGGTCCAAGTTTTCACATGTCCGCTAGCAAATTGTCAAGAAAAAAAAATAGTACAATAAAGACTAAAATCTAACAACTAAAACTGCAAGTCATTGTGGGGGTTTTCTATTTTTATCTGGATGATTGAAATGTCGCATGCAGGCGGGCGGGGGCAGGGTGGAGGCAGGGTGGAGGCAGGGTGGAGGGCAGGGCATAACGCCGGTTCACCATTGGGCGCTCATTAATCTGCGTATTGATAATCTCATCCTTTTACGTAATGGGCGGAATAATATGAGATTTTCTTTGTATTAAAGCAGATCTGTATGTATTATCTGGCAGCAGCCTGCTGGTGTTTCATGTAGGTTTGGGTGGAGTGTGTGTGTGTGTGTGTTGGGGGGGGGGTCCATATGCCGGACACACTCACATCACATTGTATTTATATATTTCACACATTCAGGTACAACTCAGAGAGGACTCTGACCTTTGACCCTTAAAACATTTAGCTGAAGTAAAGAAACCTGCTGAAATTTAACTCCTAAGTGAGGAAAAGCTTTTATTCTATTTTATTTTGCAGATTATATAATATCAGGTAAAGTTTTACCATAAATAATCCTCCCGCTCTAACCAACTTCCAAATCCCCTGAACTGTCTCCGTCAGCGTCCCTCACAGGGTCCGCAGGCCGCGGTGTTGAGGCCCACGGCGACGACACATGTCTTTCCGTCTGCAAAATGTGTTGCGACGATAATTCCCTACTGTCGGTTGAAATCGGCAGCATACTGTCTTGCCGTCAGGCCAAATCTCTGGGATTATGTTATTACAGCCGTAATGCCGTCATACACTGGCTGCACACACACACACACACACACACACACACACACAGAAACAACAGGAAAACCAATGATTTGTCATTTACACTTGTTTTAATGGATGAAGCCGGGTAATCGTGTCCGCAGACTTCCTGCCCCACTTGCGAAAAACGGCGGCGAACGCGCGGCGACGGCGATAACGCCCGAGTCGCCGCAGTTTTTCGCTGGGCGGCGGTTAAGGTCAACGTCAACGCGGAAAACGGGAGAACAGATGGATTACACGTCGGGATTATAACGTAAAGGCAGCAGCTGCTAAATATAGAGCATACATCTACACGGGCTGGGCCGAGAGGCTTCCGTCCTCGATTAGATTAAACCACATTAGGTTTTGAATGAACGAGGCGTTTGGTGAAGACAAACCACGTCGATGAGGCCGCAGATGGAGGGCGAGAGTTTAAAGACATTTTATGCGCAGAGGTCGAGCAGCAGGCGGAAAACACTTTGAGCCGCTCGGCTAACGGAAACCAGGTTGTGCAACCGGCGTCCAACCGAGTTCACCCAAAACAGGCCGATCTCCATGACGAGCATCCGGCGGGATTCTTCATGAGAAAAGTTTTTTCTTTTCCCCTCAGGAAACCCAGACCCGGAAGCATGGAAGAGGCAGCCATGATAGGGAAGGAGATCAAGCCGTCTCATGATTCCCAAAGTTTATTGACCCACGTAACGTGAGCGCAGGTGGATTTCGCTCTGGACATCTTTCCTTGATCTCATGATGTTTGAAGCAACGTCGAGGTGAAATCCAAGCCGCCCGTGGATGGAGGAGAAGCTTTTCAGTGAAAAAGTGACACTTCCAAACAGCCACACCCATTATTTCTTTCTTTTTTTTTTTTTATTATCAACTTCGATTCATTTACAAACCAAACGGCACAATGACTTCACATGATCAAAAGTCTTTTTAGACATCGACAGACAGATGTGAGATGTGAGACCGTCAAACATGAAGCTTCCACCGCTGTCACATGATCCACTTGTAACGGACTAATTCTAACTGGAAGAGTTTCTAAAGCCAATTTCACTTCCACCGTCTTTTACACAGTCTCACTCGCTTCCACGTTTCCAAAAAAAAACTAAACAAAAAAACCTCATTCTCAAGGCCAAACAACTGCATCACTTGCAGCGAAACATAATTCACATGTATCGGTTCTGTAATCCCACACGCTGGATTTACAGACGCGTCTTATCACAACCGCTTCACTGGTGCAGCTGTGCAACGTACCAAGAAAATAAAACAAAAAAAAAACGCAGCGTATCTGCAGACGTTCGCTATTGAAGTGAAAAAGCAAACATTTTGTGTGATGTTTGTGATAATGGCGAACTGCTGCAGGCTGATGGCAGCACACAGCGGCCCTGCGGCCGAACGGGATGATGTATGGAGCGTTTAGTTCGTTCAGACAAGTCGCAGTCAACACCACACACACACACACACACACACACACACACACAGCTGGCTGTCGGCCACACAGATACACGATGGCTGCCGTCACAGAAAACGCTTAAACGCCGTTTGGGGGGGGACACGTAGAGAGATGGACACGCTCTGGTACTTCATGATACATAATTTTTAGTTTAGAGGACGTCCGCCATGTGTGTTGGATCTTTAGGATGCGACATGTGCAGAAGAACTTTTGCAGACGATGGGAAAAACGAGTCTGCAGCCTTCAGCCCGTTAACACCAGCTCATTAGTGAGAAATTTACGCCATTCGTTTTTTTTGCGGGTATTTTGGTCATAAACCAAAGCAGTGGACAGATTAAAATATCAGGCCGGTGATAGAAAAGTTACTGAATTTCATTCCAGAGATGTTTCGTTGAGAAACCACAGATGTGGTCACGCCGCTCCGTCCACCAAGTTTCAGTTCGACGGGCTCAGTCGCCGACAGCGTCGTCAGAAATCACGTCATCGACATCGAGAGAAATCCACCCTGTGCAACGGCTGCAGTTAGGCAGCGCTAACGCCGGTATTTCATCAAATAAATAAATTTAATGAGCCGCATGGAGGAAAATACTGCGTGTACGTCCTGCCAAACTTTCGCCTTCACAGACACGAAGAAAAACAACGAAATAAAACAATTTTCACTCCAACAAAACGTAGAAAATATCACAAAAATTTATGGAGAGAAATCGTCTGAACGTGAAGAATTTCACGGCTGGAGCCAAAGCTGCGACAAAACGAGCCTCCGTGACAAACCTCGCAAATCCACCGAGTAAGAAAAGACACGTCAGATTTTCTGATTTGGTTCTTACAGGCATCCTGTTCATTAAACTCTGTCAAAAAACTTAAACAAACAGAAAAACAATTCCAACAGCAGCGAAAGGGTGTGGGGGGGGCGCAAGAGTAAACAGGAAAAACTTCTGAGGACGCCAGATATGAAAAAAATAAATCACATTTCTGCATGTACGTGGCAAGAAGGCCAAAAAAAAGAAAACCTCGTTAACTTTAGATTTGTCAAAATATAGTATATACATATTTAGAGAGAGAGAAAATACAAACAGGCAACAAAAATTTAAAAAGAAAAGGAAATGAAACGCCCGTGTGCGTCGCCGTGATCGATTTCCCTCCCAGTGTTATGTACAATCACAAAGCTCGGAAATTCAGGCGGCCCAATCACGCGCCACGACAGCGCCGCCGCCGCCGCAAAGCAAACACTCTCACACCTCTCCGCCATCCGTCCTTCCTCGCGCGAGCGTTTCACCCGGCCGTCCTCCTCGTCCACGCCGCCGCCGATGTTAATCTGCGTTACCGCCGTCTGATCGCCGGACTTCTCCGCCTTCCCTCCATTCCTTCCTCTCCTTCCTTCACTCCATCTTGGACATCTCAAACTTCGTTGTCATGATTTCCTGCAACGGCAGTTAAGAAGATTTTCAGAAATTTTTTCTTTTTTTTAGTCAAACCTTTTTTAAAACATATATAGCATATTTGGAGAAACTTGAAGTTTCTCTCCTAGTGAGCATTGGGATGTGTCAGGACAAAGAAACGTCCGTTTTAATTCCCTCCTCAAATCGGATAGAATTTATTATTTTTTTTTTTACATAGTTTGTCAAAAGGGATCACAGACAGGTTGGGTTCACATTTTCCTCTTAAATAACCAGAGTGCATTATGTAATCTGTCTGTAAGGACGTGAATCAGGAGGGAGTTCAGGTAATTGTTTCCCCTTCATTTCCTCCTCTCAGTCTATGATGACACCGTCACCCAGAAAGAAAACGTGTCACACCTTCAAATGAGCTGATTTAACCCCTCCCCCTCTTCTTTCCTTCATCCGTCCTCGTCACCTCGCTTCCTTTCCTTCCTCCCTTCCTTCCTCGCTACACAGAGTGCACTTCCTATTTTCTGTGCGCTTTAATATCTCCGCGTGCATCATACGGCGGCTTAGGGAAGAAGCCGATTTTATATAAGAAGCACTTTGGTGATTGTTTGGATAAAAAAGGTCCGGCTCCCTCAACGAAGAATTAATAATCCCAACGCTGCTGTGAATAAACAGTCGGTAGAGGAGATTAAAAAAAGAAAAAAAGAAAGTTGTATATGTATATTAAAAGGTAGTGACGTTGTGTGTGTGTTCACGACGAGCACCGACGGCCGAGCGCGCACATACGTCACGTCGTCCTGCTCGCCGTGACAACACAGGAGAGGATAAAGCGTGACGTAGCCGTGGCAACCGGTGCCCTCTGCTGACTGTCTGCTGCCCCCTGCTGCTCACACATTGCATTACTTCGTCATGCGAAGTCTGTGTTTTGGAAGTTTTGGGTGCCAGATATTCATGGAATAAACCAGGCGGACATCTTCTTCTTCTTCTTCTTCTTCTTCACGTTTACACGTCTCTGAATAAACCGACATCTCTTTGGTTTTTCGAGGAGACGGCACACGTCGTCTGTGTTCATCTGCAGCCGTAATGTTAAATCTCATCTTATCGTGTGTGTGCCGTTATGTCACAGTTTGCCGATGAAGCGAAGGAACCCGACAACTCACCTCATCCGAGTCCAGCAGGGGGGGCAGCGCCCTGTGGAGAGAAGAAGAGTCTCAGTGAGGTCATGTAGGAGTTCAGTCGCAATTCAGCGGCATTAGGCTGATTTCATGACGATGATGAAGACTTACACGTCTGCCATAGATGACGGGATGTTTTCTTCGACCCATTTCAGATCTTCATCCTGAAAAACAACAACAAAAAAAGGTGTTTTACTGTCGTCATGTAGTTTCTCTGAGGGAATTAATGAAAAAAAGTCAGTAAAATGAGATGAAAGGAAAATGCTCCTTTGTAAATTTGGAGCTAATGTTACTGGAGATCACGCACAACTCATACGACCCACACACACCACGCCCCCCACCGGACCGGGACGCACAACAACAGGAATATAATCCCATAAACACACAATAGGCCTATTTCGCTCACATTTCGCGTCTCGGGGTCACTCACCACTTTGTTGGCTTTGGCCGTGCCGTTGGTCTCGTTCTTCATCCCCCTCATCTTCATCCCCTCTGAAGACACAAACACAATAATGTAGGTAACACTGCACAGGTGATGAAGTACAAACACACAGAGATAAGTCAAGAAGCTGCTGATTTTACGTCGCACTGAACAGAAGGCTGCTGAAGTGGGGAGGGAAGGAGGAGGAGGAAACAGGAGAGGAGACGGGAAGGGAGCGAGGGAAGCATGCAACTTTCTAACCGAAGGCCTCGTTCATCATGGGCTCCTTCTCCTCTTCCTCGCTCTCTTCATCCACCAGAGGGCTGAAGGCGTACCTGAGACAGAGGGAGGGACCGGCTTCACTTTACAGCTCCAGACAGCAAAGAAAAAAAAAGTTAACAACAATGGCCCCCGACACACACACACACACACACACACACACACACACACACACGCCCTACCTCTGATTATTGGCCGACGGTCGCCATAGGAACATGATGACCAATAGGATGATGGAAAACAAGAAGCGCCAGAACGCGTCATCTATCCACAGCTCCCTCCAGTCCTGCAGACACACACACACACACACACTTAATGAAAACACTTCACAATGTTCATTTACAGGGACGAGAAGAGACTGAGGAGGAAGAACATTTCTCTCTCCGCTGAATTTATGCTCCAGTACTCAAATTAACAGCCGACTTTCACTACAAATTTTGAAAAATGAACTTCTGAAATCCCCAGTCACTTCAGATACAACTGCATCAACCAGAATATAAAGTTTGTGCTCTTATACTGTTAAATTTGTAATGAATCCAAAACAGATATTTTCTCAAGGGTTGAAGGGTTTTACAGGTTCATAATTCTGCAGTTCAGCCAATCGTCTAAAAAAGAAATGAATTAGTAAAACAGAGTGATAAATCTGTTGGATGAAAACTGAATCCTGCTTCATTAAATTAAAAAAAAAAATCACTCACAGACAGACATTTAGACAGCTTGAAGGTCTTGGTTGTCCAAATGATGAAGATGACCGACGCTGGAAAACACAAACACACACAGAAACGAGATTTAAAGAGATCACACACACACACACACAAACACAGTGAGTTTGTTGTTGTTGTTTTTTTTCATACCTATGACGGCGAAGATGAGCGTGTTGGTGAAGTGTCTGTAGAGCGAGAGCTTCACCACGTTCCTCCTCAGCCTCAGCAGCTTCATGGTCTGAGCCAGACTCACGAAGATGTGATGGCGCAGTCAAGGAACATCGAACACAAACCGTGCACGCATCAGGAAGTTCTACCTAATCAACACCTCTGCTTAACGCTGACAAAGACGCACAAAAACGGGGAAAAAGTTTAAAAAAAAAAAAAAAAATGAGCGAGACGTCGGCTAACTTTTTAATCATGATTAAAATAAAAGGGGGTGGGGGTGCAGGAGCGGATATCCACCAGCAGAGGGTAGAGTCGAGCACAGCCAGAGGGATAGCAGCCAGTCGGACTACATCATCTTCAGCCTGGAGAGAGAGAACAGAAAGATGGAGGGGGCAGGAAGTCAAGAAGAAGAGGAAAAAAAGAACGACAGGTGGTGTGAAAGAGAGGATGAAGGGTTGAGAGAGCAGAAAGGAGAAAAAAAAAAAAAGAGGGGTGAGCTCATGCTTAGTTTGTTTTGCCTGACCTGGAGACACCAGGTGGGTGGGGAGTTTCAGAGGAGTCGAAACCAAACCGACTCCTCTTTAACGCCGACTCAGATTTTATTTTTCTGGCAGTGAAAGTCACGAAACAGGTGAAAACACAAACAGTAAGAGATTCCCAGAGTCCTTCATCCCGACAGAAAGACAGACAGAGGAGAGGGGGGCGCTTCTTTTGTGGGTGTTTACCTCCCTCTGGTGGCGGCAGCTACAACACAAACAGAACGGTGGCTGGTCTATTTTGAACCATTTTAATTTTTATTAAAATAATTCTATTGAGGAATATCCTGTAACTGTTTAATGGATGAACAGGATGTTGAATATGTTGTTGCATTAAGTATTTTTTCCCCTTTTGTGCGTTTTCTCTTTATTTGATCTCATTTCTGTCTGTGTGAGTCACGCATGTGTGTGTATTGTGGGAAGGAGAGGTGTTTGTGTGTGTATCAACCATCATGATCTGTGTGTGTGTGTGTGTGTGTGTGTGTGTGTGTGTGTGCATGCGTGTGTGTGTACATGTTAAAGGATATCCACCAGACAATACAGGAGTCAGTGAAGGCCAGCACTAAGTAACACAAAAGTGTGCTGCTGGTGTTGTGTCCACGATCCTGGAGAGAAAGACACGTTAGACACGCACACAGACAGACACACACACACACACACACACACACACTGTGACTCACAGTGTTGACTCGCAGGATTCCCTCGACGATGGAGAAGAGCAGGTAGAGCAGACTGACTCCGACGACTCTGTGGAGGAGGGCGCCGAGTCTGGGCCTGGTGGAGAGACATAGAGACATACAGCGGGTGAGAGAGAGAGAGAGAGAGAGACTGACTTCTTTTTACCTTGGTCTTGGTAAAACCAAGGCGAAGGCGTGTGAACCTACTTGACGATGCCGTATCCCAGACTGGCGATGATCACCAGCACCCGGGCCAGAGTCCTCTTCACCGCGGAGAGAACCTCGGCGAACACCACCGCCCCGTAGACTGCGGGGAGACGCAGACGTCGCAGCTCGTCACTCAACCCGTCGGCGTCAAAATAAAGGAAGAGTTCAAATCACCTACCAGACAAGCCCTCGTATCTGATGCTCTGGAACTCGGCGTAGTAAACCGCTTTCTCCAGCATGCCCAGGAAGATGACGCCGCCGATCCAAAACTGGATCCGGAGGAGGTCCCGCCAGTAGCACGCCGACAGAACCAGCCACAACACGGCCAGCAGCACGTACACGATGCACATCACCATGTAGAACTGCAGAGACCGGGCGGACAGAAGGAAAGACGGAGAGAATCTGCTAAATATCAAAAAACCTCAGAGCTGAGTATTTTAATTTTTTTTCTACACGTTTCATATGTATTTCCTCATGTTTAATTAGCTGCAACCACAGCACCCAGTCTTTAATAATATTATTTATGAGCCAAGTTTGTAAAAGTTTTGTTGTGTGTGTGTTTGTAACAACGAGCGTTAAACTGAGAACCAGACAGAAGATGATAAGAGATGCATTCACCGAGTCAACCTTTGAATCGCTGAGTGCAGGACACATGACTTCTGTTGCTATGACGTGTGTGTGTGTGTGTGTGTGTGTGTGTGTGTGCTCTCACCACCATCATAGGCCATTCAGAGGCGGATATGTACTCATGAGGACCCTTCATGCTGATCTGCACTGCAGTAACACAAACAGACGACATCAGATCGAGCGATTCTCTGCGTTCACGCTGATAAACCTCAGATAAAACCTGCAGAGCAGGTTCAGCAGGAGCGAGATCGAGGTTTTTATTTATCACACTGGCGCCTGTGTGACCTGCTGTGTGACAATAAAACATTATACATCTACTCATTCCCACGCACTGTACGTTCACCGTGGCTTCAGTGTGAACTGCTCTGATCTGATTTGTACTAAAACAAACGTAGAAGGTGCTCACTTGTTTTATCTGTTACCTTAGAAAAGGAGGAATCATTACAGAAAGTTCATTCAGGTCAAACGTGAAAAACAGGGACTGTAAAGGCAACATAAGCATTACAGGAAGTGCTGACAGCTAATGGTTAATGATTAAACACTCCTTGTTAAAGGAGCGGCAGTGTGTGTGTGTGTGTGTGTGTGTGTGTGTGTGTGTGTGTGTACTGACGCCGCAGGCTCCAGGGTGCGGGGGGCTCTTGGTTCTTGTCTCTGATCTCCCTGATGTTCAGGATGAACATGTAGGGGCTGTCCTCCCAGGTCTGGGCCACCTCGTCCAGGTGAGGGTGGCGACCACCTGCGTGTGCGACAGGACCGAAGACAAACGCGTCACAGCTTTGGTTAGATGCTGCAGTAACACCGAGCCTGCGTCCCCGGATCAAACCGGCAACGTCCGGCCTGCCGTCACGAGCAGGTTTATCTGATCCCACTTACTGACCTGTTTAGTGGGGACTGTAGTTTTCCCTGTTGCTGTTTCAGCCTGAAAAAAAATGAAAAAAAGGGAGGGGGGGCATCAGTGAGGAAAACATTCAATAAAAAAAACAGAATAAGAATTTGATCATGTGATCTTTTATGGCCTTTTACTGCATGCACACACCTTTTGTTTTGTAGGTTCCACTGTTCTCCTCGTCTTTCCTGACTCCTTCTCTGTGATTGGCTGGAAAAAACAAACACAAGATCTAAGGCAGGAGAAACACAGGAAACATAACCCAGATCGGGTTTTGTTTTTTGTTTTTTGCATGCAGCCAGCTCGGGCTGAGAAAGACAGGTGAACATGAGGAGGGGGCGGAGTCTCTCTCACCTGTTCAAGCTCTGGCTCCGTCAGTCGTGTTTTCTTCCCAAAGGTGTCGAGGCCGAACTGTGACATAAAACAAACACACAAGGTTTAAAATGCAGTCATCACGTACGGACCCATCTTTTGTTTGTGTGTGTGTGTGTGTGTGTGTGTGTGTGTGTGACACAGACCGTGTTGGGGCTCATGTTCATCTGGCAGATGATGTCAGGATACTGGTGGAAAATGTAGTAACCACTTCCTCCTCCTGGTATGACCTCCGTCGACCTGAAGTAATCTACCTGCGACTCCTGGAGGCAAACAAATAATCAAATGTACAACAACAGAAGACAAGATAAGGAGCCTGACTACATTCAATGTCAAATCTATGATGAGGAAATAACGATTTAACAGACAGAGCTTCTTACGTTCAGGCTTAAGACCTCGTCGTAGCAGTGCGAGTTCCTCAGATACCAGGACACGTTCAAATGGACCGGAGCCGAGGAGTTACAGGTTTCCGACTCCACTGACAACGCGCACACACACACACACACACACACACACACACACACAACTGTTGTTAACTTGTGGAGCTCTCAAAATGTAGGACTGTTCCTTTAAAAGACATCAGGTGTCAGAGGGGGAGCAGGGACGGACTCACATCTGAGATGGATAAAGCTGTTGCTGAACAGAGTTTTGGTGAAGTTGAAGAGGTTGTGCTCCTTCAGGGTTTCCTGGAAAAAAAAACAACAACCACACACAATGAGAACACAACCTTCACTGCTCGTGACTAATTCACATCCATCAAACGCTTCACATGCAGCAGCGATGACTAAAGTCAGCTCAGAGAATCACTGAAAGAATCCGGGGAACTTTTGAAATTCTAATACACATATATGTTTATTTTTTTTAACAGTTTATTATAACATTTTGCTCTTGTTGAAACTAATCAGCTGTTATCAATAGTTTCCTTGGTTTATCTGTTTACATTCTAAACCACAGTGGTATTATCTGATTCTGCAGTGAACAGCGAAAGCTGGACATAACGTCATTCTATGAACCAGATTCTGTATCGTGTGCAAGCTTTTCAGGAAGCTGGATGAAAACATGGGAAGGAATTAACTAGGTGGAAAAACGGTCGGCTTTACCAGAGATAAAAACAAACAAAATAATTATTTTTTAAAAAAAACAAAAACGGGTCACCTTTTTACCACTGAACTCCAACACTGAACAGGAGTCGAGCTTCCTGTTCAGCTGTGAGCAGGAGGGAACTTCCTATTGTTGTTAAAACCACAGAAAAACTCCAGTGTGGAGGTTTCGGTCTGAGTGTAACAGACAGAGGAAGAAAGGTACATCAATTTTATTTATTTATTTATTTATTTTGCTCCTGTGTGCTTCATCCACTCCATCACTGATTAACTCAGCGCCTGCAGAACATTTATTAATCCTAATTTTTTAAAAATAACGTAATTTATGACCATTTCTATTGGCCACTTTTTGGATCTTACGACACGTCTACTCCTAACGTGCTGTCGTCATGGGGGGTTGCACAAGTGCGCATGCGCAGTCAAGTTAACGGCTGCGCGGCAAGAAAAGAAAAAAAAAGGAGGGAAACACTTTTACGTAACAAGATGTCCGGTATATATTTAATTACTAGAGTTAGTTTTCTTCATACAGGAAGTGGTTAGAAAGAAAAATTAGCTAATTGTTGTTTTAATCGACTTTTTTTTTTAGCTAGTTAGCGCAAGATTGGTTATACTAACCAAATGGTTAGCTAACATGACAGCTAGCTTACATTTTCCCCCTTCTGGTTTTAGGATTTGATTTAATTCATCAAAAGGTCCAAGAAGCCAGTAAAGTTAGATAATTACTGCAGTGTTCAACCACCTACATAGAAACACCAGGCTTAACCCAGGCTACAGGACCTAAACCGGCTCCGGACAGGGATGTGGCGCAAAAGATGCTGTGAAAATCCCAAAAGCTAATTTAGAATAAATCAATAATTCTGCTTTAGAGAAGGACAGTGAGAGTAAACAGGTCACAACCAAAGAGCAAAATACTGATAACAGGCGCAGCCAGTGTCAGACAGTCCTATCAAAGAGTAGTGCTGCCTGTTAGATGGGATTTTCAGTACATAACAAAAAGACGAGTGATAATCCCGCCTGTCAATCTCTCGCTTTTTATGCATGATGCACACCCACTTTAATCCAAAGCCAACTGTCACTTTACGGGCGCAAACGGCAAATCACCATCATCTACCAAGGAAGGGTCAGTATGCAGCAACACCTTCGGGTGCCCCCTCCACCCAAAAACCAGACCACGAAGCTGTGCGCACCTCATCATGTTAACACATTAATCCTAATAATCATAATAATCCATATAAACATAAATTATATGGTCAGTTAAATGATGCATAGGCCGATTTAAATCAGTTCAATAACACTGGAGTTTCTCACACCTGACCAGGTATACGACACACACACACACACACACACACACACACACACACACACACACACACACACACACACACACACACACACACACACACCTGTGAACAAGGTCTTTTTTTCTCATGTGTAGCTTTGCCCTGACTTTGTCGCTCTCCAGCTTCTGATGTGAATCTGGCGCAGCGCAACGTGCGCTCCTGCTGCGCGTCATGGTGGAATACGGGTAACGGCTAACTTAAACCTCCGCCATGTTTAACCACGTCAGAATAAGACCGTGACGCCCAGGTTAACAGGTGAAACTATCCGCTAAAAGCCGCCAAAACACCAAGCACCCAGTGCGTCAGGTTAGCTGGACGTCAGGAACGGGGGAAAAAATACTCACACTGTCGATGTTCAGGGTCCATTTCCCCGGTTCGGACACGGCACTGACCGGGCCGCTCAGCGCCAGCAGAAGCAGCACCAACGACCAGAGTCCCGGTCCGGCCCGACCCGGACCCGTGGAACTCGCCATTTGTGGAGCCAAGAGGAAAAAGAAACCAACAGCGAAGCCACCGCGACAACTCACAACAAGCTGCACTCTTCCTGGTTCCGGTTGACGTTACCGGCAGTGGGGAGGTACGTTCAGGGGCCGTGGGAAATTAATACGATACATTCGTTGCTTTATATTTTGAATATACGAGAAATACATAAAAAGGCTTTGGGGTTATAGTCTAAAGCCGCTAGCACAGACGAAAAATGAGCGCGATAATTTAAATACGCGAGTCTCTCGGGTACTGTTATTTTGAAAGGATCAAACGGGAAGTTCGTCAGTGCTTTCGCATGTGACTTGACGCGTTAGCGGACGTAGCTCGTCGCTGCGACCACGGGGTGGCAGTGAACGCTGCACGGTTTTCCAACAAGAAAACAGTAAATTAAAAAAAACAACAATTTAACATAAACAGATGTTGAACTGACTTTCTTGCGTGAGATGCTGATTTACAACTGTGCTGCGTTTCCTTTACGTTACCGTTAGAGGGAAGTGAAGACTCGTATTTCTAAAAACCGCGCAATGTAAAAGATTGAAATAATATCATATAAACTGCTACTATGACTTCCGGTGAAATCGTTAACAAAATAAAAGATTAAATAGATTTTTCCGCCTAGTTAGGTTAAAGTTAAAAGAATACTAGTGTTAAGCATGATGATTTAAATTTCTTCATTTTTATCTTTTTGTTTAATGAACACACATCACCTTTGTTTTCTGTTCTTTTTAATCCCACTTTTACTTATATGAACATTTAATACGGTTATATAAGTGAAATTTGTGTTTTATGTTTGAATCAAGTTATTTAAATTAAGTGTAGCACGTGTCTAACTTATGGTTTCTCCGACTTTTCTCTGCAGTGTCCAAGCTTTTCCACTGACCTGTGAACGCACCATAAACTGTGTTTACTGTGTCCTCTTTCCACCCAAGGAACCTCCCTCCCCTCCCCAGGGGTGTGTGTGTGTGTGTGTGTGTGTGTGTGTTGGGCGGGGTTGATGATGCATTGAAAAAGAACTTGGATCTTTTTTGCTCAACTGGTTTCCTTGACTCTCGGGGTGGGAGTGCCCCCTCCTGCCTGAATAGCTTTCTCTCTCTCTCTCTGTCTTTCAGTGTGCCTTCAGCTCTCTCGCCCACCGAGTCTCTCCTCTCTTTCCTCGCCGCGGCAGAAGTCTCAGTAAGTAACACAAAAACTTCTTCTCGCCCGTTGTTTAATGTCTGTTCAAAGTCTAAACGCAGGGCTGAGGTGTGTGTGCCAAAGTGTGTTGTTGTACACTGTTGTTATGTGTCTGTGCTGTGCTGAAACCTGATCCTGTAGCCTATAGATAATATGTAGATTATGGGGTTTGTGTATTATGTTCCAGTGTGGAAAACTACTAAGAAGAATATCACAGTGTGCAAATATTTCCTGGCTTACATTCAGAGTTTTACTTGACTTGAAGTTAACAAAACTCCGCAGTTAAATGTGCTTCAGTAAGTCTGAGCTGAAAAGCCAGCATCTTCAATTATTGATTATTGACGCGTTACTGTGCAAACAGCAGCTTCAGGTGGAGCTGATCGCACCTCTTCATTGTATAGGAGGTATTTAAGTAACACGTGACCAGCCTCAAGTGACACGTTCCCTGGTAACAAAGTCACTCATGAACCAAAGTAAGTGTTCATTTTGCAAAATGGCTGCTCACAAAGTCTTGTAATTTCTCTTTTATGTGATCAGTGTTACTGAAGCCTTTTTAATGTTGCTGCTGTTTGAAGCGGAGCCAGCTGTAACTTCTTTTCATTTAGTGCAAAAACAACACGGCAACTGTTGAAACTGGAAACCTGTGTTGTCTTCTGAATGACACGCGCTCATTTTGAGTTCGATGCCCGTGACACCTGATGAATGAAAAGGCCCTGAGGCAAAGTGGAAAACTGCTCTGTGGTCGGACAAAATCCTCCGGGCCAAAGAGGAAGACGGACTCTCTGGGTCGGTATCGGTGCCCGGTTCAACAGGGGTTGAATTAGTGGGCGTGGCGCGGTCGGCTGACACATCTGGAGAGGCCCCTGAATGCCGTGCATTACATACAACATACTTATCATCGCCTGGACGCCAGCGTCTTCTTTCAGCAAACCCCACACTGCACGTATTACTACAGCAGGACTCCTGCCTGCAGCTCAGACCCAACGAAGAGTTGTGGCACTTCCATAAAACTTAAAAAAACACAACAAATGAGACGTGGAACGGTCGAGCAGCTGAATTCCTGGAACAGCAGTCGGTCGCCTCAGTGTTGTTAGGAGGAAAGATGATGTCCTGTCCCGTTATTATTATAATTATAATAATTCAGGCCCAACATTTTTCTCGTGTTGTCTTTGTGCCATTTTCAAGCGACAGTGTCCCAACATTTCTGGAAATGTGTTTAAGATTATCTTTTGCTTTTGGTTATTTCCACAGCTGATCACTTCATGTGTCTTGTTCGATCGTTGGAGCAAAAACCCAAAGTTGTTTCTCCTGCTTTTCATTTACTGCTCAGTAAACAAATTGAACCTTCATCACCTTATGTTTATCTTCACGTTTTCTTGTCTTTCTGTATCAGGCAGACGACAACATGTTTCTGGCGAAGAATATAATCGGAGGCCTCATTAAAATTGTGAGGTGAGCGCGCTGTCATTGTGCTAAGCTAGGCTAACCTACACGTTCTCCGACCTGCTGTCTCATTTCTCACTCGTGTTTGTCATTTTTACAGCGACATCGACCCCTCCCAGTTTATTCCATCAAATCCTGTAAGTACCAAAGAACAGGAAACACAAATTGTTTGGGATATTTGTCGGAGGAAAAAAAAAAAGTAGTGAAGTAATTTTTACTTATGGGGGATTTAATTAAAAGTGCATTTAAATGCTGGATGATGCTAAAACATGAACAGTTTAAGTGGACACGAATGTTTGATAAGTCTGATTCAGGTTTTTTTTTTCTGCATCATCATAACAAATAACACAAATCTGTGATCGTGTCCAAACAGCTGCACATGGCGTGTCCTGAAACTACGAGAGTTTAATTCAGTGAAATGAACGTGATTAAAATCAAAAATCATGAGCCGACAGACACAGCCGACACACTGAGCGCCTCAGTGCAGACAGACTGATGAATGTGTGTGAACTCACAGTAGCTCTTTGTGTCTCTGTGTTTGTGTGTGTGTGTGTGTGTGTGTGTGTGTGTGTGTGTGCGTGTGTGTGTGTGCAGCCTCCTCCTCGCCGACCCCTGAACTTCACCGAGACTCACGAGAGCGATGAGGAGAAACAGTTTCGCAGAGTTTTCCAACAGCTGGCGGGAGATGTAAGTCTGTGAGGTGAAATCCAGATTATCTCATTTCATCCTCATCTGCCTTTTTTTTTCTTGTTTTGTTTTTGTTTGGTGTCACGTTCATCTGAAGCTTTAGTTCAGCTGCACATTTCTTTATTTGTTTTGTTGTGCCATGAGCTGAAACTGGCGACTGCTCAACACAATTTTTGCTGTTGTAGCATGACAGGAAGTTAAATTTGAGTCTATAAAGTTCCATTATTATCATAAGGGCTTTAACCCACCGAGGCAGCAGTCAGCAGTTTTCATAACTACAGTTTCCTGGCCAGAAAACTGCAGTTTTTTGCAGTTTTCTACGTGGAGGTGCAGACAAAGCAAACGTCTGTGCTGTCATTGCACGACAATGATTTGTTTACACGAGTCTGTACGATGTGGTCGAGTGAGGACCGAGCTCAGAAATGTGAGCGGGACATTTTCACTGGTGGGTGTTTGGATTATGATCCCATCAAAAGATTTCACTTTATTTCATCATGTCAGATTTTAACTTCTTCTGTTCGAGGAGTTTTCAGGACCCAAAGGAGATAAAAAAAGAAAAGATCCAGTTACTGGACATAAACCAGATTTAGGTGGAGATCTCCGGCTCATTGTGCCACAGTTTGCCGTGTTGTCGCCTCGTATTGTCACGTTTGATTCAAGTCGTACCGGCGACTCCTGTTCTGGAAAGCATGTACTTTACAACTACTTTGCAACTCGTATCTGTCTGTTTAATCTGAGGAACGTTGACACGTTTGCTCCACCAGATGAGCTGCTGGGATTATTCATCTGCTCGCTGCCTCTTTGTCTTCATATTAATCTATTTATCTTTTAATAAATTTATCTTCTCTTTATTTTGTTCCTCTTCCTCTTTGCCTCTCACCGGATCCTTCATCACTCACCGCACCTGTCCTGCATCTGCACCTGCATTCCTAACTCCACCCTCTCCTGCCCCCACCCTCCGTCTGGTTTATCGCACCGGGCGGGTTCTGCGGGTTCCACACCGACCCGATGTCCACTTGTTCTCCAGCGTTAAACAGGAGACAGAGAAAGTAGAAGGTCTTCGTGTGTTCGTCCTCGCTCGGCCGTCACAGTATCAGCCGCGCTTCAGATGCGTCAGCGTGTTGTTGTCGCGCAGAGATCGACAGCGAATCCGTGTCTTCAGGGCGTGTTTGACAGCGAGGGCGCTCTTTCTCTGCATTCCTGCCATTGTCATGAAGGGCGCCGCTCATCCCACTGGGGCGTGTGTGTGTGTGTGTGTGTGTGTGTGTGTGTGTGTGTGTGTGAGGTTTTGTGTGACTCATCAGACGGGTGTGTGCGCCCGGTTAGACCAGAACTCGTCCAGCTGTCAGTGGGTGGATTCTGTCTAAATCAACAGCAGTAGTGAGGTTGGCGATGATGATGACGATGAAGAAGTTGTAGTAGTAGATGTGCCGCCCACCTGGCTCTGCTCCCGCCGCGGTGGGTGGAGTCGGGCTGTTGTTCTGGCTGCTGATTGTCTGGAGACTTCCTGTTAACGTTTTAGACGCCGCGCTGTCTGACGGCTTCATGAATATTCTGTGGCAGCCGTAAATATTTATTCATACTCAAGCCTTATTGGTTTTACTGGTTTTTACCGCTCAAATAGTCAAGTTTCAATAGTCAAGTCAAAACCTTTTCCACAAAACTCAGCCTGACGTTTGGAGAGTGAATTTAAAACGCACGTCCATGAAATCTGTGTATCTGTGTGCATTGTGTTTGCTCTATAAACAGAGCAACACAATCTGCTGCCCCGGAGGTGGAGGAGGTTTCACTTCAGGTCACAGAAAGTCAGAGAGGACACGTGGAAACTTTTCTGAAGCGTTTTGCTTTTCTCCACGTATTTTGTGATTTCTCTCTGATCTCCTGATGAATGTAAAAGGAAAAAGAAGAGAGTTTACTTTACATGGCGACAGTTTAACTCAGCAACAAGACGACTTCCTGTTCAACTTATACTCTTGAGACAACAGGTTTGTTGTGCCGATACCACAGAATAAACTTCCCCTCGTCACGTGAAAACAAATCAGTGCACTCATGTTCACCAACTCCCCCAACACACACACACACACACACACACACACACACACACCTGGGGGTCTTTTAAGTTCAGCAGCATTAACATTAACAACACATTCCCAGAAATATCTCCGCTGAAATCAGAAATTCCGGTGAAAAATTATGACCCAGCATCCACTGACAGGGAGTTGTTGTGAGTCTGGACCGTTCTCATGTTTCTTTTTTTTTTTCATCTCAGCAGTGAGTCAGAAAGTGGAAAAATGTACATCCTATCAAGAGAAATAAAAGGAAACAGCGTTAGTCACATTTGAGTCACACTCACATCAGCTGCGGCTTCCTCTAATGAGTGTGTGTGTGTGTGTGTGTGTGTGTGTGTGTGCCTGTCTTTTAACAGGACATGGAGGTGAGTCCCAGCGAGCTGATGAACATCCTCAACAAAATCATCTCCAAACGTGAGTCCAGTTTTGCTTTCTTTGCTGTTATCAAGTTGTGACGGGAAAAACATTGAGCAGAACTAACGACCTCCCGTTTCAGACGGAGGCCTGAAGACCGACGGCTTCAGCATCGAGTCCTGTAGGAGCATGGTCGCTGTCATGGACGTATCCTTCCACAAACACAAACAACAGCACTGCAGCGCATCAACACGAGTAGTAAGAGTTTCAGTAACTGTAGGAGAGGCAGTGCTGGCAGCATTAGTAACAATACTACAGTAGTAGTACTCATGGTGAAAGTAGCTGTAGTAGAAACACTAGATATGAAAGCATGTGTATTGAAACGTGCTGCAGCAGCTGCGGTTTTGGAGTTTGACCTTTGACCCCACTCCCTTTAGAGTGACAGCACAGGGAAACTGGGCTTCCATGAGTTCAAATACCTGTGGAACAACATCAAGAGATGGCAGGTCAGTTCCTCCTCTTCCTCTTCTTCCTCTTCCTCTTCCTCTTCCTCTTCTTCTTCTTCTGTCTCAGAGTCAGAGGGGCGTGTGCGCCCGGTTGGACCGGAGCTCATCCGGCTCTCGTGTCTCGCAGTCTCTCTAAATCGGTGATGATGACGAAGAACGTTTGTCGTTACGTCTGCCCCGCCCACTTGGCTCCGCTCCGGCAGGGGTTGGGTGGGGGCAGGTCGCTGTGCTGGCTGCCGATTGGCTGGAAACTTCCTGTTTTTACTTTTTAAAGGTCCAGGCCCCGGCTCTGTTAATCTCAGCCCTGCAGTCTGACCCGACGGCATCGTGAATATTCTGTATCGGCTCGTTGCGGCGTCTCCGTGCAGCCATGATTATTCACTCACACACGGGCCTTCCTGCTTTTTACAGCTCAAATACAAATATTCTTCTTCTTCTTTGTCCCCAGGGCATCTATTTATCCCACGACAGGGATGGATCAGGTGTGATTAACTCTGACGAGCTGCCACAAGCCTTCAAGGCTGCAGGTGTGTGTGTGTGTGTGTGTGTGTGTGTGTGTGTTTCAGGAAATCCTTTGCAGCCTGGACAGCGTGTGACGTTTCAGACTAACTCTGCGTGTGTGTCTGTGTGCGCAGGTTTCCCTCTGAACGATCAGCTCCTCAAGCTGATTTCCCGTCGCTATAGCGATGAGCACGGCGACATGGACTTTGACAATTTCATTGGCTGCCTGGTGCGACTGGACGCCATGTGCAGTGAGTGTCTCTCGCCCCCTCTCTCCCCGCTCTGATATCAGCTGCTTTTTGAAGTCCGATTGGAAAATGAGAAGACGGATTGATTTTATTCACGTGTTTGTTGCATGTTGTGCCATAATTAGTGTTTAACAATTGTTTAATTTAAGTAAACATGCTGAGTCATTAAAAATGGCGCATGGTGTGTGTGTGTGTGTGTTTCTGCAGGAGCCTTTAAGACCCTGGATAAGGACAACAGCGGCTCCATCGACCTGGACATCAAGGAGGTAAAACTCAATTCAGCCGATCTTTTTTTTTTTTTCCTCTTCGCCCGGTGAAAAGTGAAAACATCCGGTGACGTTTCTTCTTCCTCTTCTGCCTCCCAGTGGCTTCAGCTGACGATGTATTCATGAAGCGACGGAGGGAAGCTGCTGCTTTTCCTCGTCAACTTCCCCTCTTTCGTTTCCATCCCTCGCTTCCTGTTTGAAACCCCACTGTCTCCATGGTAATGGGACCAAAATGCCAGCATAGAGCTAGAGTCAAGGGAGGGGGGAGACCCCCCCCCAAAAAAAAGCCTGGGACCAAGGTTGAGCTGATGCTGCTGTTTGCTCTGTCCTGCTGCTGCCAGACGGTGGCGCTACACCCCCACGTTACAGATTTCTATACTTTGTGTTCATGGAAAATTCTGAAAATAACAAAACAAAAATATTAGGCTGAAACTGTTTGTGGAAATGACTCTGAATGTTTGACAGAATAAAGTGACACAACTGACACGACACTCGAAAAAACCTGCTGGATTGTTTATGTTAATACGCTGTTTGTCCGGGTCAGAGGTTCATAAAGCACGCGCTGGGTTAATGTTAATAATTTCAATATATTTTTTAATAAATCGCACCAATATCATGATCTTTAGCTAGTTTCACTGTCAAAATATATATGTGGCATCGTACATGTCTGACATTTATTAGCTAGCCAGCGATGAATTAGTAATAATAAGTTTGTATGATTACAGGAAATTATTATAAAGTACACAAAATAATATATATGATATACATTTTAATTATTTTATTGTTGTTGTTGTTGTTGTTGTTGTTGATAAAAATAAATTAAGTAATTAATTAATAAATATAAGAGTAGCAAGGCAGCGAGACAGGAAATAAATTTAACCAAGAAACAGAGTTAATTTCATTTACCATCAAAAAATATCCCTTAATCCCGCTGTAATTTAATAGTTGTGTTATTCTCATCGTTAGTCGTTAGTTTTGTTCGTGGAGCGTGAGCGCGCGTGCGTGCGTGTGCGCGCGCTCGGTGAGGGGCGGGGCGGGGCCGGAGCCGGGCAGAGGGGCGGGGCCGGAGGAAAAAGGGGGAAGCAGAGATGCTGAGGAGGGATAACGGCGGAGGCAACAGGTTTCCGTCCAGCGCGTCAAAGAGGAGAATCTGAAGAGGAGCCGATGAAAGGTAGGGCCTCCATTTTATTAACCGATTAATCACATTAAAGGGATAAATAAAAAAACCGTTTAAAACTGCGTTTGAGTTGGTCTCGTCGTGTTTTATCGTGTTAATTAGCACATTTAAAAGAAGCTGAAATACAGTTAAACCACGTAAAGAAGAGGAGAAAAGGTTTCCAACATTAAATTAGTCATAGTCTATATAAGCATGAGTGTATAAAGTAAACCCTGCAGCTGAGAATATTTTCATTCCCATAAATGAATGAATAAAGCTGCACACTGGAGTTTGTGTGTCTCTGTAAACAGTGAGTGTGTTAAACGGCAGGTGGACGGCTCTGTTACTCAGGGACGTGTTGACGCTCTCCGTGCACGATGCAGCAGTGAGAGCAGCTGTGAGGCGGCGCCCTGCCCAGGTAGTGCAGCGCGACGTCACAGCGTACACCAGGTGGCAGGAGGGCCTCGCCCGTTGGCCCCTGACGCGCTGACGTCTCCACGACGTGGAGATGAACTTTTTCACGTTGAAGGGTCGCTGACTAAGAAGGCTGAAACTGAATCTGATTTAGCACCTGAAGCTGCAGTTTCCTCCTCAGCCGTGGGATGATGATTCCAACCCAGTGTGTTTTTAAGATGTTTTTTTTTTCTTGTGCACCTTTTTAAAAAGGGACACCGGATGTCTGACCATCCAAATAAGGGAGAGATTAGTTTTCTACACAGAGTTTTGACTGAAGCCATCTGTGGTGTGTGATGTTCCATCATTGATGCGTCTTTACCAACCTGACTGAAGAGCTACTGAAGCTGCACGAGCTTGTCTGTCGTCTTCACCGTAGCATTTCAGTCATGAATTAGTCCTGGAGAATAAAAGTGTCTGACGAATTAGCAGCAGAATAATCGTGGGTCATAAACTCTGATTCTTCAGTACAGGTCCGACCTAACAAGTGAATCTCAAAACAGTGGAGGTGGATGTTACAGAGCGACTTAACTGTGGAAACAACAGGACAGGACACGAACCTGGAAACAGACACAGTTGGAAATAAGTGGAACCAGTTGAGCTGCTGTTTTCAAACAGGCGGGAAGGTGGATGTACTGGTGTGTTGAGAAGTGATGACATGTTCTGGTGGAACCAGCTGGTTGTCAGGAGAACCAGCACCTGGACGATCACTGACATGTTACGATCACGAGTGAAACCAAACTTGTTCTCTTAATGTGTCATTATATTTATTCAATGAGAGAAACACAGGATGACTGTTCATTGGACAAAATTTTTGAGCAGTGAATGTTTTTTTTTTGTGGGTTTTCATCCTTGTCGTCCAGTTTACGACACAGATTCCTGCACGTTTTGGTAAATCTGGTGGAAACCTGTTTAATTTGAACAGAAGTGTTTGAGTATACGGCGCCGTCGTCTGGTGCACCTGACCCACAAACTGTGGGATTCGTTTGCTTTTAGCACCCGGGGCTCCCTGCAGAGCAGCATCGCTGCTGAGCGGGTCGTCCCGGTGAAACAGAGCTGGATTCTGCTCTTTTTGTGTCGACCCGTTTGTGTGGCAGGTTGTGTCTCTGCGGTCGCCTCTGTTGTCGCTCATTATAAACAATCAGGGTGTCACTCTGCTCCCCAGCTGCCAAAACCACCTGATACTCCAGCCTAATCTGGTCACCTGGGACTGAACACACACACACACACACACACGTCCAACATGGCGTCAGACCCGCCCATCCTGACAGAGCAGGAGGAGCTGCAGAGGAGAGCCAATCAGGTCACAGATGAGGTAAGCGTTTGTTTTTTCTGCCCGACTACTAATTTATTATAGCTGTAAATGACTTTATTGATTAATGATTATCTACTTAGAGCTGTTGATTGCAACTTTTAACTTCAAATTTACATCCATTAAAAATCCAAAACACGGTGCTGAGACTCATCACATCCTCACACGGGCAGTTTTACCAGGTGACTGAACAACCACCTCCACCCCCCACCTCCACCCACACCTCCACCCATTACCATTCCTCCAGGGAGCAGCACAAACTACAGTATGTACAACCAGGTGAGTCAAGTGTCTCCTTTAAGGATGCCTGACTCACCTGGTTGCCATAGCGACAGCTGGTCTCCCAGAAGCCCCCAGGCACGGATGAGCTCCTGTGGGGCGGTGGCAAACACACACACGCACACACACACACACACGTACACACACTGTGGCATTTAAAGGCTACTGGGGGTCAAAGCCGTTTGTCACCTCATCATCCCCCTCGGTGGAGGAGTCCCACGGGTCCGACATGATATCATGATATTTACACAACACACACACACGCGCACGCTCTCTCACACACACACACACACACACACACACACACAGCAAGAGAGCAGTGTAAACACAGGTCATGATGTCTACCATGTGTTTGCTTTCAGGTTCAAGGTTCAGCAGTTAAAGGTCAAATCCGAGTATTTTTGACTGTAAATCTCTACATGAAATGAAATGACATGTTCATTCCCATAAACAGGAGTTTGAGATACTATAATTATATATATTTATATATAAACTGTTTTACTGCTGTCATCAGTCGTGTGTGAACAGCATCAGGGAAAAAACAGACCTGTTGATTTGTTTGGAAGATAAGTTGATGGACGTTTATGTTCATCCTTCTTTTTTTATCTTTCAGTCCCTGGAAAGCACCAGGCGGATGATCCAGCTGGGTGAGGAGGTACGTACTGCACACACACACACACACACACACACACACACACACACGCATGCACACGCACGCACGCACGCACACACACACACACACACACACACACACACACACACACACACACACACACACACATGAGGCCAGAGCGCCAGTGAGTCCTGCAGAGGCCGGAACTTAAAGTGAAAGATATGAAGCATGAGCGAGTGTCTGCTTATTGTGTTAGCCTCATCATCATCATCATCATCATCATCATCATCATCATCATCATCTCTACATTAAACTCCTCCACTGTTATGTTGTTTCCACAAGAGGAAATGACTTAAACAAAGGCAGGTGCTGGGATGAGATGAGGTTTGGACATGTTGAAAACGAATGAGACTTAGTCTGACGTACAGGAGCTTTACGTTACCACCCACAACTTAAAGTAAATTATATTCTAGTATTTATATTTATATTTATATTCTCTGTCAGCGTGGCGTTAATAATGTTTGGTTTTTTCACATGCCTCATCGTCCAGAGCAAAGATGCTGGGATCAAAGCTGTGGTTATGCTCGATGAACAAGGAGGTAATGACTTGTGTTTTGTCGCTCTTTACATGTTGTGTGACGTTGACGTGTGTGTTTTTCTGTGACGTTCGCTGAGTTAATGAAAGTTAGACGAGAAGCTCGGCGTCGATCTCGTTCCTCTCACTAAGGACGAGAGGCGGCGCAAACCGCCGCATCACAAAACAACTTCTGTTTACACAATCGTTGTGTTTTTTTTAACAAAGATGCACATGGATCATTTTTGCTCTGTAAAACACTTTGTGCTTCTTGACACCATGACGCTCAGAAAACGTATAAAACACACTGCACACAGCTGAGTTCAGTCCAGTGAGTTCGCCAAACGCCTCTCACCTCTCTGATTCGACCAATCGGATCGCTCCGCCTTAAACCCCCCCACCTGTTCCTAACAGAGCAGTTGGAGCGCATTGAGGAAGGCATGGACTCCATCAACAGGGACATGAGAGAGGCAGAGAAGAATCTGACAAACATGGCCCTGTGCTGTGGCCTGTGTGTCTGGCCAATCAGGAAGTAGGTCTGGTTCCCGGGGCTCCGCTCCGTCACCCCCACCCGTGGCTTCAAGAAGCCATGACGGTGTCCAGTTCCATTAACAGACGTTAAAATCAGGCTTTAAAAGTTTAAATTGCAAATCGCTTCTTGGATGTGTAACAGATTTAGTGAGACTGTTCACTACGTGTGTTTACACGTAAATATCCCACTCAGTCCACATCAGCCAAACCTAATGAGAGAAAACCTAATGGAACTGGGCACACTGACCGACAGCTCGGCCCGGCTCGGCCCAGTTTGGATCCGTTCGCTCCGTCTCCGTTAGGTCAAAGTGACGTTATTTATGATTTGTGGGTGAATTTTTGTTGGTCTGTCGTTTTTTTTTTTGCGCCTCGTGTTCAGTTGCTTGTGGCCTTTTGGGACGTAGTTGGTGATTTTTATTTTTGTTTTCTTTTTCGATTTTGTTTCCGCTCCCATCCACCGTCCTCTCTCCCCATTCTATCCACTGTCTTTTTTCCTCCTCCTCCTCCTCCTCCTCCTCCTCTTTCACCTCCATTTTTAATTTCTCCTGCCACATCCTCCTCTTTTCTTATACTTTCACCCTCCTCCTTTTGCCTTTTCTCCATCCTGCCTTCTTTCCTCCCCCACCTCAACTGTTGGATGCGCCTCCTCCTCCTCCTCCTCTCACAGAGCAGTTGGAGCGTATAGAGGAGGGCTTGGATCAGATCAACTATGATATGAAGGAGGCCGAGAAAAACCTGACTGACCTGGGCAAGTGCTGTGGCCTCTGCTCCTGTGATAAGTAGGTGGTGTGTGTGTGTGTGTGTGTGTGTGTGTGTGTGCGTCTGAGTAAGTATATGAGAAGGTCGCCGTCACTTTTCTGTTGAGATAGTGATTTAAAATGAAAACACACACTCAGTTTATTAGCTGCAGTACAACAACAAATCCCACTGCCCTGGTTTCAGCCAGGCGTTCCTAACAAACTGAGTGTGTTTCCATCATAATGTTTGCGTTTGTGTAGTTCATTACACTGCTCACTTCTTTTGTCGCCTGCTTGCTTTGCTGTTGTGAGCTTTCTCGGTTGTGGACATATCACCTTACGCTGCTGACAATCGACTGCACAACCTGTTTGTTTTAAAACAGACTGAACTCAGTTTGTGTATCTCCGTCAGGCTCAAGGCCTTCGAGGAGAGCGGGGCGTACAAGGCGGTTTGGGGCGGAGCTTCCGGGCCGGACGGCATCGTGTCCAATCAGCCGCCGTCGTCGCGAGTCGTCGACGAGCGGGAGAAGATGATCATGAGCGGAGGATACATACGGAGGTAGAGGGTGTTGTGTTACGAGCTGCGTGGCGAGTGTGTGTTTGCTCTTCTCATATGTAATACAGCCGGTCATCAGTCACATGGGCAGCTGGCCAAACACAGGACATTATCATACACACACACACACCTGACTGTAGGTTCAGGTTTAAAAAAGATGAGCGAGGTGAAGATGATGATGATGATGATGATGGTTCTGCCATGTCGCAGGGTGACCAACGACGCCCGCGAGGACGAGATGGAGGAGAACCTGGCTCACGTCAGCAGCATCATCGGGAACCTGAAGAGCATGGCGCTGGACATGGGCAACGAGATCGACACGCAGAACATCCAGATCGAACGCATACAGGGCAAGGTCAATATTATCCAGTTTAGTTCTTTACTCACTCGCTGTTAGCTACACGTGTGGGGTCAGGGGTCACGTGACGTCACGTCTTTCCTTCCTACCTGCACTGCTAAAGACCAAAACGTGAACATGCAAGCTGGTTAGTTTTTCAGGATCGCAGCGCTCGCTCTCATCAGCTGCAGTAAAGCAAATTTAATTTCTCCCATGGGAGACGATAGAAGTAACCGGAACAGGAAGCTGCGATTAACGTTTCCTGTTTCTTTTTGTTTTTTTTCTTCTCTGTTTGCAGGTCGTCCTCAACGTGACCCGCATCGATGCTGCCAACCAGAAAGCGAACAATCTCATGAAACGATAGGCGCTCCGGTTTTTGCGGTTACCTTTTTTTTTTTTTTTTTTGCATGCTGTGCCAATGTGCTGCCACTGTTATTCTGTGCCTTATGTCATTATTTTTTTAAAGTTGTGTTTTCATGATGACAACACTCTGTAACGTTATTTCGTGTCGTATTTATCCTGGTTTTATTCCTATAACATCTATGATTCATTTCCCACCAAGGTGGCCTCTGCGGTCCAACACCAAATATGTAAATTTATATGAACTTATTCCAAAAAAGTTCAACCAAACCAAATAGCGAAGAAGAAGAGCGGTTGCGTTATTTGCTTCTTCTGTGCAAATGGTGGAATAGCGTTGTGTGTGCACGGCCAAATTTCTCAAAAGGAAAAAAAAAAAGAAATCATACACAGCGCTGTCATAACCCTTCATATCTGAAATGTTCCATAGTGGTGGAAACACGTGCAGGATTGCGCCCTCTGCAGGTGTAACCAGGTATCGCCATAAAAAAAGGGTGAGGATCTCTGGCGACACCCAGCGGACACACCTGGAACTTTCTCTTCCTGGTGTCTCCCGTCCCATTTCCTTTCCACGTTGATATCAAAATGGTGGTAATAATGACACTTAACCTTATTCCGTCACACGTAGGCGAATCTGATCTCGTGGTTTCTCGACATTTCTGTAAAATTAAACTGTAATTGTTGATGTCTGTGTTTTATATGATGGCGAGCAACGCAATTTATTTTGGTCCACGTGGTTTCACTAGCTGCTGTGGGTGGCGCTCGAGGCGTCGTCGGTATCGTTCGCAAACGCCGAAGCTCGAGTCTTGGCGTAACTCAGATCCCGTGTTGTGTGTTTGTCAGTAATAACGTTGGTGGAGTGAAGCGGACGACCTTTGCCGACCTGAACGGGCCTTCGTGCGTCTCACACAGCAGCTTTCAACCGCTCGGCGCGTCGTGCAGAGGCCTGTTGGTGTTTGCTGTGATGAACTATATGAAACAATAAAATGTGCAGCGTTATACGGTGCGTGGACTAATTACATACATTAAGCCTGTGTGTGTGTGTGTGTGTGTGAGGCCGTTTTCTCAATGTTGCGTTGGAATGACCGAAAAAAAACGCGCATTAATTTATGCAAAATTTGCGTGTTTTTTTTTTAAACATTTGGTTTATTTGACAGTGGGAGTGATTGGTGCACGCTGTTACCGGGGCAGCTGGGGGGCGCGCAGCTGCGTGAAAATGTTGCGCGTCCAAGGGAAGAAGGAAAAAAAAAAAAAAAAAAAATCGTCTCGCGCTGCGGAGTCTGCGCAGTTGCGTTCTTCTCGTCACTCCGAACTTTCGGGAGAACCGCGGAGGAAGGAGGGGAGAGAGAGCAACGCCATTTTTCCTGGTAAGTGTTTTCCTGCGCATTCATCTTACCGTTGTTTGCACCCGCGCGCGGCGTTTAACGGCGGAGAACGCGCCGCGAGCGCGTCGCCTCAGCGCAGAAAAAGCACGTACGTCTACGACGCGAAAAAAAAAAAATTTGAGCGTGGCGCTGGAGCGAGCAGACATTCCGACCTCCCTCTCTCTCTCTCTCCCTCCCTCCCTCCCTCGTCCGCCGAGATTCGCGCAGCTGCATTTGACGCAGCCGAGCGGCGCGCGAACGCGGCGCGAGCGTCGCTTTACGTCCGCGGCGAGTCCACGACACGACGGGGCGACTCGCGGTCCGGCCCGGGTTCGGCGTTTCGTCGGTTCGGCTGCGGCGGAACCGACAGAAATGGCGGAGTCGCTCGACTGGCTCCCTCCCCCTGTGTGAGGGCAGTCAGGCGCGCGCGGCGGGGCGAAGAGGGGGGCGGGCGCGAGCGCAACAAAGACGCCACGGAAGAGCCGAGCTGATTGGCTCAGGCGGACCCACGTGACCAGACCAAACGCAGTGCACGTTTTAATCGTTATTATTTTATTTATATTTTACCGGTAACTGATTTTTGGACTCAGTCGTTTTTACACTTTGTACGCACTTATTCAAGAGTAAATAAAATATTAGATTAGGAAACTTAACTAGTCTAATATTCACCTGATTTATAGCTGATGACGTTCGGTCTTGTTTAATACATACGTACATATATGTTACGTTAATTATAACAGTTAGCGTGAAATGCAAAAGTTTTCTCTTCATTAACATAATAACTCAGGCACGCGGAGCTAGTACAGTAGTTACTTCCTCATTAGAAATAACAAAAATACTTTATAAAAAGAAATATAGTAAAGTAAACGTGCCCTCCCCTCATCCTTGGGTGTAATTCTTCACTGAAGGGGTTTTTCCAAATTTATTTAATTTTATTTAAAGTCCCACCAGGTGGGGGCAGTGTAGGAGCACACGTAAAGAAAAACTCCCACAATTATGCAAATATGCGTCCTCACGTGTGTTTATCATTTTCATATAAGATTTTTTTAACCACTCGTGCCCCATGGTGGTGATAATTAGTTAAATCAATAACAGAGACTCTGCTGCCTCCTCTGAGCTACTGCAGTGTCTCTGTTATTACATGTTACTGTCTTGTGTTCATGATTTGTTGTCATCACTTTTAGCTGTACTTGTGTTATTTTGCGTGCTGACTCTGACTACAGATGTGATTGTAAAGTATCTGGTGTGTTATGGAGCATTGCTCTGAACTTACTTTTGTGTATTTCTGTTTATATAATTCATCTTTTCACTCTGTTTTCTTTCTTGGTCTCACCCCTTCTCCCCCTCTCTCCCCCTCTCTCCCCCTCTCTCCGGGTCAGGCAGGTGTCTTTGCTCCAGACTGGCAGGCGGATCAGCACCAGACGGTCCTCGGGGGGGGCAGAGAAATTGGACTCTGTGCCGAAATTGAGTTTGAGCGGGCCGTCGGAGAAAGAAGAGGAGGAGGAAGGGGAGCGGACGAGGAGCAGGTGGAGCCATGTCGGCTTCGTGGCACGATGATGATGAAGAGTTCAGGGTGGCGGGGGTAAGAGCGGGGCTGAAAACCAAACCCAGGTTCTCCGTCACTGAGATCAAACTGCTGCTGGAGTCCGTGATGAGGAACAGATACATCATCCTCAGTGAGTAGGAAGGACTGTGTGTGTGTGTGTGTGTGTGTGTGTGTGTTTGCATGCAGTGATTCGCTGTGTATGTTACTGGGATGTTATCAAAGTTGTTATGACGCGTTGTGGAGGAAGAAGCAGATAATTACTGGTTTTGTGTGACGCTGAGATCGGACCGAGCAGGAAATGTCTGAGGTTCGGTTCTGACGTGACAGCTGGTGTTTTTAAACGACGTCTCACCTCGTAAACCTTCTCTCGCTGCCTGCAGGGAAGTTTAACCAGGGGGTGTCGGCCGAAACCAAGAAACAGACCTGGGCTGAGATCACAAACCAGATCAACGGTCTTGGAGAGAACCGCAGAGAGGTTTGTGTTCCTCGCTGAGGTGGAGCGAGTTAACAGGCATGACAGGGATTTCACGTAGTCACCTGAACACGAGCCCTTTGTGTAGATTACACTCACGCTTCCTGAACTTTAAAATGTGTGAAAACAGTTTGCTGAGGCCTTTAGGGGTCGAAGGTCCGTTATTTTCTAAGAGATACCGGCCAGAATAAGGAAAACATTTTTATTTGTAGTACAACTTCTGTAGCAGAAAAATGTTTTCTCTATCCTGTGACTCCTAAACACTTGGCTTCATCTTGCAAACCCATGGAGAGAGTCCAAAAGATGAAGATCAGCACTTTTAGTCATAAAACTGTTCTTTAATATAAATGACTTCATCAGTTTAATTGATACCTGATTTATCTGAGGGAACTTCTTTCTGTTCCTGATTGTGGAACATCTGAGCCGTACCATCACCATGACAGATGGCTTGTTAAAAGCAGCTCGTGTTTTCCCTCAGGTGCGTCAGATCATGAAGAAATGGGCCGACCTCAAGTGCGACGGGAAGCGGCGGATCGCGGCCCTGCGGGGCCCCAACGGCAACGTCCTGAGGAGCAAGAGCCTGAGTCCCGTGGAGAGGATGGTCCACAAGATACTGATGATGAGTCCCAAAGGAGGTGAGAGGAAGCAAGGAGGCGGCGAGCGCGTTCTGACCCGAACAAATAAAAACCAACCTCTTATCGTTTGGTTGTCAGACGGCGACAGCGACCTGGACCTGGGTGAAGACGAGGACTTCTCCAAACTTTACGCTAAAGGCCTGGCCCCCACCCCGGCCCCCTACTCCTACCTCAGCCTGACCGACAACCACTCGTTACCTGGAGGAGCCTGCATGGACATGTCTCCTCTGTCCTCGCCGGAGAAGGAACTTGGTGGTAAGAAGGGGAAGAGACAGACGAGATGAGATCTTTGTGTTGTGTCTGAGATTTACAGGCTCCTGGGAGAAAAGAGACAAAGAGAATTAACGAGGCAGTAAAACATTTTAATGTGATCAACAGTTCAGTTTAATGACGACTAGTCAAATGGAAAAGTATGCAGACGTTTCACTTTTACATCAAAGGCCATCTGGTTATACAGTTTTAATGTGAGTGTGAACCAGTCAGGTTGACACACACACACACACACACACACACACACACACACACACACACACACACACACACACACACACACACTGATGTCGTGGTCGTGTCTTGCAGGAGATCCTTTCCAGTCCTCCTCTGATTTTGACTTGGACCCGGGGGACGATGGAGGTAAGAAAGTGGTTTAGTTCGATGGTCCGAGACTTTAAAAAAACAAATCACTTCATCAAACATGAAATCCGTTTCTCACGCCGCAGTGTGATCTGACTGATCTGTCTCCACCAGAACGCACCATGGACTTTGATGAGAACGACGACCCGGCGCTGTCCTCCCAGCCCTCCTCTCTTCCCCCGCCCGCCTCCGCCACCTCCACCGACGCCCCGCTGAGGGTCAAGCCGGTCCACACCTACTCCCGAAACAGCGGCCAGACCCAGAACCACATCCAGAACCACAACTACTCCAGACCTACGTCTGGACCCTCTTCCTCCGGTTTCCCTGCAGTGTCGGATACAGATGCCGCCGCGTCCTCCGCTGCGCCTCCTTCCTCGCAGTCCCCCGCAAGCTCTGAGGTGACGGCCTCTGCCCCCCCTCCCGCCTCCTCCTCCTCCTCCTCATCGGTTGCAGCCAATGACACTACCTCTAACCTTAACGCCTCCTCGTGCACCGTCCAAACACCTCCGGCGTCCTCTGCAGCCGCCTCCTCCACCGCTCCCTCGTCTTCTGTCCTCTCAGCCGGCTCCAATCCTCCACCTCACCCCTCCGCCTCGGGCACAGACCCGCTGGACCCTCTCCCGGCCGGAGCGTCCTCCTGCAGGTCCCGGGACAACGTGGCCCAGATGGCCTCTCAGAGTCTCCAGCAGCAGCGGGCCAGCAGGATGCTCCTGACGTCGGTGTCTCAGTCCCTGGAGCTGCTGGCTCAGTCGGTGCAGCTGCTGGTGGAGAGTCAGCAGGAGTTCGTGCAGGAGTCTCTGCTGCTGCAGAGGGAGACGGTGGACATCCTGAGGGACTTCTCCAACACTGCGCTGGCTATGCTGAGGGACAAATCCAACAGCGGACACCTGGTGACGCACCATCACCCCCCGTCACACTTCTGAGAAAACGGAGGCGAGCAAACTCGAAGGTTTTCAGGGGAAGAAAACACGAGGAACGAGAAGCCAGGTGCGTTTCTTCTTGTGCGTCTCCCACAGTGTTGTTCTCCAGCCGCTGCTGCTTACAAACACAAACACAGACGAAGACGCACGAGACAACGCGAGGACCGAGTCTCGCTGTTCCTCTTCAGGGTTTAACCCGTGACACTGCGCCAACACGAGTCAATGGATGAAAAACTATGCAGCGCTTCTCTACCGCTCTGGAGAGAGAGGACACGGCGTTGTCCAAAATATGAGTCCATATTTCCATACAACTTGTGCGTTCGTTCATTACAGCAGTTAGTTTTAAATGCAGATTGCGTCAGTGTAACCGCACTCCTCCATCGTGTTGCCAGGTTAGCGAGCGTTCGAGTCCGTCTGTCTGTCTTCCGACGTCTCCAGAAAAATCTGAAGCGTTCGAACATGAAAACACGAGACGGGTTATCAGAGTATCAGCTGCGTTAAAAAGAGAAAGGCTTCCCTCCCTCTTCCCTCCCTCTCCTCCACTTTCCTTCCCGAGTGTTGTCGTCTCCGTCGGAGTCGCACCCTCAGGCGAGGTTTGTCGAGGTTACCGCTGACTTTACTGTGACCCAGTAATCTGCTTCCACTTTGGTGCCTCAGTAACCCGGACGTCACGTGACACGAAAGGCCTTTCTCTTTTTCTTTTTAACTTTGTGTTTAAAATTAAACGAACAATCTGAGTCACAACAGCTTCACTTAGACAGTTTTTCTTTTCATATATTGTGAGCAAACTGAAGCTCAGGCTTTTCATCTAACGTTGCAGGTTCCTTGTAATCCACCAGCTCGTCCTCTCCACACTCACTCTACTGCTTTTGCACTACAACTTGGATTTTGGCTCAAACTGTTGGATGACTTCCTTCACGCTGTCACTACACTGATTTTTGTGTTACTGTTGCCATCTTTGACACACACACACACACACACAACAGCATTTCTATTGAAGTAAATTATTATATTCTTACCCCCTCAAAAAATACCATGATAAAGTAGAAAACATGAATTTTATAACAGAGATTAAATGTAAAATAAGATGGAGGGTTAGTCATACAGGAAATTATCCAACAATCCCCAACCCTTACGTATGGATATTGGATATCTGATTAATTTAGGAGCATTTATTAATACATGGATTAGGTCTGTTTTGAAATGTTGATGGTTCAGTAGAAACTTCCTGCAGACCACGTTAGACATAAAGATGATGATGATCTTTGGAAACTCCTGTTGTTTGACCCTCTTCTTTGTGCGTTCGACAGAAAATGCAGTTTGCGTTCACATGTGACTGACCAAATGACAGTTGTAACACCAGGTAAAGTTTCCTCCAACCAAACCCTGAAAATAAAGCTTTTATTATTAAAAGGTGATCAAATCTGTTGTCTTTTTTATAAGATGCTGCACATCTCATGTGTGGAGTACGAAAACAACAAATGACGTCTTTTTACAACATATTACTTACTACTATATATGTTTTGTTTACAGTCCCTGAGATATCACATAATTTAAGCGTTGAAAATATATTTACTGTATTACTCACCTGCAGCCTGAAGGTTTTTCATATTCAAAGCAGAAATCTTGATATTGAACAGTATAGAACATGAGTCATACTGTTGGCGATAGTTCTGTTTCAATATGAATAATAACAAACAATTATTTCCAAGAAAAATACCTTTTTATTTCATTATAAATCCACATAATTGTATCTATGAAAGCATAAAATCCCCATTTCACACACTGTTGTGTTTTCTCCTTATTGTGGTCGTTTTGTTTCATTATATTCAAAGTAAATCATGGGTATCAAACCATCGAAGACTGCAAGGTGTATGTCACATACAAACACAGACACTGTCTAACGGCAAAAAGGGGGAGCGAGGGGATGGGACAGCGCAAGTTGTGCTGGCCGTCTTTTACAACCGCTTAACACATCCAACAATCTCCAGAGCCAGCGTTCAGCAGCAGGAACGCTCCTGGTCAAGTTCACCAGCGTTTCCTGCGTTGCCTTCAGGTGTCACAACAGAACACGGGGATTCACCATTTCAAGCTAACCCTAACCAAATGTCAAGTTGGACTCGTGTGCTTTAAGTTTGGCTTTGAATAAATCCTCGCCGGCGTACCTCAAGGCTCCATTCTCGGGTACACCGAGATTTCTTTTTTTTTCTTCTTCTTTTCTTTTTAAATACTCTGACATAGAGAGAACCAGTCCACCATAATGCAAACACACTGATTATTTCAACATTATCTAAGTCATCCGCAGCCAGAAGAGTTAGACTGGTAATACTGGAGAGTATACAATTCAGTTGTTCATGAAAAGGAGAGAGAGAGAGAGAGAGAGAGAGAGAGAGAGAGAGCAAGAAGAGAGATGAAATGAAAACGTACGATTAAAGTGCCAGAGGAGTTCACCGTTTAGTTTGTTGTAGACGAGACGCTGACGATGTGTTTGTTTTTTCAATCCAAGGCCCAGCATGTGTTTCCTCCCTGACCGCAGAGAGGAAATAAAGAGGTGTGCTTTCTGGAAGTCTGCGTGCTCTCCCAATATTGTAGTAATGCTGTCGTAATACTGCAGTAATCCTTTGGCATATGACTGTATGTTGGAGAAAGAGAAGAGCGGCGTCACCGACCGTCGGCAAAGAACGACCGAGAACATCCTGGAAAAACGTCACGGGTTTGTCCAAATCCACGGAGCTCCGCTAAGGATAATCCCAGAGCAGCGTTTCGCGTCCGCATCGATTCCAGACGCCGAGCGGTCCGGTCCGGCTCAGGTCACCGCACGTTTCCTCCAGAAAAGGAACAGACGTGATCGTGGATCCTGTTCTGTCCGATCCCAGGTTTTTGGAGCCCCGCCCGCCGGTCCTGGACCGGGCGGCCGTTTATCCCGCTCACGTCTCGCCCTGTCCGGGGCGGGGCGGGGCGTCGCTCCGGGTTGAACGGGCGGATGTTGGGACACCTGAGGCGGAGCGAGGAGAGCGAGTGACTGATTGATGACTGATTACTAATTCGATGCATGCGAGTGCGAGTTACGTTCTGGTTTAGGACCCGCACACTTCTTGCAGTTGCAGTTTCATGCAAATTACAGTAACCTGTGTCCAGGACACGATTTCTACTGTGTCGTCTTTGAGGTGGAATACAACAGGCAAATGGAATAATTAATAATTCAACAGCTGGGATAATCATTCGATGAGATTTATATTATTACTGTTATTGTTTTAAATGGGCCTCATGGATGCATCATTTAAATGACTCCATCTATAATCGCTTTTTAAATTTCAATCACTTTACGCATCATGAACAAAACGCTGTAAAGGTCGGGAATCACTCAAATGGCAAAATCAATATTCCCAAAAACAGAAAAACGCTGTTGGGGTGGGGTGAGGAGGAGGAAGGTGGCTTAATGACAGATGAAAGGACAAAAGAGGAGGAGGAGGAGGAGGAGGAGGAGGACTGCTCTCTCTCTCACCTCTGCGGCCTCTTCTCCTTCCTGCGCCGTGAAGCTGAACGTGAGGAAATCTGAAAGACGCAGACAACCAATCAGAAAACACTTTACCTTCCTCCCCGTCTCTTCTTCATCCCTCCATCGTGTTGTTCTTTCTCCCTCTGTCCGTCCGTTTTTCATTTCATCATGAAGCTGCCGGCAACAACGCTAATTACGTTCAAAAGGCGGCGCCGTAAAAATAGACGGCGGGAAAACCGCAGTCGGGATGTCGACGTTTCCCTCCCCCCAGGTAAAACGATCGCCTGAGACCCGTGTTTGCTCTTTGGGGGGGCCCTTCCTCGCCATAACGCTAACACAGACATCTTATCTTTCCCAGCATCCTCTGGTGCCCCCCCCCCCTCCACCGTGTGGACGCACGTGTGTGAATTCATGAATGTGAATGGCGGCAGCTTCCTGCTCTCCCTGGATACACGGGGGGTAAAAATAAAAGCCAGCCGAGCCGTGTCACGGCGGCGAGCGGCCACCGGGTGTCACTGCGGCTCCACCCCGCCGGGCTCGGGTGGCGAAGGGACGGCGAGCGCGGGGGTGGGTGAGGGTGGGGGGTGGGTGGGGACGCCTCGCGGCCCCCGCAGACAGACGTGATATCTGCCTGTGTCGACATCACGCTCGGGCCTCTGTGCAGTAGAATCGTATTTGCAGGTCGGACAGAACCGGTCGGGACAAGAAAAGCCCGACACCTGCTGTTGCACGCGGCGGCCATCTTTCTGCGGCCGCGCTTCGTCCTCTGGGGACAACGAACGCCGGGACAAAATGTCACGGCAACCGGTCCGTAGGTTGTTGAGATGTTTAAAAAACAAACCATGTGTGTGTGTGTGTGATGTGCAGAAAACATGAAACAAATACTGCAGTGATGTGCAAACAATGCATTTTGTGTTCCTGTGTGTGTGTGTGTGTGTGTGTGTGCGCAGCAGTGAGTCAGGCTGACCAACAAACACCGGCTCAGTTCATTTGGAGAGGAAGCAGGTGCATCGAGATTGCGACTGTGTGTGTGTGTGTATGTGTGTGTGTGTGTGTGTGTGTGTGTGTGTGTGAGTGTGTGTGCAGATATTAGACGCACAATAAATGGCCTGAGGGCTGATGGGGGCCACTGAGATTGCTTCAGTGAGAACAAAATGTGTGTGTGTGTGTGTGTGTGTGCATGCATGCGTGACAGAACCTGTGTTTTTAGATGGGAGGTGTGTTATTACGGGGGGGGGGTATGATGAGCAGATAAAAAGAGGATGGGATGTTACAGAGGAAGAGCAGAGCAGCGGGACGGCGATGACAAAAACAAAAAGGGACGAAAAGCAAAGGAGGAGCAGGAGCGATAAGAGACTGAGCCAATGACAGAATGAAGCTGTGAGGAAACAGGAAACAGAGCGCTGAGACGCCGTGGCAGTGTTGCATTATGGGTCAGGGGCCTCACAGTCGCAGTTTAAACTGACTCGTCATCTTAGAACTTGTGTCACTTACCCGATCAAACTGAGGAAGTACGACTCAGACAGGAAGTCGGCGCCGATCGCTAACATGGAAAAATGTGCACGCACAACCTCGGGGCGCGGAGAAAGATCGCGTGTCGCGTCCCTGTCACGCCGCCGGTGAAAGATTTTCCGAGAGACGAGGGTGAAAACGATCGCGCGGACCAAAAGGTCGCGGATGACTCGTCCCGCCCGCTTAGCGCGAACGGCGCCGCTCGCCCACGACGGCGTCCGCCGAGCCGACATTTCCATCGGCGCCGAGGCAGCGGGAAGAGAAAGGGCCCATAAATCGTGCGGCGAGGAGAAAACCCTCCAGCGGTTTGACGGATACCTCGCGTCACGGGCGTACGTCTCAATTTCAAAATCCGACGAGATAAAACGAGGTCAGGAGGCGACAGGAAGTAACGGAGAAAACGTGTTCGTCCACGGGAAGGGAGAGAAAAGCGATTGAAACTACCTGACTGAACACATGAACCCCTCCCCCCAGTTTATGTACAGGAAGTGGCTGCACCCACTTCCTGTTTCAGACCAGCAGGTACTCACCAATGAGAGGAGCCGCTCCTCGGCGTCAGGTGAAGTTCGGCTCCAGGCACCAGCAATAAATCAACCAAAAAAAAAAAGGGGGGAGGGGGGGGCAGGGGGAGAGGGGTGAGGTCGTGACGGGGGGGGTATCGGCGTGGGCTTAAAGAGCGGTGGGCGGTGACAGTTTTCTCGTGTGTTATTGGGAGATGGCGTCGTCTTCGTGGGTGGGATTTAAGTCCACTACGGTTGTCCCTCGAAGAGAAGCCCCTCCCATCCCCTCCGTCGCCGACGACGACGGCTGGGAGTTTTTATTCACGCCCCCACCTGGGAGACGACAAGGGGGGGGGGGGGCAGGCTGGGAGTTGACAGAGAGGAGGAGCCCCACCCTCGGTTCGCCCCTCCCCTTACCTTGCCCTGCGGCGGAGGAGGACGGAGGCAGAGCGAGCACGTTGGCCCCGCCCCCTCCTCCCCCTCCTCCCCCATTGGTCTGGGAGCAGACGTTGGCGTGGCGGGCGGCGGCCTTCTGCTTGTAGTGGTTGCTGTGCAGCTTGTACTTCATCAGGAGGATGAAGATGAAGACGAGGACGGAGGCCACGATGATCCCCCCGATGATGATGATCATGGTGCCGCCCAGGAACTGCGGGGGGGAGACGAAGAGTTGACGGTCGGCCCTCGCGACGGATGGGGGCGTGATGCGGGCGGCGGCGGCGGGGACTCACCTGGTCTCGTATGGAGTGACAGCGGCCGTACTCCGTCTCCGTGGTGAAGGACACGCAGCCCACCAGCTTGGTGCCCGTCAGGGCGGTGACGCCGTCGTCGTACACCGCCAGCACGCACAGCTCGTAGTCGCGCGCCGACGCCAGGTCGCTCAGCAGGAAGTACTTGTGGTTGGCCGGGATCATCCTGCGCGGGAGGAAAAACGTGGTTCAGCGTTTTCCCTCCGAGCTCGCGGACTTCCTGTGCTCACGTGTCCCGTGATGCGTTTTCCTGCAGCGTTTCCTGTCGCGCACACACACGGACACCAGCTGGCGAGGACCGACAACGACGCTGGCTAATTAACCGCTCTCCTCCCCCCGCCCCCACCTCGACTCCACCTCCTGCAGCTGGACTCCACCTTCACACTGATCCATGTGTCATCATGTGTGTGCATTCCTGCAGAGCCACGTGCTTATGGTGTTTGTGCACACCTGTGGGACCTTGTATGTCCCCTGCGTGTCCGTGTGTGTCCGTGTGTGTGTGTGTGTGTGTGTGTGTGTGTGTGTGTGTGTGTGTGTCTGTGTGTGAGCTACATATTATTCAGGTGTCAGGCGGTGCGGGGCAGTTCCTATT